>CM061042.1:18544708-18864738 GCA_030762985.1 Adelphocoris suturalis | reverse complement strand
AGTACCACCAAAAAAACTTGAATATAGTAAGAAGCATTTTGAAGAAAAACAACTTTCCTACCCATCTCGTCAACACAATTATTCATAGTAGTTCAATTAGTAATCCAAATACAGTTCAATCAGCTACATATAATCATAACCCCACTCCAAACACTAATCTAGCTATGGTTCCAATACTATCTCCCTCCACATCTTCAACACCTCCTTCTAGGGATGGACCCAATCAACCAATGCAAAACAGTTCTGGTTATAGGGGAATGGTGTACATAAAAGGCCTCTCTGAACAGTTAACTAAATCATTTTCAAATAAAATTAATGGTAAAATTGCTTATAAAAACAAAAAAACTCTGAACAACTTAGTGTATAGCCAACTTAAATCTCCCGTTTCAAATTCAACTAGAAGTAAAATAGTCTATTCCATTCCTTGTAAAAATTGCAGCACTACCTACATTGGAGAAACCAAACAATATCTTAAAAATAGGATTTCAGGACATAGGTCTGATGTCAACCAATTCAAAATTACCTGTGGTTTGACTGAGCACTCTATTACCGAAGGACATCATTTTGATTTTGATAATGCCAAAATTCTAGATTCTGAAAATAATGATTCCAAACGCAAAATCAAAGAACTTATTCACATTTCCAGGACACCTAATTGTTGTAACAAGAAGACAGATATTGATAGCCTGAGCAAAATTTATTCTAACATTATACAGAAATAACCACCTATACATTATACAGATTCCTAACTTATAAGTACCCAGTCATAGCTCATGTATATCAGTTTACACTATATTACCTACATTAGTATCAAGCATCTAGTCACAGCTCATGTATGTTATTCCTCATTAAAATCAAAATGTTAGTAAGTAGAAGTTTAGTACCAAATTAAGTCACTAGGGAATTAATGTTTGTTCTTTTTAACTTGTGATCCTCATGGGGATCTAAAATAGTTCCATGTTATTCAATCCTTGCCCACTTATAGTATCCATGCCCGTCATCTATTGCTTTGTGTCAATGTCAATCTTATGATACACATCTCTATGTACAATTATTGTATGTAATCCACGTTTTCAAGGTATGTCACTACAATAATCAATATTTTCCTTCTACTAGTACCGCAATAGTTTTGTTATGATCATAGATTCATATTATTTTTGTCCATATTTTGCCTCAATAGTTTATAAATATTTTTATGTAGATAGCTAAGTTTTAGAGCACTTATGTTTGCAGTTGTTCCAACCAATGGTATTATTATTCTTTTAGCCCTGAAGAGGTTCTACAAATAGAACGAAACGTTGGCATGAAAATCTGAGTATTTTTTCCCCCAAGACCGACTCTCAAGAACCCTACACCGAATTTAATCTTTATATATATTTATATATATATATATATATATATGTGTGTGTGTGGTTTAATTTTTTCACTACAAATAGATGTGGTACGGGAAGGATAGGTATTTGTTAACAAGCTTTAAAAAAGGCCTTATATCCTTAAATTGGTTTTTTAATTAAACTACAACGTTTCTCCCCAGGAAGTATCTTTTACTTAGTTTGCTGGTGATGATAATTATAAATTTAGAGCCCATCAATCAAATACGAGTAGGTAAATTTTGCTCAAGTTTTGAGTGTCTTTACGGAAGTTGAATTTGAATTTTTTATCTTGACCATTTCTAGAAATATTCTTTTTTGCAAATTTAATTCTCTTCCTACAATTTCGAAAATGTTTGAAGTCCATAGTCCTAAAGATCTGCAATGGGCAACCAACGCGTTTTTTGTACCGTCTTGTCGTAGATCCGATTCATGTTTTGAAAAACGACGCCGAACGGACTGACACGTTTCCCCCACATACACTTTTTCACACCCACCACTACCACAAGGGATCTGGTAGACCAAGTCTGAACGTTGTTCTTTTGGTGTGAAATCTTTTAGTTTGGAAAATAGTGGTCTGTTTGTATTAAGTGTTCGAAATACAATTTTGACGTGTTTATAGTGAAATTTGCGTGGGTTAGGGGGAATCTCATTTAGGAACTTCAATATGATCAACTTAAAAATAAGTATTTACCTACCTGTACCTATTACATATGTACGATATTTTACACTTTTTCCCAAGGCTTATTACATTATTGAAAATAATGAACCAATATTGGAGATGTGCATACATGCTAATACCTACGGGAAAAAGGGTGAAAACAGCATTCTCTATCTATGTCTATCATCTCTGTAGGTGGCACAATCCCTACCCATTTCGTCAAAATTGATCTATCAAATGTCGGAGCTTCGTCTATAACACCAATTTCAGGTTTGTGCATGTGCAATGGTTACCTATTTCAACGAAATTTTTATTCGGAGGACCACTATTAGGACCACTAACTGTTAGCATTTTGCACGCCTGTGCAATGCTCAATTTCTATTTTTAGCTCCTCTCACTCGACTATGACTCAGTGTTGCGAAAATTCTCTAATATACTTTGTACCAAAAAAACAAGGGCAGATGAAGCAAGCTTCTAAGACCAGACAGAAAATACATTAAGAACAAACTAACAACAAACCACTTGGGAGAGTAGGCTTTTCCAGCTCGCAGAACTATATATTTATCTTTTCCTTCAGTACCACATGTTTCTAAAATCAAAGTCCTTCCCAAATTTGCTCTATAGGTTTTTTCCCGGCAAATTTGACTCCTTCTCTGTGAGTCCAGCCTCACAGGTTGTTTCCAGCCTCACTCACCTCTCAGCGTCCTACTGGTTTTTCCAAGATGTTCTTACCTCCTCTGTGAGTCATGGGTTTTTGCTGTTCTCGTATTCCTCTCTATGTCCTATGGGTTTATTACTGGATGTTGTTCTCCTTCACTCTGTGAGCCATGGGTTTTTTTCTGGTCTCACATCCCTTCATCCTACGGGTTTATTCCGGATTGTTCTCCTATCCTCTGTGAGCCATGGGTTTTTTCTGGCTTCATATTCCTCTCTATGTCCTATGGGTTTATTCTGGGTTGCTATTCACTCCTCTATAAGCCACAGTTTTTTATGGTCTTACATTCCTCCCTTCTTTCTATGGGTTTATTTTGGGATGTTCTCCTATCCTCTGTGAGCCATGGGTTTTTTTCTGGTCTCATATTCCTCTCTTCACCCTGTGGGTTTATTCCGGGATGTTCTCCTCTCCTCCTCTTAGTCTAGTATCCTTGCTCTCCTCTATTAGCCACAGGTTTTTATGGTCTCACATTCCTCTCTTCATCCTAGTGTTTATTCAGGGACGTTATCCTTTCAACCCATCACTTACAAAGACATTCATAAAATCATTCATTAAAAGACCTGAACACTTACTATTTAAATTTGTCTCTCTAGACCCACTTGGCTAAATCACAACAGCATGCAAATTACCTACCTAATTAAAGACATACCCACAGCATATGTTTCAGTCAAGGCCAATCCTCTAGAACCTATACAGTATACACCTAATTGCTCTTAACTGGTCAATAAAAAGTAAAGATTTCTATTGAAACTTACTGGAATGGATAAAGCTCACTTTGGAGCATCCAAGGAATGGGAGCTACGCCCACTGAAGAGAAAAAGGAGTAAAGCAACATGACGCCGTAAAACCATCCCAGCAGATCACCATTTATGCTGATTGCTGCTAAGGCGAATGTGCATAGCGCGCAGCCTCCAAGTGACACCAGGGATATGATTCGTTTGCCTGTACAAATTACAAAACAATACAAACTTAATTATGAAATTAAAAAAAGGTACCTAGTAGTTAGTATTGTAGATGGAAAAAACGGACGGTAGACCTACGGTTCTACAGTCAGATCATTTAATAATGATTGATTTTACACATTATTAGTTCATTATGGTTACTTAGCAATATTAGTTTATAACTGAGCGTAATAAATCAGCTTTCCTTGACACTACAGAGGCTTAGGGATTATGAGATGCTGTGATAAAATGAGAGCATTCCAAAAAGTGGCTAAAGATTTTCCTGCTATGAAAACTAAGGGAGTTACACTTCCCTAGTAACGCATTGGTTGTACGTGAAAATCAATAGAAAACCCTACCGTGACGTGACGCTCGTGACGTGACGAAAACAAATGGAAACGTCCTGTTAATCATTATTAAATGATAAAAGATCAAAATTGTCTTACCTAGTTTCTTGACTGCAATCATGCAAGCAGCGTAGCCTAGTATGCCTACAGCAGCAATGATTACCTGCAACATTAATGGAGATATTAGTGCTGCTATACATAATGATTTTTATTGCTCAATATTAGTTTTATAGACACATAGACTGAATCAGCTTACAATTGAATTTTCAGCTTCACCCTTGGGTATTCCGTAAGACTTTAAAATCGTGACCAAAAATGGGCGGGTAGTCTGAAATCCACTTGCGTAGAAGAAGAAGAAGTAGGATATGATGAGAAAGAGTGGTTTCATCATCTGGGGCCTCAAAAAATGCCCGAATTTCTGTCTCAGGCTCATGTCACTGATTCCAACAAGTTCCTCTGCAAAATTAGTAGGTAACATTAACGATTAGTAGGTAAAACCTTTATCCATATCTCATATTTAGCTAAGCTAATTTGGGAGTTTCATATTTATTTATACATTACAAAATATTCATATAAATTTATGTGTAAAACTCGGCGCTCCGCGCCTCGCTAGGGGGCAAGCCCCCTGGACCCCCCGGTTACCTCTATTTACATACTTCGGACGAAATTATTGAAACACAGAATGTGTTTGCGTTGTCGCGCAACCAAGTGACAACCAAACAAGCGTCATTGTTTACTATTCATTTATAACATCAATTTATATAGTTATAGTATGAAACTACGAAAAAAATACGAAATAAATTCGTGATAAATCAAGAGCGATTTATCAAGTAAATGTCCTAAAGAGGCTACATACGAAATTACAGCTTCCTAGAGTGAAAATAATAGAAATTAGCTTTAAAAGCCACTCATCTGATCCGGACCCTGGACATCGTCAAGTAAATGTCCTAAAGAGGCTACATACGAAATTACAGCTTCCTAGTGTGTAAAGCATAGAAATTAGCTTTAAGAGCCACACATCTGATCCGGACCCTGAGCATCGTCAAGTAAATGTCCTAAAGAGGCTACAAACGAAATTACAGCTTCCTAGAGTGTAAAGTATAGAAATTACCTATTCAAATTATTTAACCTCCGCTTCACAAATCAAACCGTTTTCGTAATACTCAGATCACCTGCTATGAATCAAATCATCGAAACACAAGCTCAATGAAATCATCAGAAATTAACAAGCGGTTGCAATCATGTTCACAATATCAATTATTGAGAATGATCACCTGTGTGTAAACAATTATTTATATAACCATGCTCATAACTCAGTTTGTTGGACACGCACTTCGCAGTAGTTAACATAATATTGTTGGATAAATCGAGAGCTTTCGAACGAATGGTCAACGAATTTTGTGGGATGAAAAACGACGAAGTACCATATCCCTAGCAACGACTCGGTTGTACGTGAAAATCATCCGTCACACATTTCGTTACCATCCCGCGTTCCATTTTCGGCTAGTTAGTCCATGGCTAAAACACATTCTGTGTTAAAAGTAAAGTAAACAACCATTCCTGATTGTGGCTTTTCGTCTGGCTGCCTCGGGCAACACGGGCTCCAAACGAAAGGATGACATTGCCAACACTTTTTGATCACATTAAATTGGTCAAATTAAACCAAAAAAATCTTTAAAAATGGGTTATAACTCCTAAACATCAAATTTATATTTTCTGTAGAACTTTTGTTAACAAAAAGTTGATCAACAACGAACGAGAAAATTATAAAATTTAATGCACAAAGTGATGCTGAAATTGTACCAAAATAGCATTAATATTTCCTGAAAAATCTATTACAACTGTTTAAAAAAAAGCAACTAAAAATTCTAAATCTTTTTTTGAATTGCAGATTATTATTTAGAACTATTATTATTTTGCCATAAAATTGATAGTTAAGAGTTTATTTGCTCTCAAAGTGATCAAATTTAAAAATAGAGTCTCATAATATATAATAGCATAATAACATAATATATTTGTTTCCTCCCCCCTTCTACAGATCCGCCCCTATATGACCCGAATGTTTGTGGTTCATAAACCTGCCCTAACAATTACAGTTGGGTGTTATTTAAGTAAGCACCCGGAAGTACCCAGTAGTACGTACCTTGAGATTCGGTTGAAGAAGGTTTCTTGATAGACAATCCGGTAGTCATCTGTTTGTGGTAGTGGATGAGACTTTGCAGTTCACCACTCACCTCTTCTGGCCGCACCCAACCTCGGAGCCAGCACAAGGCTGATTCTGCGTCGTTCAGTCTACCTCTGGATATCAACCACAAAGGCGTTTCCGGTACCTGCATATTGTAGGAGAACAGTTAATGAAGTTTCACAAATATTATTTCTCTAATCACATTCAGCAGAATATAAATATCGGTTCCTGTGTATTATGAGAGTTCCCCTGAATGCACGAAGAGGTTGGAAAAGAAGGCCCACGCGTATAAGAATGCACGTAATGGTTCCTATTATCATTTACGTACCTCGAGTACCGTGGGCGAGCGCTTTCGAAGTAAAGACATCATCATCAGGCCGTATACTTCGTCGGCATCAGCTACTAATGATTTAATCTTGTCGAAACTGATATCGAATGTTCAAATTGTCTTTTCCTAACTGTCCATCAAATATGAGCGAGATCAAACTATTAGGAGGTGAAAAAACAGAATTTAATGGAATTTATGATTACGCATGCGCTTATTAATTTGGGAACGATGAAGCGGATACCTAGGGATGAAGGGATAGCGATAGCGGATGGATCATAATCTGTACATTCTCTGGAATCTTCATTAAAATCGGATACAAACTGAAAATCAAGCTTCTTACAAGGATTTCACATTTACACAAGCGCAGGAGCTACCCATCTTAAGATCATCTTGAAATTTATAAGGAATTCTCAAATCGTACCTATTCTCCTATCTCCCAAATTTAAGGATAGATCGGACGACTAGTGCGTCAGAAAATAATACTTTTGTGGAATTAACGTTTGCGCAGAGTGAAGTATTGATTTGGAAACAATGAAAATGATAGAGTAACCATCAACACCCTAACTCGTAGGTACCTACATTCTCTGCAGATGTCATCAAAATCGGATGAAAACTGTGGCAAGGATTTGCGATTTACTTGGATACACGACTGACACATGCATAGAAGACATGGATACAAAGTTGTTCAAAGTGGCCTAAAACGTAAAATGCACGTAGAAATTTCGGTTTTGGAGGCTTCTTCTCACGAAACTGAAAACAATGTTTCCGCTACTTATAGGTAGACTCGATGCAAAATTAACTCCAATGTTAGTACTAGGTAGGTATTAAACTCTTCCCAAGAATTGTTGTAAAGACCTATGGATTTTTAAACCGATTTTCTCACCATTGATATCGCCAGAAGCGTGACGATGGGAACGCATGCGCAGAATATGGCCGTTGTTCTCCAAGATGTGAGGTAGTTGAGAAGATACACTATGAAGTAGGCTATGGACCCACACAGCTGAGCGTACGATGCAAGAGTCCCTCTGTACTTCGGCTCTGTGATCTCACCAACGTACGTTAGAATCGGTGCTTCGGTACAGCCCACACCTGTTGGATAATAATAATAAGATTGGGCGAAAGACAGCATGAGCTTAGGAAAACTTACACATGTAAAGATCTTACAACCTACTTGTACTGGTACAGAAAAGTCCCGTATACACAATAGACAAGATTGTTATGCTTCTCAGATGGCTATTATAGAGTGGAATCTGAAAGCAGGTGGAAAGCCAGAACAAATGCATATTGAAAATGCCTTATTAACTGCAGCAATGTTGGTCAGGAAGAGTTGTAACGTAACTGAGGTTACATTGAGGAGACGCTTAGTCGAAAAATTAATTAGGTAAAAGTTGAAACTTGGTTGTTGAAATTTGAATTAAAGCCATATTGCGACTGCTGGGTAATAATTTTGTGAACGGAGGCTAATTTCTGTCCCATTTCAACCTACGATTTATTAGGTACCAACAATTCAATAAACTCTTCCATCCTGGTCTGCTGAGTGAGTTCTCAGGCTAACTTTTTCCAATTTTGGAAGTTTTACATTTTGCCATTTGCCTAAGGTCAATTTGCGCGACAAGTTTAATTCAATTTGCGATACATTTTGTGGAAAGTGAAATTTGAGATGGAACCATTAAAAGACTGCTGATGGGTTACAATGACATCGTATGGAGGACCCCTGATCAAGCTGGACGATCCCTGGTTGGTAGCTAATTTTATTCCTATTCAACTTAAGATACTGTAATTCACAACGGGACCTCTCTAGATTTGGTAGAGTATAACTACAGCTTGAAGAACAATTCATTTAAATCCATGCAGAAATTTGGAACGGGGCCCCGATGGGAGCGTTAGTGTATAATTGCAACTTGAGGAATCACTCTAATCAGCAGAATGAGCTCTGCACCTAACTTTATCTAACTTGAGATGCTGAAAGTTAAAATGGGGCTTCTCTGGATGTAGTGAAGTACAATATTATATGTCGAGATACCACTGAGTAGGCACTGTATCTTTTTTGTTTTGTTAAGATGCTGAACTTAGGAATGTGATCTCTCGAGTATGGTAGAGATAATTACAACTTGAGGAATCACTATAATCCACAGAGTGAGCTCTATAATTTATGTTGATCTGTTCAACTTTAGGTGCTGAACTTATGAACGGTATACCTCTCTGGGTCTGGTAGAGTATAATTGCAATTTAAGAAACCATTCAATCTAGCTAGCATATTGAGCTCTGAAACTAATTTTGTTCCGGTGCAACTTGGGATGCTGAAATTTGAAACGGGGCTACGTGGGTGGTAGAGTATAATTACGACTTGAGGAATGTGTTTAAGTAATTATTAGCAGTGTCTTCTGTACTTTTGTGCCTTTATAACTTGAGATTCTTAAATTTGGAACGGAGCTCTTCCGGCTGTGGTAGAGTGCAATATAACTACTTGAGAAACACTCCAATCTGACTGGGCTCTGTAAATAATATTCTTCCCATTCCACTCAAAATGCTGAACTTTGGAATGGTACTTCTCTCGGTGTGAAAGAGTAAAATTAAGATTTGGGGAACCTCTCTAATTAGCTGAGTGAGCTCTACAGTTAATTTCGTTCCTATCTAACTTCAGACATCAAATTTTGGAACGGCGCCTCTCCGAGTGTGGTAGATATAATATTGTAGATAGTAATTCCCTGGCAGTACTGACACAATTGACTGAAATTTATGCGATAGTACACTGGGATCCACATTCATATCTTGGACAAGCTAGCGGGCACATCTAGTAGGATCACATATAGAAGTGTTAAACAAGTTTTAAGAAGATAAGAATGTATGTATAAGTTTTATATTTAAAAAAATTATTAACAATAATAATAAATAAAATAAAAATAACACACTTTTCAGTCTTTTAGGTTCATTTTTCACATTTTAAGGTCACCAGAACAATGTTTTTTGAAGGAGTTAACTTCTTAAACTATAATACCTTCTCGTAGGTACATCCAGTTTACGAATTTCTATGTGTACACCTACCTAGGTATTTTAAAGAACATATTACTACACAACGTTTCTAGGGACAGCCAAAATGAAATCATCCATTGGTACCTGCCTAATCACCTCAATACCTTGTTATTCTACGTCATTATCTCACAATCAAGAGATACGATTTTGCCCAAACATTCAGATTAGTTGCAATATTTGTATCTTGCATCAATATCTTGCCATTTTTGCATAATTTTTTGCATTGCAATGCCATTTCCTGAGGATCAAATGAATGATAGGTACGTTTTGGTTCGAAGTTTCAGCTTAGTTGCGGTAATCACATCACAGAGGACTCATACAATTTTCAGTAAGTACTCACTGAAACCCATGATTGCAGCCGCTAGGTAGAGCATTCCAACGTTGTCAGAAAAGTAAACCAAAGCCCAGCCGGTGAAAAACGGGATGTTAAGAAGCAACATCGATCTTTTCCTCCCCAAAGGACCCATAGCCAGGCCGCTGAATAAGCTTCCAAGAGGCTGACAAAGTAGTGAGATGCTCGCTGAAACCAATGATACATTACATAAATATTTTCAAAATATAGGTAAGAATGATTATAATAATATTTATTTAACAAAAGTAATAGATCACACGTAAGAAGACTTGTGGCATTCGCATCAAGATTTTGATTGAACTTGGAGCGCGTTTTAGTCATAGGTAGATAGGTACTAACGGAAACAGCTGGGTTGCTAACTTTGATCTTCTTATACCTCTGACCTTGAGATATGTAGAATTCAATTCTACTGCACAAAGGAGCATTAACTATGCTGTTATGTACATTTTTTCTGTGAGGATTGGGGTATAACATAGCACATGGATTAGAAAAGCTCCTGCTACATGCTTTTGTGCAGTTAAATTGTCAAATACCTACCTCACTTCCATTGTTATCATTAATTGATGTTTCACTTTCATTATACTAGTCCTTACCAATCATTTTGGCACGAATTTTTTTAATGTTATCATAGTCTGTACGTGTATAATAGTACTTGTTAATATCTTTATAATAAGCCAAAGGATATAGCGCATTGGCATTTGCAGTAGCAGATTTTGAAGTATTGGTTTCAAAAGGTACCTTTTACCCTAAGAGAAGATGATAAACATTGGCTTCAAAAGCTATTACCTCTGTAAATTGGGTCCGCACTCCGCAGGAAGTTTGAGAGGGATCGAATCGTTTTGTTCTTTTATGCTCTACAACTTTGCTACGTATAACGATTTCTGTAGGATGCGCGGTTTAGGAATTATTAGAGAAAAACTTTAAAATGGGCCATCTCTTTGAGCCCGCCATTTTGTATTCCACAAATTTCGAGATGGCAGACAAAGATTTTCTCACTCAGAACGGACTAAATTTTTAGAAATTAATCTCAATCCTTCTCCTGAAATTACTACCTATTTTCGGCCTTGGCTTATGGACTAACATCAGTTTAGTAGACCCTCTAAATCAATATTTCGCAAATATTAAATAGGTACCTAAACAGGTAATAATGATATTGTTCACTCTAACGAAATGATTGCTGTATCATTGAATGTACTTAGTTTAGAGTTGGCTAAACTTATAACTGGTTTTACTTACAAAACCATTGCGCCTGGTCATTGTCGAAAGAGAGTCCATCACTGGTGTTATTTAGAAGAGCTGCGAGGACGATTGTAGGAAACGACAGAACCAGACCGTTGTCAAACAGAATCAGGTTGTTAGCAGAGCAAGCCAGCAGCTGCGAACAAGTTCAAAATATTGTTTGATTAGGTAAATTTTCAGGTGAATTATTATTGCGTCTATACATTAGTAGTTATACGAAAGGGATACTAAGAGACTAAGACTATCTAAATTTAACGATAGTCGTGATCGTCTGAAGATAAGTTTTTCATATGGTATTTTGAAATTAGGAAGGTGCTTTCCAACTAAACGTAGGGAAAAAAAAATAAATATGCTCCACATATCCATGTTCATGTACTGAAAAATTATGGCAAGAAGGAAAAAACAAATTACTGAGCTGGTGTTATTGGGAGGTAGGTACCTGCCTAACTATTTATAATTAAAAAATAAGTAAGGAAGCGTGCAGCTCGCGAGAGAAATAAAAATAGATCAATATTTAAAAAATAATTTTCAACCTATTAATTGGTAGGAACCAACAATGCTTGGAATTTACTACTAGGTTTACTAAATTCATAAATTTTGATCGATAGTAGGTAGGCCTAGGAAGGTATTGAAGTTAAAACAGGAAATGTAGGTAGATTTAAACTCGTAAGTTGCCCATAAAATGTGTTTATCAAAGACCTACTACATAGGTACCATAATAATGTGGTTGTATTCGTATTCGTCATGATAATAATGAAAAATGAATTTAAAAAACGAGAAATCATTCCAAAATACATTGATAAAATAGGGCAATAATATTATCAATTTTCATGCGACATGACATTGGTAGGTAGGTACCTTTCACTTGATCTAGGTAAGCGTATTGAAATTTTATTTATCTATTATTTATTCATTTATTTCACTGAATTGAATTTTCTTATACAAGTACATGTATACAACAGAACAACGTCTGCCAAGTTGGATGGGCATTATAGCTTCCTCACATACTGTAACATGGACGTATAGAATTAGTTGAAGAACAAAGTACAAGTCGACGTTATAAGAAATTAATGTTTGCGCATGCGCACAGACTACTATTAATCCATCGGCAATGAAATTTATAGGGGAACGACTAGCACAATTCTAGAAAATTTCATAAAAATCGTTCCATTAGATTCTGAGTTTTGCCTGTGCCAATCGATATTAGTTTCGCGCATGCGCAATGGTTATTACTCTACCAAGGGCGATAAAATTTATAGGGCATTCTTTTAGAACGTATACAAAATTACCTGCCCAATTCGAACGAAATCGGACCAACAAAGGATGAGAAATCGACGTTATAAGAAATTCATGTACGCGCATGCGCACAGGCTACTGTTAATTCGACGGAATTGAAAATTATAGGGGACCGTCTAGGAGCTAATCCGCACAATCCCTGAAAATTTAATTGGAATCGGACTGAAACTTGGTATAGTTTTTGGCGTGACAAGGATTTACCACAGACAGCCAGACACGCAACCAAAATTGATCAGCAAGCTCTGAAACGCAAAAAGTGGAAATTTTGATTTTGGAGGGCAATCATTTTTTCAACTTCAATCACGAATTCAACTTCATTCACTTCGGTAGTGAGGAAGCAAAACTATATTAGTTCAAAAAACTATATCGCACACTTACCTGTCATTTCACTGACTGACAAATACAAACTAAAGTACCTAAATAAAGATCTAGGTATATAATATACATTGCATATATAAGTAAAATATACCTTATACGTTCGCATTATGTTTATGTTCCTAATATTTAATAAACAATTAAAGATATTACAGTAGATTGTGGTAATACATATTACATTAATAAGTAAATATTACGTGAAACTACGATTTCAAAGACGATAAAAGGTACCTAATTTAATTTGATACAAATTGATTTTTAGTAATAGTTGAGTTTTATAATGATTAAAATGAAATAGGAGTAGGTATCTGACAAACCTGAGTTATACGGGCGACCATCGTTATTGAATTTAAATATTGACCTTAAGGCTAAGTGAGGCCTAGTGACGACTCATTTCTTAAACAATTTTGAGATTTGGGTTGGTAAAACCGGGAAATTTTTTGTGCAGAACTCTGATAGAATTATGAAACTGGAATCACTTTATCCACAAAAATGTTTGAAGCCAAATATTTGATAAGATTTAATTCATTTGATCGGTGTGAATTAACTTTATCCTACATGTGTTTCACCAATGTTACGTTGGGAAATGTAAAAATATTATTAACACTGTTACAATACTAATTCAAAATCACAAAACTTGGGTGGTTTGGACATTTGAGGCAGGTAAACCCCTCATCCAGGGGTGGAATATGATCGATATATTAGGGAAAATATGAATTTGAAATTAACTGGTACAACGAATTGTGGATGAGGGGAAAATTAACGAAGTGACCACTGTGACTGCACTAAGAGAACTCGCAGAGAACTCGATATTATTGATATCTCGAGACCTGACCTGGGGAAATGGTTATCTCACGCTGCCTCCAATATTTGGTTATTTTCCGTCGGAGGTGCCTTCCTTACCCGATAGTAAGTGATTAACAATGGCAGATTAATTGGGGATGAATGTACCGCCTTAGGACTGTGTCATACCAGACCGCCCTAATCGGGTATGTGAATGTTGTCCTTCTTTGAAAATCAATCAATCAGCAATATTGCCAATACAGTTTCAGAGCAAATCCTGATTTTAAAATTTTTTTCATTGCGGTTGGTGAAATGCTTTACGCACTGAAAACGAGGCTGGGTTTTCTTGTACTTTGGCTCGGGACTAAAACATCCATCCCCGCAAATTTTAGAAAAAAGTTTTCAATCTGAAGATTTGAATAAATTCACTTTTCAGATTGATTTTTCACCAATTTAACCATCTTGAAAAACTTTTATGGTGCATCAGGAAATGGGAAATTTTACACTTTTTCTAACGGTATAATCAAATTTGAATTTCCTCAGGTAATTAAGGGAGTTATGGCCGTTTTAGTGAGTTAAAGTCGTATATCTTAATAACTCGAAAACAAAGCGTTTAAAAAAAATTCTTGGAGGAACTTTCGATCGGAAATTAGTTGGGTGAAGTTTGCCGGATATAACGTGAGACACCCTATATATATATATATATATATATATATATATATATATATATATATATATATATATATATATGTATATTATATATATAACACAAACTTCAGGAATCGTTTCAGAATGCCTCAAAACGGCTTTCAGAGAAGGAGGAATTTCAACATTTTTATTTCAAAATTTTTGGAGCTATTGTAATAGCTTCATTTTTTTTTTTTTTTTTTTTTTTTTTACAAAAATTAGCTAAAACAGTAATGAAATACGTTCAGTATCACCCCGTCTGACGCTAATAGGTAACTATGCCTCTTTATCTGGATTATTGTTCCCACACTTCGTCACCCAATTCACCAATCCACAATGAACGTTTCATCAGCTAGAAAACCTTGAAACAGAGTGGATCAACTTGATTTAATCGAGCGAGAGTAGAATCAAGTGAATCAACTGGTTCAAGACGAGCCTCAGCTGACCAGTGTGATGTCGGTGAAGTTTTCAATTATATTCCTTTATTCTTTATAATTTGATTATTGATGGAGACAAACATTGGTATTGATCTAACGTTAAGTACTTCATTATAATTCAACAGGTTGTCTATCAGGTGTGATATAAATGTTATTTTTGTATAAAAAATTTAAACCTGTAACACGAGCGGTTCTTCCATATAATTCGATTTCGGCTTTGGGCAATTTAATTTTTGAACCACAAGCAGTCCTTGTGTTTGTCACATTGCTATTATTCTGCATATCAATACCTGTCTTAACAACATGTACACAGGATACATGCAAAAATATACTTCTAAGCTTCATCCTAAAACCAAATAAAATATGCCTCTAAACCTAACTACCTCTAACTAATCCAATCTTAAAACTAACCTAAAATACCTAACTAAAATATGCTTCTAAATTCATCATAGAGCAAAAAAAATTCGATTTCTGAATTTTTTTTTTTTTTTCAATGTTATCCCGATCAGAATGTTTTAAGCAGTCTGCAAAGGTTTCAGGTAAGTTTTATAACTTCCTCCCAAAACAGTAATGCCGTATTTCAATATCGAAAATATAAACCGAAATATTATCATTTTAAGAACATTAATCTTCAGAAAATTTCTAAGCACTTTAAAAATATCTTAGATGCCTTACCTGTGGTAAAAGCCTCCTGAACGACGAAATTTTGGGGGGCGTCTTCTTCTCTTCCTGGGTGGGTGCGCTCCCTGCGCCACTTTGAAATCTGTAAGGAAAATTTATTAAAATTTGTTTTAATGACGAATATAGGGCAAATTCCTGCCTACCGAAGACTCAGAACAGTGCCTTGCACGTTAATATAATTATAACTAGATCTCTTTACCTACCTCCTAAGTTGGCTAACCAGCATAATTAGGTCTATTGTGTTTTGTACAATTTTTGAGAAACAAGAGGAGAAAACTGGCCGTTGATAAATCCCATGGAATCTTTTAAGATTTTTTAAAAATCAATTACCTAATTTAAAGAAAAGTAAAAGATACATAAACGGTGCAAATCAGGTTCATCATTAGTCCTACAAAGGTTGATTATTTCTGTATAGCCCTTATACGCAGAAAACTTATCTATAATTGAGGAGCTGACATGGAAAAGCAGTTAAGTCCAAAAATCAAATTTCATAGGAACTCCCTCTGAACTCTTATCAGATTTTTTTTTGGACATAATCTCTTCTCCATGCAAAGGTCACACATTTATTCAGGGTGCGATCTAGCAAGGACGGGAGGACCTAAGGCCGTTGGCGTGACTGTTTACTTGCACTTCGACGAAAAAAAATGTTCTTTAGATTTTTGGACTTAAAACTGCTTTTCCATGTCAGCTCCTCAATTATTAATCAAAGTCAATTATACATGACACGAGCTGACCCACCAACTGAAAATTAATTATATAAAATAAATCACCTACCTACGCTTCAAAAGTCCATGTAACGTGACGGAAGCTATAATAAACCCGGCTTCGTGAAATGAAAATTCCATTGAACTTTTAATCAACTGATGCAAGCGGTCATGGTTGCAAGGCGATTTTTGCTATATTCCACCATTTATGATTTGCTCCCATGTTGATTTTTTTTTCCCCCTGCTAAAGTTCTAGCTCGTAGGGAGAGCAAACGGATGAACGTACAGCGATTCGGCATAATTTTCTCACGCCCAAGTCGTTCGATCTAGCTTAAATTTGATCATCTTATACCAATTTCAACATGATTGTATCATTAATAACTACTGCGCATGCGCCGATATGAAATCCTTGTAACAAGCTTATTTTCCACAGTTTTTATCCGATCTGGATGAAAATTTTAGGGAATGTGCGGGCTAGGGTGTAGACAGTCTCCTATCAGTTTCATCGTTGCGAAATCAATACCTACTTCATTCTGCGCGCGCAAACGTAAATTCATTATGCTCCCTTTTTTTACGCCCAAGTGGTCCGATCTCGGTCAAATTTGAATGATAGTTGGGAGATGACGATTTGATCATCCCATACCAATTTCACCATGATTGTATCATTGATAGCTACTGCGCATGCGCCTATGTAAAATCCTTATAACGACCTTAATTTCCACGGTTTTCATCCGATGTCGATGAAATTGTCAGAGAATGCACGAGTTAAGTTGTAGATGGTCCCCTATTAGTTGCATTGTTGCCAAATCAATACTTCATTCTGCGCATGCGCAAACGTAAATTCCATCATTCTACTCTCTAATCGTTCGAATTCGCTTAAATTTGGATGATAGTTGGAAGAAGATGATAGGTAAACGAGGAAACTAAGTGCCTCACCCAACTTGGCAAAAAAAATTCATCCGAAAAAGGGCAGTTTTGGGAGAATGACCCATAATTAGTCTTAATTTATAAGGTAGATAGTATCAACTTGATGTTTTATCTGTGACTACCTGTTGAGGAACTCGCAACTTGGCTGTTCTCTCGAGGTTGTTACCTCCATTTAACTGTGAGAAAAACGGTTTGTGTGAAGACGGGTATCGCGGATATTGAAAAACCCACCGTCCGACCTTGAGGGCGCGGGTGCCCGATGATGACAATGAGAGCGGGAAATAGCCTTGCCAACTCGGGAGAGTAAAAAGCCGTTTTTTAACCGACAGGCAAACGGCAGCCAATCAAGAGAGTTAGGAATTTACGTTAGTCGTAAAGCTTATAGGCGTCAGTGAGACTAGATATCTACTTTATTAATTAAAATTTTCGATAAATTCCTTCGAGGAAATCCATTTTGAAGCATTCTGAAACGACTTCTGAAGTCATCCAAAAGAAAGGATGAGTTCATTGGTTAGCATTTCAGCATAGTCGCCAATCTTTAAAAATATGCTCAAAAATCATAATAAATGTCTAAAAACAGCTAAAAGTCGTAAAATTTAAATTTTTTTTTAAGCATACATTAAGTCAAAAGAAGTATTTGCAACGATGAACCAGAACATTCAAACATTTATGCTGAGAGGCCGAAATTTATCATAAAAGGGAAGCTTTTCCTCAGAGGGGTGTGGCAAAAGTTTATCCAGTTTGTTAGGTGGGTGGTCGATCATAAAGAGGACCATAGAGTTTCGAAATTTGCTCAAATTTGAGCTTTTTGGATGCAAAGGGATTTGTAACTATTGATTTTATGGCAAAAACGTATTCTAAATAACAGTCTGTTAAAAAAGTTATTTTAGATTTTTAGCTATTTTTTTTCGGTTTTTATCGCTTTTTTAGTAGGTAAATATTGATGAAAGTACCTTTTCCAGCATAATTTCGTACATCAATTTTTGTATGCCCTATTTCATAGGGCATTCTGCTTAATATTCTTAATTTAATTCTTAATTTAATATTCCTAATTTCCGTAATATTATGCTTAAAAATATAGATTTAACGATTTTTAGCCGCTTTTAGTTATTAGTAGTGATTTTTTGAAATTTTACCAATTTAATGAGCTTAAAAAGTGCTGACCAACGAACTCATCCTTTAATTTGGAAAGATTGATTTTTTTGGCGCAAGAATGAAATTTTTATCTCAATCCTAAGGACAGTTATCGTCTGGAATGATATATATATATATATATATATATATATATATATGCAGTGAAACCTGGATAATTCGAACTTCTTTAATTCGAAATCTTCTTTAATTCGAATATTTCTCTTGGTCCCTAGCATTTTGTATTTAAACAATGCTAAAAAATCGTGGATAATTCGAATTTTATTTTGGATAATTCGAATTTTCGGCGAGCTAATTAAGGTATAAATTTTAAGCTGCGACTCAAAAAAATTGCAAATTTATCGGGAAATACGTTTTAGTAACGATATTCGGCAAAAGGTTTGCGTTAGACAAAATGCATGCAAATCAGTGCCATCGTACAGTCTGATAACTACCCTTCCCCTCCCGCCCGCCGACCGTCCCAAAACTACAAAACAAAACCACGTTACAGGTCCAAGCTCCAAGGTCATTGTACTAGCCCCCTCCCTCTCCCCCTCCCCTACCTGCCAAACTATAATGGTCGAGAGACTTAATTCAAGGAAACTGGCCAAAATATCATCCTTTTTTGAAAAACAATAGATTGTTTTGACATTTTATGTCTTTACTCTGGCACATAACTCAAAAAGTGTGACGAAGAAAGCGTTATGAAAAATGTCTGATGATTTCCGCTTACAACCGAGTCGTTGCTAGGGAAATGATACTTCGTCGTTTTTCATCCCACAAAATCCGTTGACCAAAGCTCTCGATTTATCCAACCATATTATGTTAACTACTGCGAAGTGCGTGGCCTGCAAGCTGAGTTATGACCATGGTTATATGAATAATTGTTTACACACAGGTGATCATTTTCAATAATTGATACTGTGAACATGATTGCAACCGCTTGTTAATTTCTGATGATTTCATTGAGCTGGTGTTTCGATGATTTGATTCATAGCAGGTGATCCGGGGTTTCAAACCCTGGGATCAAATCCAGAGTCTCAAACCCTGTGGATTTTGTTCATAATATCGCAGTTCGTTGGTAAGCCGAAATTTCATTTTGTTACTGTGTTTGCCGATGTGAAACTTATATTGCATCTAACACAGAGAAAGGAACCAAGGACAAAGATGGCACTACAGGATCCTCCAATTAGGTTGATCCTCCCTCTCACTTTCACAATTTTCAACTCTGAACAGACGTGAGTAGTTAGTCAGTTCATTGTTATCACGGGAGTAACTTCATCAAAATTATGGTACAGGAGGTCAAAAAATTTATTTTTATGGTTGCCGTTAAATACACTACCATTCCAGGTGTCTTCATATTTATTGTTCAATATTCTGTTGGTCAATACAGTATTCAATGTTACTGTATGTTCTTTACTTCGTACTGTGGTTTGCTAAAATATAATTTATTAAAAACTTCTTTAATTCGAATTTTTGGTTAATTCAAAGCTTTTGACTGGTCCCTTGAGGTTCGAATTATCCAAGTTTCACTGTATATAGATATATGAAAAAGCGTTACTCTAGGATTCGTTTCAAAATATCTCAAAACGGATTTCAATAAAGAAATTTTCCGAAAATTTTTATTTTAAAATTTTTGCTGCCATTGCAATAGCTTAATTTTCTACGAAAATTCGCTAAAACAAGAAATACAATAGGATCTCTTCGATAGGTGGGCTTTGTAGATCGCTAACAGTTATTATGAGAGGCTTGCTGTTAGAATTTCAGAAGATGGAAATATATTCCATTGCATTAAATGGTCGTCGTATCATTTTTCCCTCCACTACCACCCTGCAAGTGCTTTTTCCAGGCCCACATCAAATACTGCACTCAACAAATATAAAGTTTTAAGCAGATAGTAAGGCCTGGTGATGCCACCCCAGGCGAAACTAGTTGTACCTTAAAGAATTCATACACTGGAAGAAGCCTAAAATATCTTCCCCCTCAACCTCAATACACTCAATTAGAGATGGCACCCACCACAGAAGCTATTAGGTTCTTGATATTTTTGAATTTTACTCTTTAGTTAACCACATTTCCTGAAGTAGTAGAGAATTTTAAAAATCCATTCAATTCTTGGTTACCTAATAGGTGGGCTGGAATTTGTTACCCACCTGTTGTTTTACATTATTGGGTAATAGTACGTCTCCAACCACAAACGAGCCACAAGCGTTGCTGTTCAGTTTTGGAATAAATGGGTAGTTGTCAAATAATTTTATTTCTTTGGTCCAATATTTACGTTGGTTAACATAATTGGTTACCGAGTTTCTGATAGTGTCCGTCGATAAAATTAACTTTCATTGGTTCTCTCAACACGTGACTCGAAGGCCTTCACGGGGCTTTGGGGCTATTAACAATTGGTTTTAGTAATTTAGTTTAGTAGTTTCGAAATAGTTCCAATTGTACTTAAATACGGGAGTGTGACTAATATTGCAAGAACTTTCCTTCTGAAACAACTGGGAAAATGAAGGTCGTATTGCAAATAATATATAAGGGGGAATCCCTTGATGAATATTAATGTGAGAGAGGCGGAAAGTTTATCTAGGAACCTATAATTGAGAAGGAAATTACACACTTCACACATGTTTTGCAGTTTGTATTCATACATACTAGTGGACCCCTGCTGGTCCGATCGTTACATGCTAAATTACTGCATAAAAGTAGCAAAATCGAGCCCCGACTGATCATGAAAGAGCCCATCATTTCAATCGTAGTTTAACTTCCCTATCGAATTTCAACTTCCTAGGGTTAGCGGGATAGAATTTAGCTCTCTCAGCTGATTAGAAAAGAAACCATAATTTCAATTCAATCGTTTCTTATTGTCCCAAAGAGTCACCGTACTAAATTTCAACTTGATATTGATTTCGCAACAATGAAACTGGTAGAGGACCATCTACAACTTAGCCCGCGCATCCTCTGACAATTTCATCGAAATCGGATGCAAACAGTGGAAATTAGGGTCGTTACAAGGATTTCACATAGGTTCATGCGCAATAGCTATCAATGATACAATCATGTCGAAATTGATATGGGATGATCAAATCGTCATCCCCCAACTATCATCCAAATTTGAGCGAGATCGATTTGGGCGTGGAAAAATGGAGCATAATGGAATTTACGTTAGCGCATGCAAAGAGTGGAGTGATTTCGCAAAATGAAACAGATAGGGGACTGTCTACACTCTAGCCCGCATATTCCCTAAATCTAAAAATGTCATCCAGATCGGATAAAAACTGTGGAAAATAAGTTTGTTACAAGGATTTCATATTGGCGCATGCGCAGTAGTTATTAATGATACAATCATGTTGAAATTGATATAAGATGATCAAATTGTCATTCCCCAACTATCATCCAAATTTGAGCGAGATCGAACGACTAGGGCGTGAGAAAATGATGCTTGGTAGAATTTACGTTTGCGCATGCGCAGAGTGAAGTATTGAGTCAAGAACGATGAAACTGAGAGGGGACCGTCCACCCCATAGCCCACACATCGCCTGAAAATTATCCAAATCGGATGAAACATGTGGAAAATAAGCTTGTTACAAGGATTTGCGGACACAGGACAGACTCACACATACACTTTATTTTTTATTTATTTTTTTTTTTTTTTTGGGAGGACACCCAGGTTTACTCGACGCCGGCTCTAGGGATGAGGGAAGTAGCAGAAGGATGAGAAGGAATGGGATGAAAGGAAGTGCCCCTATAGAATGACGACCAATTCAAGTACGAACCCCACAGGACGCGGGTGGTGATTCAACGGACCATACCCGCCGAGATGCCCAACTCGAGTAACTCCGTGGCGCTTTTCCGCGCCACACCCCGCGCCATGACACGGTCGCGGCCATGACCCTGATGTTATTGGTCGCCACTCCTTTTAGCTCGGAAATCGCTTGCCGCAGATCATTTCAATCATACTTATTCATTTTTCATCCTAAACCACCAAAAGTGTGATGTCCCCCCAAAAAGACGCTCCGCTTACAAAAGATGCCAAGCTACAAAATCATCATTATCATCATCATCCAAATCGGGCCAAGCCTACAGTCTGATTCTCTTACTGTTTTTGACATGAGTTTGGGAATGAGATGCTTCTTCGACGGCTTGGCCGATTTTTGCCAATAACACATTAAACACCATTGCTGTTATACAAATGTGGCGGGGGAATATCTCCTTCAATCTGCCTTTCGTAATTTCCGCATCTTGAAACATAAAACAACAAATTTTGAGGGATGAAGGGGGGGGGGTTAAAAAATTTGTTTCTTGGTCGATTACAAAGGTTTGTTTGTTGTAATCTAAGGGAACGCAGTTCGAATATAGCCAGTGCTCCATTGCCCTACTACCTACGTTACGCCAAATATTCCTGCCCGTTTATCGGCCAAACCAAACGGTCTTTTGAGCTGAAAATTGTTACTAGGGGGTTTTCAATTACGTTTAATTTGAATCTCAAAAGTCAAAAAGTAAAAAAAAAAAGTCAAAAGTACCTATGAAATTTCAACAGATGAAAGTTCCCAAATGCAATTTCATTTTTCCAAAAGAATTTTGAAATCGTAATGGCAATTGGAATAACTTCTAACTACTCGACCATCTAATACATGGTCATGATCATGACCATGATATCACATCTTTCATGTGGAGTGATGATTCGTCTGTATGACTGGGCCAAATGCTGTTTCTGGACCAAGATGCTAACATCCTTGGCTGTCAGGAAACAATATGACTAATTTGACATATCTAAACGGAACACCCTCTGCAGTGATATGCAGAGGAGTCGCACTCGTAAAAAACTCTTTGTGTTCATGCGATCAGATGTCGGAACACGTGAGGTTATCAAGTCAAGTCACCTCGTGTCCATTTAAAGTCGGACATTGAGATTTCGACTTTGACATAGGAGGGGAACTTGAACTGTTCGTACTCGGATGGCGAGTCCTTAACGGACTGAACGCTTGAGGTCACGTCCGGACGATAAGCACTGCGGAATTTGGATCGAAGAATTAAGCGATAACATGAAAGGATCCAATCATCTGAGTTGAAAGTACTTAAGTACTCTGGGAAGTTTAAGTAAGTAGTAAGTTTAAATTAATCCGTCAAAAGTATAACTTAATATGACAATACTATATAAATATATATATATATATATATATATATATATATATATATATATATATATGACAATACTATATGACAATATGGCAATACTATATAAATATAGTATATATATATATATATATATATATATATATATATATATATATATATATATATATATACATACTTCCAGACGGTAACTCTTCCTAGGATTGAGATAAATTCTGTGCTTGCGCCACAAAATCAATCTTTCGAAACGAAAGGTTGAGTTCATTAGCCAGCATTTTTTGAGCACATTAAATTGGTCAAATTTCAAAAACCTGTGCTAACAAAATCACTTAAAAATGGCTAAAACTGAAAAAATCACTGAAAATAGTTAAATTTATCATTTTTAGAAGATTTTTATACAAAAGAAGTTCATCAACAATGTACTAGGACACTGAAACATTTATGCACAAATTTATGTTGATAAATGTACTTGAATTTCATTAGATAATATTTGCCAAAAAACAGATAAAAGCTGCTAAAAAAGCTAAAAATCTAAAATCTTTTTAGAATTGCAGGATATGCTATTTAGAAAGAGCTTTTTTCCCCTTATAAACTTGGTAGTTGACAATTTCTTTTCATTCGAAGTCCTCATTTTTCAAAACCGTGTAACATAATACGGTTTTAAGAAAAATCGCTCGTACCATCATGCTGCATTACTGGGATTGTTTCTTTTTTTATTCCTTAAAATCAGTAACTAATGAGGGATGATATTGAATCAATGTTTGCATGAATAACAAACATTTCTACAAAACTTTTCTTAAATTTCGTTACTTAAAACAAAAAACGAAAATTAACTCACAAGGTCATGCTGTGCGTTAGGGACTCTCACTGCCACAGAAAACCGTCATATTGGTTGATAACATAGGATCATTATTGATAACACAAATAGGTACGAGTAGGTACCAAGTAACAGTCAAATTCAAGTTCGGTGGTGCGATTTTTCACTACAAAGCTGCAGAGAGTGTGATTTTTACTGGAAACTAATTTTCTATACGATTCTAACGACATACAAACAATTTTCGGCGCTTAGTCGGATCAGATTTTACGCATCGTAAAAATTTATAATGATCTCCACAAAAAAAGAAAGTTTGATGATCCTCACGGACGAATTATTTGCTATTGGAATTTCGATCGTCAGAAGTATGAGAATTTTTATGCTATCCTCTCATAAAGCATAATTTGTTAGCAAAAAGTCAAGCTACAGCAATGGCTCAAACCTAATTTTAAAAAATCAGTTTCCAAAATTTTCACGTGGAAATGCGTTTTGATTGAAACGTTTCCTGGATTTTAAGTCTTAAAAAAGAGTCTTCCAAGTTGGGTGGGCAGTATAGCTTCCAAACATGTTGTAAGATGGACGTAGATATATATTAGTTTTTTACATGCGCACTGCCTACATAGTTATTATTCAAACAAATAGAATGAAATACTAAGGGCCTGAACCCAACAACCACCCGAGTTTGAACAAAATCGGACTAATAGATGATGATTAATCGGATTGTACGGGTTAGCTCCTAGACCGGCCCCTATAATTTTAAAAGCCGCCGAATCAACAGTAGCTTGTGCGCATGCGCAAACGTGAATTTTTCATATCTATCTGTTAGTCCGATTTTGTTCAAACTCTGAGAGTAGATAGATATATGTTACAGGAAAATCCCCTATGAAATGTATCGCGATTGGTAGAGTAATAACTATATCACATGAGCGAAATTAAAATTGATCGACACACAAAACCCCAAGACTAATGGACCGATTATTATGAACTTTTTATGGATTGTACGGTTTAGCACCTGCACGTTCACCTATAAATTTCATTGCCGTTGGATTAATGAAACTTTAATTTCTTATTAAAACAAGCTTAACACATGACTAATAAAATGAACATCATTCTTTGAGTTTAACTAAATTAAATCTTTGGAAGAAGAATAGTAATAAGCACCATGATTGTTATGGGTACATACGCAGGTTCTAGGGAAAATGTTTAAAACTCTTAGTAAGTAGGTACACTTCGTCAGATAAATTGGGTATCAGTATAATGGTTTTTCAACTTGATCTCTGGTTAAACAGAACATAGAATGAACATTCATATGTTCATTCTATGTTCTTTGTTTAGTTGGAAAAGCGACGAACTTGTCCGACTTTGTTCAGATAACGCATTGTAAGATTTGCGTCTCTACTGAATCCAAAATACCAGCTCCACTTCCTCTCCAACCAGAGACCCCGGAGATCAGATGTGACTGAACCAGGGCAATATGCATCGTCCTTCTAGCTTCCAAACGCAAGAAATTTCGCACCACTCTACAAACATAGACCAGCTTCCGTAATGTTAACGTAAGTTTGCTAATGTGGAAGTCCCATCTCAAACATTAGTCAACTTCAACCTCCAAATAACGCGATAAATTATTCTGCACAATAAATTATTGTGTTGGTTAACCTTTAGACAATATCAGCACATGCAATCATGAATTATAGCCCTTATTTGCAAAACGGAAGTTAGTGACAAAAACGTCTATTTCGACGAAAAATAAAGAGTTAAATGTTAAATCGATTTCGACGGTTAGGCCATCACCAGTATAACAAACAATAGGTAACTGAAGACACATTAAAAAGGACACAGGTTTTATAGTCACAGTTGAAGGGAGATTGAATCCCATTGGTCAAGTGAAAGGAAAGGGGCAGGAGGTACAACCAATTATGCAAATAAAGTGAAGGGAGATTATAGCTAATCAGATGAAGTGAAAGGGGAATATAACTCAATATGGTTTGAACAGTGTGAAGGGATAATTCCAAGCTTTACAGAAATGGACTTATCAGTGGTGAAATATATTGAGGTATATCCTCATTTAAATATTTACCAGATCTGTCACTTTTGATGATTTCGAATTTTTCAAGTACGTTCAAAATACCTCCCTTTGGACAAAAATTAAGAAATTCTACCAACCGTCTATCTGACAAATCAAAATTGTAACTATGATTGGATTCCTTAAGATGTTTCGAAAACGTAGACCTACCCTTATTTTTCCTGAAATCCTCCTGATGCTCGTATATTCTTTCCCTGAATTTCCTACCAGTTTGACCGCAATATTCGTAGCCACAAGAACATTTTAGTTTAGAAACCCCACTTTTTTTTTTAGTTTAGTTTAGTTTTTAGTTCGTACCTTATTTGCATTCTAGTATGTACCTATACACATGTATTAGATACTGTTATAATTATTTTGTAATTCAATCATTTTGACTCATACTTTGTTCTTCAACTGATTCTAAAGTCCATGGCAATATGTGAGGGAACTATATTGCCCATCCAACTTGGCAGACGTTTTTATTAGCCCACGTGTGGGTAGGGATGGTCGATTGCAACAATAGATCAATCAATGGTTTCCTACAATCGAAGTGTAATCGATGTTTTTTCCCATCCATCGATTGTGTTTCGATTGTTTTCGTTAATTTTTTCACCTAGAACTTCTTTACATGCACATCACTAACATGTGTCATTCATAATATTCGTTTCTAAGATCAACAGCTGGACAGTTTTTTATGAAATTCAGGGGGGAGATATTCTGACGAGTAAGGACCAAATCCCTCTGGCCTTCGGAATCGTTAAATTTGTTTGTAGTAGAACTTATGACAACATGAAATTCTCAATAATCTGCACCATATCATATAACCATGTTGTTCCAAAATGACCCTTGTAACGCCTGAAATGGGCTTTCACTTGGAAATTTTAAATCAATTAAAAGAACATATTTTTAAAAAGCTTTTTTTTTTTTTTTTTCATTTTTCAAGTGTAAAACGTTTTTTTTTTTTTTTTTTTTTTTTTTTTTTTCACAGAATTCCTAATCAACATCAAATCAATAAATTGCTAACTTAATTCGTATGTCATTTCACTCCCTTCCCAATCCCAATTACAACGTTTTATACATATAGTGAAAAATAAGGCAGGTATTTAAAAAGTTCGTAAAAAGATTGTTGACCGATTGTTGTTGGTCGATAGAATCAGAACAATCAATTGTTGGTCGCAATCGACCATCCCTACGTGTGGGTGACCTCCCTAAAAAAAGGGACAGACCAAAGCGTAGTAAGGTGGATGGAAAAAACCCCTAGACCCCCTAGACCCTCGCACCTGTTGAGAAGAAAAGAAAAAAAAAATCACAGAAAACTTTCCAGTCGAAGCAGCCGCAAGTTGATGTCCGACCGAGATTTCAAACCCACCCTGCGTCAACACCTGATAATAGGAAGGTGCTACAAAGCAGGAAAGGGATGTTTTTGGTGAGTTTATTAGGAACCGCCTATAGGAATCTGAGACAATTTCACCTGTTAAATTCCATTCCATCAAGAAAGATTTCGACGAGAGCTTTCAAAAAAGGTGTAATATAAGGGGTATCTGATTATTAGAAGTGGGCAAAACGCTCGCACGAAGGAAGCTAAATTGGCTTAGTGTAATGGCGTCGGGGAGAGGGGGGGGAGGGGGGTCGTTAGAAGAAGTCCGTTCTTCCGCCTAAAAATCAATCATTCCAAAAGAAATGATGAGTTAATAGGGCAGCGCTTTTTGACCATAGAACATTTCTCAAATTAAAAAAGAAAATATGCCGCAAAAACTCTAAAAATGGTATTAAAACTACCAAAAATCGTTATATTGTTGTTTTTGAGCAAAATATTTACTTACAAAACTTATTTTAATCGTGAACATTGAAGAATTTATGTAAATCCTTTTAGCGAATTTTTGAAGAAAATTAAGCTATTGCTCTCGCCTCAAAATTTGTAGAATTTGAATTTTTGAAACATTTTTATGCAGAAATCCGTTTTAGGCTATTCTGAATCATATTCTGAAGTTTAACGCATTTTTAAATGTATGTATGTATGTATGCATGTATATTTGTGTATATATTTATATATATTATGTATATATGTATGTGTCATTCCACACGATAACTGTCCGTAGAATTGTGCTAGAAACTTCAAACAAATTTTAAAATGTTAAGGATACAAAACGAAAGTTCAAGTTCGTTGGCCAGCATGATCGGATTACATCTTCGAGTTGAAATTTTCAAAAATGTAGTCACAAATTTCAAAATAGCCTGTTTTTTGCGATTTGTTGTGCAAAATAATTTTTTCAGCATAACAACATGTGGTATATTCGGAATCAGCGTAAAATTTTCTATAAGAACATGTATCAAGTTTTCAAAAATTTCAAAGTTGAAAAATCAGTCAAAAATCGAAATAATGCCGTTCGCGGGTAGGTATGTACCTCAATAACCAATATGTTCGATATTGGATATAATTATCAAATAGTAGAGTGAAGAAATAACATGAAGCAGTTAAAATTCAAGAATTTACCTAATCGAATCGTTGATAAATCAACAATAATTGGGATTTAATGCTAGTATTAAATATTTTCAATTTCTTTCTTGTTGCTACGGAAAAGCCAAGTGACACTTCCCCATAATTTAGGCTGTCAATAGATGCACAGAGACTACAGTTTGTCTGTCAATTTCTTGCTGTAGGATACTAGATTCGAATGCAACTGACTTTATATCACTCGTAATATAAAGTCTCATCATCGATTGGCTGTGGAAATACGTTTCTTTCATATGACGTCGGTATGTTATTTCATTTTATGTCAAGATTTGATGATGTTATGATAGGATACTGTTAAGATTTCAACTGCCTCCAATACACATTGGACATCGAAATCTATGAATATTTACCTACATTTGTCTTTAAATCTACAAGATTAGTTTAATAATAATAAAGTATGAGTACCTCCTAATTATTTATTTGATTCCATGTTTGTCTATCAAAATCATAAACTAAAATTTCTCTACACGATCAATAGCAACTGAAATGTCGAAGATTTCTTCAAAAATTCGCTCATGGGGTCATGCTGCATGACTGGACTTTTTTTTTAAGCTGAATGTTACGTAGAAAACTTTTTCAAAAATGAGAAATTCCGGCACGATGAACGAATAAGGGAGTTCATGTGTTGTATATACCCTCTTAATTTCTGGTATTGCCTTCCAAATTGGCATACCTACTCAAAGGTAACGGAGTTAACTTTATAATCGAATTTACGCATGCGCACACGCCTTGATAAAAGCCTTAAAATGTTGAGGCTTGAAGGGGGACATATATTAATAGCTATGTTAAACAGAACATACATAGAATGAACATTCATATTTTCATTCTATACTCTTTGTTTAGTTGGAAAAGCGACGAACTTGTTCGACTTTGTTCAGGTAAAGCATTGTAGGATTTTGCGTCTCTACTGAATCCAAAATACCAGCTCCACTTCCTCCCCAACCAGAGACCCCGTAGATCAGATGTGACATACATAGAATGAACATTCATATTTTCATTCTATACTCTTTGTTTACTTGGAAAAGCGACGAACTTGTTCGACTTTGTTCAGGTAAAGCATTGTAGGATTTTGCGTCTCTACTGAATCCAAAATACCAGCTCCACTTCCTCCCCAACCAGAGACCCCGTAGATCAGATGTGACTGAACTAGGGTAATATGCATCGTCCTTCTACCTTCCAAAGGCAAGACATTTCGTACCACTCTACAAACATAGACCAGCTTCCGTAATGTTAACGCAAGTTTGCTAATATGGAAGTCCCATCTCAAAAATTGGTCAACTCCTACGCCCAAATAATGCGATAAATCATTGTGCACAATAAATTATTGTGTGGGTTAACCTTTAGACAATTTCCGCACATCCAAACATGAATTATAGCCCTTATTTGCAAAACGGAAGTTAGTGAAAAAAACGTTGTCTATTTCCACGAAAAATAAAGAGTTACAATGTTAAATCGATTTCGACGGTTAGGCCATCATCAGTAACAAACAATAACTGAAGCCACATTAGAAAGGACACAGCTTATATAGTGACAGGTGAAGGGAGATGGAATCCCATTGGTCAAGTGAAAGGAAAGGGGCAGGAGGTACAACCAATAATGCAAATTAAGTGAAGGGAGATTATAACTAATCAGATGAAGTGAAAGGGGGGGAATAACTCGATATGGTTTGAACGGTGTGAAGGGATAATTCCAAGCTTTATAGAAATGGACTTATCAGTGGTGAAACATATTGAGGTATATCCTCATTTAAACATTTACCAGATCTGTCACTTTTGATAATTTCGAATTTCTCAAGTACATTCAACATACCTCCCTTTACCTGATAAAAGGAAGGCGCTACATCTCAAGAAGGGATGTTTTTGGTGAGTTTATTAGGAACCGCCTAGAGCAGTGGTCACCAATTAAGTTTCATGAAGGTCCGTTTCAAAGTCTTACCGAGCTTCCGCGGTCCATTCAGGGAAAACCACTGGGGGGGGGGGGTACACCCCGAAATTTTTTTGAAAAATTAACAGTTATATATTTATATTTTATGTTAGGGGCCTATATATTTTGCAATTGAAAATTGAAATACTAATATAAATTAAACGTTTTACTAGTCATAAAATAATTGGGTAAAATAATGCAACAATATTAAATCAATAGCCTACTTTTTATTGAGAGTTGTATAATAAGAAATAAAGTACATATAAGTAACTCTAATAAAAAATTTAACTAGCTTAAAAAGTTAATAAATCAGTGGAAAAATGACATGTTAAAAAATTAACATGTAAAATAAAAAGAAAAAAATCACACATAAGTAGTTGAAATTACAAATAAACTGATTCAAAAGTTTACGATCAGTGAGAGAAATGACAAGTTTTATTTTTAACAATGTTCTTAAAACTTGGAGTGTAGTTTGTGCAGCTGATTCTCATTAATGTGTCGAGATGGTCATCTGTGAGACGGGATCTATAACGATTTTTAATAAAAGTCATTCTTGAGAAAGCTGCTTCGCACACATATGTCGATCCAAACATAGTACACAGTTTGATGGCCAAAGTTTTTAATTCTGGATACTTTTTGTCACTGACATATTTGATCCAAAATTGGTCGCATTCAAGAGTGTCTGGAACTTTAGAAAAAATGTCTTTTAGAACAAAATCTTCCTGGTACTCGATAAGTTCCATCTGCAGGGCAGCTTTGTTACTCTTGAAAATATCTGACGCTTCACTGGTCCACACACCATTAGGTTTAAGTGAAAAACTGTTGTTTAACAGTTGCACAACATTTTCAATTTTTTTGAAATCTGTAAATCTTATTTGAAATTCTAATTTAAGTTTATTCATGAAATCAGTGAACTCGGTGATGTCAATGTCCTCATTGCTCTCACAAACAGATTTAAGTAGTGGAAAGTGCAGCACTGCTCCACTGATATCTTCAGTAAAAAGGTCGACCTTTTTAGAAAAAACCTCTGATTTCAGAGAAAAGTTCACACACAAGTTTCCCTTTCCCTTGCAGCTTGAGATTTAAGAAATTCATATGCCGAAATATATATGTTAAAAAAGCTATGGAAGCCACATTTTCTTTAGTGTCGAGGAAGCCTAAATGCTCCTTTGCTACTTCTTGATCACTACTTGAAAGAAATTCTTTAATGTCTTTCAATACTGCAAAAAATCGTTCTACATGCCTTTGCTTAGCCATCTGACGTTGTTGTGGAAAAGCGTCTCCACGTCTACCCCTACCGATATAAGCGTTGTACATTGGAATAACTTTCTCCCTTCTAATTTGGTTACACTGCTGGTGTTTATTTATTGATTCGGTTGTTTTTTAATAATTTGATTTCATTTAGAGGGTTTCTTATGGGTTTTTTGTTTTAGGATTTATTTTAAGTATTTTTTTCGTTTCGAGGTCCGCACAAAACTAGCCGGCGGTCCGGATCCGGACCGCGGTCCGCCATTTGGTGACCACTGGCCTATAGGAATCTGAGACATTTTCACCTGTTTAATTCCATTCCATCAAGAAAGATATCGACGAGAGCTTTCCAAAAGGTGTAATATAAGGGGTATTTGGTTATTAGAAGTGGGCAAAACGCTCGTGCAAATGAAGCTAAATTGGCTTAGTGCAATGTCGTCTGGGGGAGGGGGGTCATTAGAAGAAGTCCATTCTTTCGCCAAAAAAGCAATCATTCCAAAGGAAAGGATGAGGTAATAGGGCAGTACTTTTTGACCATAGAACATTTCTCAAATTAAAAAAAAAAAAAAAATTTCGCAAAAACACTAAAAATGGTATTAAAACTACCAAAAATCGTTATATTGTTATTTTTTGAGCAAAATATTTACTTACCAAAAGTATTTTTACCGTGAACTATAAAATTCAAGAATTTATGATGAAAATTATGCTGAAAAATAATTGAACATAAATTTCATTGAACTAAATTAACAAAACGATAAAAACTATTTTTAAAAAATTGATAAAAAAATCTTTATTTTAAAGCTGAATGTTACGTACAAAACTTTTTCAAAAATGAGAAATTCCGGCACGATGAACGAATAAGGGAGTTCATGTATCGTATACACCCTCTTAATTTCTGGTATTGCCATCCAAATTGGCATACTCAAAGGTAACGGTGTTAACTTTATAATCGAATTTAATGCGCACACGCTTTGATAAAAGCCTTAAAATGATGAGACATGTAGGGGGACATATATTAATAGCTATCTCGTATAATAATCCTTGGCATGCCGGTTTAATGTTTGCGCCTGCAAAATTGGTTGGTAAAAGCTAATTTAACGTTCTTTCCAACGATGTAGCTATTATTAACATTTTAAGTTAGGGGAGGTATGGTCATTTTAGTGACGTAAGGTCGAAAATACAACAAAAAAAAAAAAAAAAAACATAAGTTAAAAAACTCAAAAGTCAAGGGTTAAAAAAAATGGACGGTAGACCTACGGTTCTACAGTCAGATCATTATTTTAATAATGATTAACTTTACACACTACTAGTTCATTATGGTTACTTAGCAATATTAGTTTATAACTTAGCGTAATAAATCAGCTTTCCTTGACACTACATAGGCTTTGGGATCATGAGATGCTGTGATAAAATGAGAGCATTCCAAAAAGTGACGAACGATTTTTCTGCTATCAAAACCAAGGGAGTTACACTTCCCTAGTAACGCATTGGTTGTCCGTGAAAATCAACACCGTGACGTGACTCTCGTGACGTGACGAAAACAAATGGAAACGTCCTGTTAATAATTATTAAATGATAAAAAATTGCATCGAGGAACTTTTTGTTGGAAATTAGATGTGAAATCGATCCCTAGGAGGTTAAAATCTCAAGTGTGAACACCCTGTATAATTAAGAGTCCACTACCCAATACATAATAATTTAAATTCTAGTCAGAGACTTCTCATTCCACACTTACAACTTTCTGTATATAAGAGGAGAAATGAAAAATATGGGGTTGGATTCATAGTGGCTCAAAATGGACGTCTTTTAAAAACATTTTTCCCCGTTCAGCATCTGTTGTTTACTAATAAACAGACGCTCACGAGACCGGTGCGTGTCACGTGGAACCGGTTATTCTCTTCCCGTGCTAATTTCCCTGCCGCGTTTTATGAGGAAACAATCTCCTTCCTATCTACCTACTTCGCCAAATTGCGAGCGGTTATTTGAGAAATATTCTTTCTCACCAGATCACTACCGTTTACTTTCAAAACAGCCCAGAGTGTCAAAGGAGAGTAAGAAGTACCTACTCACAGGCCGCGAACATTTGGTCGAGCATTGCCCCAGATGGAATGAAGATAAATCATTCAAGTACTCAAGTAATTTTAGCAAATGTTTTTAGAAAACGAAGCTATTGCAATTGCTCAAAAAAGTTTAAAATCGAAATTTTTGATCGTTTACAGCTGAGGTTATGGGTTAAGATGGGCTGTCAGTATGTACTGGACACACCACCACGACCTGTAATTGTCTGCTGCACAAACTCTCTAAGTACCGTTCATTTGATAAGAAACACAGCACCGACAAAAGCCAACAAGACCATAGTAGCCCAGTTACTCCAATCACTGCATCAGAGTACAAAAATAATACTGCTATGGGTTAAAGGTCATTCCGGTGAGTGGTAATATCATGGCTGATGCCTTAGCCAAGCAAGGGGCGAGGGTAGGGCTATTTATCAATGTTACCCTGCCAAAAGAGGATATTTACAGGGTTATACAGGTGCATTTAAACGTACGGTGGCGAGAAACTTATGCAGAAACCGACACACTACCAAAAATAAGAAGCACAACTACAAAAGCCATCAACCATCTCTGCCAACAAGATCATGGATGAACGATGCACCTGGAGAGAGAAAATTCTGCAGAGTTCTCTCTAGACTCAGGACAGGGATAGTGATAACCTCGGAATATCTGCACCGTATAAATGTGCGCGAATCCCCTGAGTGCTCATATTGTGACTGCATTACATGTGACGCAAACATTTGATAATGGAATGCAATTTTTTTTCCTACCAAAGAACAATATCAATCATTTGACCGTTTATATGCTAATTTACCAGTGCCTTTAACTATGCAACTATTCTTAAACACCCTGTAATTTACCCAGAATTATTTTCATTTATAAATTCATGTAACTTTAACTTCTAGATCACATTTGTAAACTGTATGGCTGTATTTTAATAAAATGCCATTAAAAACAAAAAATAAAATTTGTTTTGAAAAATTTCTTCATTGAAATCCGTTTTGAGGCATACTGAGACGTGTTGAAGTGCGTCCTGAAGCTGAAACGTGCGAAAATGTTGTAGTATATAAATCTGTACTCCAGTATGATTTTTGGAAGGTTTTTCAGGAAAACCATGTTTTTTCTTTAAAACTCCAATTTCATCATTTTGCCTCATTTAATTCTATTTTTTGACCTCATTTTCGGTATCAGCATTAAATTTCTTATAAGAATAGCGTACTTGTGTTCATAATAAGTACCATCTGAAGACCTTCACATCAACTCAAACATTGACGATTTTGAAAAAATAAAACTTCTGAAAATCGTTTAAAACTTCACTTCTCTTCCGAAAAAATTCCGGGAAACTGGCAAATCTCATGAAAACTGCTTCATCTAATACTCTTTCCAACGGTAAAACAATTTTACTTTTACTTTGTTATTTAGGGAGAAAATCATGTTTTAATGTTAAAGAATGAGGTTTTTTCCCCATCAAATCGATGGTTTTCTTGAAAAATGACCGTCCATGAACCTACAAATATGAAGTTGGTTTCCACGTATTTTTTCTCGCAGGATTGAATGGTAACGTTTGGAGATCTCTCCAACTACGGTATAACCGAGTTTTACACTTAAACTCACAAATTTCTAGTTTGTTTGTTACGCTTAAATGTATGTGTGTTACGGGGTAAAACTAGTTAATTAAAGTGTAAAACTCGATTATAACGACGTTGGAGAGATCTGCAAGCGTTACCATTCGATCCACCTTACAAAAAATACGTAGAAACTTACCCCATACTCGTAGGTTCATAGAGGGTCATTTTTTCGAGAAAACCAACAATTTCATTGAAAACCCCACATTTTTCAACATTAAAACATTATTTTCTCCCCTGAATAACAATTTAAAAGTAAAATTGATTCCCATTGGAAAGAGTATTAGATGAAGCAGTTTTCAAAAGATTTGCCAGTTTCCCGGATTTTTTTGAAAGTGTAGTAAAGTTTTATAAAGATTTTCAGAAATTTTATTTTTTCAAAATCGTCTTATGTTTGTGTCTTTTGAGCTGATGTGAAGGTCTTCGGATGGTACTTTTTAAGAACCCAAGTACACTATTCTTATAGGAATTTCAACGCTAATTCCGAAAATGAGGTCAAAAGTTAAAATGAAATGAGTCAAAGAGGAGAAATTTGAGTTTAAAAGGAAAAAACACGGTTTTCCTGAGAAGACCTATAAAAAATCATATCTCGAGTACGGATTGGGATGAAAATATGCGGTTGGCGGCATTGTACTAAATATTCGATGCAGATCAACACACACAAATTGTCGTGTGTATGTATGTATATTATATATATATATATGTATATATACATCATTCCAGACCATAACACTCTCCTTAGGTTCGAGATGAAAATCCCGTTCTTTCGCCCAAAAAAAAAAAAAAAAAAAAAAAAGAAAAAAAGCTTCCCAAATGATAGGATGAGTTTGTTGGCCAGCACTTTTTGAGCACATTAAATTGGTCACATTATAAAAAATGTGCTAACAAATCTCTACGTCTAAAAACCTTTAAATTTATATTTTGATCAGAATTTTAGCCAACAGAAGTTTGTCAATGAGGAACCAGAACATTAAAAAATTTATTCGTACAATTATGATGAAGAACGTAGGTACCTACTTAAATTTCATTAATGTTTTCTGAAAAACCGATTTAAAAATCTGAAAAATTGCTAAATATCCAAAATCTGTTTTGAATCGTAGAGTATGATTTAGAACGAGTTCATTTGCCATGAACTTGGTGGTTGTTAAATTTATAATGTTTAGCAGAATATCAGTAAAAACACAATTATCATCGATTAACTAGGTGGGATAATACAAAATTTTTGCACAAAATTATGCTGAAGAATGTAGGTAGGTACTTACTTGAATTGTATTGTTCCTTGAGGCCCCTGGAAGCTTCATGCAAACATTGTTGCTCCAAGTAGTTGCCATATCAACGCGTACTACTTTTACTTTTACCACGGATTATCGCGTTGAGTATTTACCCGTTGCGAAGGGCGGCTTGTTTGACGATAAGGAGTTGGTTTTGGGAAATTCCGATTGCCTAAGATTCTAATGACGTTCCTGAGAGTGCAAAGAATGAGTTGTAATTCTTATTGAAATGGGTTCCCTAAACTTCGTCGCGAGTGATTCAGTTCGTATCCCGTTCCAAAGTTCACCATCTCAAGTTGAGTAAGAACATACCTAATTAGTTAAGTACGTAGATGTTGAGTATGTATTAAATATAGGGGTGATTATTAAAAAAAAAAAAAAAAACTCGGCGCTCCGCGCCTCGCCAGGGGGCAAGCCCCCTGGACCCCCGGTTACCTCTATTTACATACTTCGGACGAAATTATTGAAACACAGAATGTGTTTGCGTTGTCGCGCAACCAAGTGACAACCAAACAAGCGTCATTGTTTACTATTCATTTATAACATCAATTTATATAGTTATAGTATGAAACTACGAAAAAAAAATACGAAATAAATTCGTGATAAATCAAGAGCGATTTATCAAGTAAATGTCCTAAAGAGGCTACATACGAAATTACAGCTTCCTAGAGTGTAAAGCATAGAAATTACCTTTAAGAGCCACACATCTGATCCGGACCCTGAGCATCGTCAAGTAAGTGTCCTAAAGAGGCTACAAACGAAATTACAGCTTCCTAGAGTGTAAAGTATAGAAATTACCTATTCAAATTATTTAACCTCCGCTTCACAAATCAAACCGTTTTCGTAATACTCAGATCACCTGCTATGAATCAAATCATCGAAACACAAGCTCAATGAAATCATCAGAAATTAACAAGCGGTTGCAATCATGTTCACAATATCAATTATTGAGAATGATCACCTGTGTGTAAACAATTATTTATATAACCATGCTCATAACTCAGTTTGTTGGACACGCACTTCGCAGTAGTTAACATAATATTGTTGGATAAATCGAGAGCTTTCGAACGAATGGTCAACGAATTTTGTGGGATGAAAAACGACGAAGTACCATATCCCTAGCAACGACTCGGTTGTACGTGAAAATCATCCGTCACACATTTCGTTACCATCCCGCGTTCCATTTTCGTCTAGTTAGTCCATGGCTAAAACACATTCTGTGTTAAAACTCAATTCCCGGGGCTGAAATCGTGTGAGAGTGTCTCAAGGAACAACGAAATTTAAGTAAGTACCTATCTACATTCTTCAGCATAATTTTGTGCACAAAATTTTTATTGACCTACCTAGTTAATCGTTGATCATTGTGTTTTTACTGATATTCTGCTAAAAATTATAAATTTAACAACCACCAATTTCATCGCAAATGAACTCGTTCTAAATCATATTCTACGATTCAAAACAGATTTGGGATATTCAGCAATTTTTCAGATTTTTAAATCGAGTTTCAGAAAATATTAATGAAATTTAAGTACATTCTTCACCATAATTGTACGAATAAATTTTTTAATGTTCTAGTTCATCGTTAATAAACTTCTATTGGCTAAAATTCTGATAAAAATATAAATTTAAAGATTTTTAGACGTAGAGATTAGTTAGCACATTTTTTGAAATGTGACCAATTTAATGTGCTCAAAAAGTGCTGACCAACGAACTCATCCTTTCATTTGGGAAGTTTGATTTTTTGGCGCACGAACGGGATTTTCATCTCACCCTAAGGAGAGTTATCGTCTGGAATCATATATATATATATATATATATATATATATATATATATATATATATATATATATATAAAATTTATACGAAAATTTGTGTGTTGATCTGCGTCAAATATGTGGTAAATGCCGCCAACCGCCTAATTTCATCTCAATCCGTACTGAGATATGATTTTTTGTAGTTCTTATCAGGAAAACCGTGTTTTTTCCTTTAAACTCAAATTTCTCCACTTTAACTCATTTAATTTTAACTTTTGACCTCATTTTCGGAATTAGCGTTGAAATTCCTATAAGAATAGTAAACTTGGGTTCTTAAAAAGTACCATCCAAAGGCCTTCACATCAACTCAAACATAGACGATATTGAAAAAATAAAACTTCTGAAAATCTTTAAAATTTCACTACTCTTCCGAAAAAATCCCGGAAACTGGCAAATCTCATGAAAACTGCTTCATCTAATACTGCACTAAATTAAAATTTCATAAGGGGAGGCAAAACCGATATATCGTAATATTTTCATCCAATTTGGAAATTCTGTGCCTAAGTATACTTTATTATGGTTTTGAGTGTATGTGATGAGGGGGGGGGGGGGGGTTAATTCTTCGCAGCACATTCATGTTAGGTTATAATGAAGAGGGTGCATCCAGGAAAATCAAATCGCCAAATTTTGCGGGGTGGGTATTAAACAATTTTTTTCCTTGGTTAATTACATACCTAGTGTAGGTAGTAATAAACCAAAATGCACATATTTAGATAAATTCCGTACTTCCTTGTACTGGTAGACATTTCCGAGACCAAATGCGCGTCAAAACAGGAAATTAAGCCAAACATTAATCCTGAGGAACTGGATTAGTGAAGAAATCCCGTTGATCATATCTACAAACACGATTGCAAAGCCGACGAATCCAGCCAAACAAACCAGCAGGTGCTCTGAAGAGATTACGCCGACGGACTAGCCTAATTTTTACCGGTAATCCATCTGGTTAGTATTTGTTGTGGTTTAGTCCTTGCCGGTAGGTACCTACCTTCTATAAACAAAGGCAAGCAATTAGGTTTATGGCAAGATTGGTAGGTACCTACCTATCTAAATCATATTTCAGAATCTTGATGTTTCAAAATTTTATTATTGAAAATTTAAGTAGGTAGGTATTTTTAGCGACTTTCGCTTTCACAAAAAATAATGGCTTGCTCCACCCATAGCTACCATTCATCCGATTCAAATTGATGAAATTAAAAGGGAGCTGAAGAAAAATGAAGATGTTAAGAGTTTATGAGAAATCCGTACTTGCACTGGCGCTGTACGTACCAGTTTCCCTTATTATATGGAGTGGAAGACTAATTCAATTCCTTGGAATGTTTACCAATCACTGATGTCTCGAAGGCGAATTTGTTTTCTCACGATGCCACTTTCAATAATTTGTGATGTTACTAGAGTCAATTATGTTAAAATCGAGGGAAATGTGAAATTCATGTGGAGAGACACATATTAGTCTGATAGTTGAACCTCGTGGTCTTGACCTTTTATGTTTGGAATTGTTTACTGGGCTCAATTTTGTACTTAAATTGAGAAATATTCAAATTTTGTGGGGAGAGAGAGATGCACATTGTCTGAATTGGTTCATCAGTCTGAAGAGGTTCAACTATCAGACTATGTGTGTCTCTCCACATAAATTTCACATTTCCCTCGATTTTAACATAATTGACTTTAGTAACATTAAACTACATTATCAGAAGCCTGTAAAATTTCTCTACCCTCAACAAACCCAACCTACTATTGAACATTTCATAAAATTGGAAAATTCATGTAAGAGTTAGGTATACGTGCAGCAGACATTGCAGAGCAGAGATATTCTCAAGAACTAGAAGGATATTATATGTAGAGAGGTAAGTAAGAAATGTGTTAAAACCCTTGTTTTGATTCTGTATACCTACTCGAAGGGATATTTCGATAAAAGTAGGTACCGAACTTCATTTTTCGACTCATTATAATAGCTTCATTTTCTACAAGCTTCCTTTCCTTCATCTGGAATCTAATATCAGAAATTTACAACTGCCTACCAAACAATTATAAAAATATTCATAGATTTCCGGTCACAAGTACAACTATTTCACCTTACCGTACCTTTGGCTTTTGCCGACGGTCATAAGAATGACGTAGGTACCCATATGGGCAGCCGTCGGCAATATAACAGTTGGATTGAATATTACTTTTAAAAGTTTTCTGCTCGCTTTACGATGAGAGAGCAATTAAGTTTATCGCCTTCTCTTTGTTTCGCTCGGCACATTTAATTTAGTTTCACTTGTGATAGTTTTAACATATCGTGAATCAATGACATCGTGATTGAGATGGGTCATAGTTGACATTTTGTTTTGTTGGTCAGAAATGCTAGAAATATTGCGTGCAATTAGTCAAGATCGGGTGGACTAACCAGGTGTAGAACATTAAATACCTATATCTGCGCATTCGTGGCTTTGGACGGACATTTGGACAACCGTGTTTTGACTTCAGTAACCAAAACATCTGAATTGCACTTGGAAAGTTCCACCTATCCCCCACCAGGACTTGGTAAGTTTTCAGTTAATCGACGGTCAAAGAAGTATTGGAAGTTAGAAAAAACTGGACAAATCTATACAGAAGGAAAACAGACTGACTGTAAACTCCTGCATTCTGATTTTTGAGATTATACAATAGCAAGACATTATACACAACGACTAAATCGTTAAACTCGAAATTTCATGAATGATATCCAGATACGTATATAGATGAATTTTTGAAAAGTGTGGAGTGTTCAGATTTCCTTCTTCTTTTTTTTTACAAATTCAGGCAGGAGCCAAGTTTGTAAACAGTAGGTATCATTCATTCATTTCATATCAATTCTGAAGATTTGATATTGGCAGAGTCCGGATCTCACAAGAACGAATCTTATGAATGTTGAATTTTGTGTTTGGATTTGATCATTGGATGATAAAGGTCTAAGAGGATTTGATTTTGAAACTGGAAGATTAATTTGTCATCATCGGTGAGATTGGAGAAGTGCCACGTAATCAAATGGTACTAAAGAAAATCATTTGCAGATTTTGAAAAGTTTGGACCATTCAGATTTTTAAAGATTTACGCAGGCGCCAGGAGTGGAAAACAGGTATTATCCGTAGGATTTGATATTGGATGATAAAGTAAAACGTCTAAGAGATTTAATTGTGGGATTGGAAGACTCACAATTGGTGAATTAACTACACACTTAACTTATGGATAAGCAAAGAAAAACGTTAGTCGCTTTTGAAGAGATTGGAGTGGGTTTTCACACATCCAGACAGGAGTAAAATTTACAAAACAGGAGTAAGATCGTGTTTGAAAACATTGGACGGAGTGTTACGAAGGCTGGAAAACTATACGTATACAGAAGCTGGATTGCAACGTTTGTCTAACGGTCACTAATTAAAAGAAGAATTTCAAAGTGGGACTGTTTGGTTTTTGAACTGAAGACCTGTAGAATCACGAGGAGAGAATTTATTGTATGAATATGGATGTCACGGGTTCGAATGCTTCATCTGCATTAGAACCGATACCTTTCGATTGGCATTCATGGGCCCTTCATATCCTCTCTCCTGGAAATCAGCTTACCCAACTTGTCAGCCTTCTTCAATCTAATGATATCAGCAATGTCACATTTTACTCGATCCTATGGGAAACCATCAACAGGTTGTGGACAGCAGTGCGGGTATTTGTGCGTTCGATCGAACTGCACGTAGCGCACAGGATCATTGACCGGTTTCACCCACTCATCAGCGCCGCCGCGACTTTATGGGTTTTGATTTTGTTAATTCTTGCTGGGGACGTTCGCGGTGTGGCTATCTTCTTCACTCGTCATGCTAAATTGTATGTACTAACAGTTCTAAGGATTTTGTCTGATGGTTTTTCGGTTATTCTGTCAATCGCTTTGCCGTCGATTCTAGTTTGGATGCACGTAGTCTTGCAAAGAACATTCATTGTACCGCTAATTAACAAAATATTGGTGTTCATATTGGACTGGATCGAATGTACCTTAGTCACATCTAGTATGGTGTCCTGTTTACAACAGCGATTTTTTTCAATACCAATCGTAAGTTGGATGAAGAGCTCTCTCTCACTCGTAGAATCAATGCATACCAACGCAATGGAATTGATAACATAAAGTGGGTACCTATAAATACACATCTGGCAATAAAGAGTCGATAAAATTGAGAGAAATTGATTATCCCACAGTCCAAGTAATTTTTATAATAAAAACATTTGAAGCTAGGGGGAGGGGGAAGTAACGTAATCATAAAATCAAATTTTTAAGTGAAAAAAGAAAAAAAAATGCGCTTTGTTTTTGTGTATGTCATTCCGTGTGTCCGAAATAGTTTCTTGAAAACTGAGGCTATTGCAATGCCTCCAAAAAATTTAAAATACAAATTTCGAGTTTTTCAGGTATTCTTAGAGTTTGACACTTTTCCATATACGTATTGTGACAGCTAAGGATGCAGGTGAAATTATAAGTCTGGTTGACTGTGATGGCATGATTTATGGGGCCCCTACCCCACATATCTGCCAAATCTGTAATCTGTGTCTTTTATACACAGCAGGCCCGAGGGGTGTTACCTCCTACCGGGCATGGCTTACAGATATCAAGCTCCACGGTTCTGATGTTTACATCACATATGTATGTATATATATAGGGTGATTCCCTCGCAGATGCAAAAAAAAATGTGGGTGAAACAAAAGTACCATCCGAAGACCCTCACATCAGCTCAAACATTGACGATTTTGAAAAATAATATTTCTGAAAATCTTTAAAACTTTACTACTCTTTTAAAAAGAATCCTGGAAACTGGCAAATCTCATGAAAACTGCTTCATCTAATATGCTTTCCAACGGTATTATCAATTTTACTTTTATTTTGATATTTAGGGGAGAAAATAATGTTTTAATGTTAAAAAATGTGGGTTTTTTCAATGAAATTGTTGGTTTTCTCGAAAGATGACCCTCCATGAACCTACGAGGATGGGGTCGGTTTCTATGTATTTTTTCTCGCTGGATCGAATGGAAACTCTTGCAGATCTCTCAACTACGTTATAATCGAGTTTTACACTTTAATTAACTAGTTTTACCCCAGAACACACATACATTTAATCGTAACAAACAAACTAAACATTTGCGATTTTAAGTGTAAAACTCGGTTATAACGGAGTTGGAGAGATCTACAAAAATGTTACCATTCGATACAGCGTGAAAAAATACATAGAAACCGACCCCATACTCGTAGGTTCATGGAGGGTCATCTTTCGAGAAAACCAACAATTTCATTGAAAAACCCACATTTTTTAACATTAAAACATTATTTTCTCCCCTAAATAACAAAATAAAAGTAAAATTGATAATACCGTTGGAAAGCATATTAGATGAAGCAGTTTTCATGAGATTTGCCAGTTTCCAGGATTCTTTTTAAAAGAGTAGTAAAGTTTTAGAGATTTTCAGAAATATTATTTTTTCAAAATCGTCAATGTTTGAGCTGATGTGAGGGTCTTCGGATGGTACTTTTTAAGAACCCAAGTACACTATTCCTATAGGAAATTTAATGCTGATACCAAAAATGAGGTTGAAAGTTAAAATTAAAAAAAAAAACACGGTATTCCTGAAAAAAAAAACCTTTAAAAAATCATATCTCGAGTACGGATTGAAATAAAAATATGCGGTTGGCGGCATTTTACTCCATTTTTGATGTAGTTCCACTCAATTTTTTTTTTTTTTTTTTGCATCTGCGAGGGAATTACCCTGTATATATATATATACATATATACAGCTTTGTCTATCCTCTTCGCTGGGTCTAAACGTACGACGCACTTTTGGACGACACCAAGGGTCTTTGGAGCAGGTAGATCGGAAGAGGTGGGTAGAAGTAATTGTCAAGACGTCAGAGTGAGCGAAAGGGAATCCTAGGTCGTTCTCTCTCTACCCAGTATTACCTTTAGCCCAAGCAAATTAGACGGAAATGGGAAAAATAGAGGGACTAACCTATGTATTCCAAAGGACCCCGCACTTTTAGCTAATTTTCGTAGAAAATGAAGCTATTTTGCAATGGCTACAAAAATTTTAAAATCAAAGTTTTGAAACTTTTCTTCATTAAAATCAGTTTTGAGACAAAAATTGTTGTCCTCAAAAATCAAACTTTCCACTTGCTTTTTGTATTTCAGAGCTTGCTGATCAATTTTGATTCCGTGTCTGTCTGTCTGTGGTAAATAGTCACGCCCGAAACTATATCAAGTTTCCGTCCGGTTCCAATGAAAATTTCAGGGATTGTGTGGGTTAGCTCCTAGACGCTCCCCTACAATTTTCAATACCGTCGAATCTACAGTAACCTGTGCGCATGCGCAAACGTGAATTTCTCAAAATGTCGATTTCGTATCATCAGTTGGTCCGATTTCGTTCAAACTCGGTAGGTAATTGGGTATATGTTCTAAAATGATGCCCTATAAATTGTATCGCAATTGGTGGAGCAATAACCATTGCGCATGTGCGAAACTAATATCGTTGACACAGCCAAAACTGTCTAATCCAGCCTTACTCAACCTTTTTGTCTCACGGGCCACATCTGTGTGTTCCGTAGTTGAAGCGGGCCACAGTTCACAAAGTAGGTATTATAAATCTTTGTAATACGAATACCTTAGTCAAGGTACAATAGAACTGTAAAATACATTTAAAAAAAGAAGTATATTTACAAATTCAATATTACAAAAATCATAGTAATACAAAATTAATGTGATTTTTGATATTGTGACAGGCTTTTAACTATGTGAGACGGATCAGTGTCTTCGCTTTTAACGTGGGTTATCTTTGGTATTTATTTTGTCAAAAATGAATTGAGTCAATTGGGTAAGTTAAAATAGGAGTGAAACAGAACCGAAAACAGAAGAATTATAAAATGACTAAATAGAGGAGGAAACAGGTATAGGTAGGTAAATTTCATTCTATCGGACAAAAAGTGACACTAGCTTATGAGGGCCACACAGAAAAGCTTGGTGGGCCGCAGGTTGAGTATGGCTGGTCTAATCGAACGATTTTGATGAAATTGTCAGAGATTGTGCGGGATAACGTATAGACGGTTCCCTATGGCATTCATTACCGTCGCATGAATAGTAGTCTGGGCGCATGCGCAAACATTAATATATTATAACGTTGATTTCTTATCATCTATTGTTACGAGTTCGTTCAAATTCGGGGAGCATATGTTCCAGGAATATTCCCTATGAATATATCGCGATTGATGTTAGTAGTTTGGTCGGCCGTAAGTAGGTACTTATTGTTTTGTTGGGATTGGTCGGGATGCGGCTCAGGGAAAATATATGAAATTATTTCACTTATTGTTTTATTGGATAATGTTTCTTCCTCTTACTGAGGACATCTTCAGAGCTTGGTGTGTCCAGGAAAACATTTATAACCATCCGAATATAACGGATTTGCAAAATAAAACGACAGTGTAAAAATATCAAGAAATCAATACAAGAATGGATGGTTAGTTATTATAAATGTCACCGGAAAAAATGAAGAATGGAAACAAAGAAACAAAGTTCCAGTCATGCAGCATGATCGTATGAGCGAATTTTCGTCGATTATCGTAACATTAGATTATATTACTGTTTTGAAATTTGTGCATTCCGAGTTCAAAGAAATTGTTAACCACCAATTTTATGACAAATAAACTCGTTCCAAATCATATTCTACGAACAAAAACAGATTTTGGATGTTTAGCAATTTTTCAGTTTTTCAATCGATTTTTCAGCAAATATTGATGAAATTCAAGTACATTTTTCACCATAATTTTGTGAATAAATTTTTGAATGTTTTAGTTCATCGTCAATAAACTTCTTTCGACTACGATTCTGATAAAAATATAAATTTAACAGTTTTTAGACAGTTTTTATACGTTTTTAGTCATTTTTAGTGATTTTTTGAGCACATTTTTTGAAATTTGACCAATTTAATGTGCTCAAAAAGTGTTGTCCAACGAACTCATCCTTTCTTTTGAAATGCTTGATTTTTTGGCGAAAGAACGAAGTTTTTATCTCAATTCTATCGAGAGTTATCGTCTGGAATGACACATACATATATATATATATATATATATATATATATATATATATATATATATATATATATATATATATATATATACATATATATATACATATATATATACATATAAAAAAGCGTTAAAATCCAGGAATCATTTCAGAATGCCTCAAAACAGATTTCGATGAAGAAACTTTTTGAAAATTTTTATTTTAAAATTTTTGGAGCCATTGCAATAGCTTTATTTTCTAAGAAAATTCGCTAAAAGGAAAAATAAAAAATACAGATTGAAATTCATTCACATCCATTAGTCAACAAACTGGGAAAAAAAATTGGTAGAGTAATAATAAAGCGTATATTTGCGCAAAACTAGAATTTTGATCGACAAAGACAAAAGTCCGAGACTAATGGACCGAGTTTTACGACGTTTTCAAGGATTGTGCGGTTTAGCTGATAGACGTTTTTCGAAAATTTTGATTTTAAAATTTTTGAAGCCATTGCAATAACTTCATTTTTTACGAAAACTCGCTAATTTTAAAAATTCAAGAATCTGTTTTTTTATAACAATGTTGTGAAGAAGGTGTTTTAATTCCACTAATCTGATAGTTAATAATAGGCATCAGTGCACACTACTTGCTCATCAAAGTTTAAAAAATAATTTAACAGAAAGGTAATCAATATTTTCGAAAATTAGCTCATAGTGTCGTGCTGGAAGACTAAGACCTCTAAGAATATAAGTCGCTGCGTTCCAGCGTGTTCTGAGTATATGAAGGGTCGAATTTATCAGGTTAGTGTAAGTAAGTGTGTTAAAGTGTGGTTAGGTTAGTGTAATTTTACCCTAAAAGCACTTTTCACGTACAACTCTTTTTAGCGAATTTTTGAAGAAAATTAAGCTATTGCTCTCGCCTCAAAATTTGTAGAATGTGAATTTTTGAAAAAAAATTATGCAGAAATCCGTTTCAGGCTATTCTGAATCATATTCTGAAGTTTAACGCATTTTTTAATGTATGTATATATGTATGTATGTATGTATATATGTATGTATGTATGTATATATGTATGTATGTGTCATTCCAGACGATAACTGTCCGTAGAATTGTGCTAGAAACTTCAAACAAATTTTAAAATGTTAAGGGCACAAAACGAAAGTTCAAGTTCGTTGGCCAGCTTGATCGGATTACATCTTCGGGTTGAAATTTTCAAAAATGTAGTCAAAATTTTCAAAATAGCCTGTTTTTTTTTTGCGATTTGTTGTGCGAAATAATTTTTTCAGCATACTAACATGTGGTATATTCGGAATCAGCGTAAAATTTCCTATAAGAATATGTATCAAGTTTTCATAAATTTCAAAGTTGAAAAATCAGTCAAAAATCGAAATAATGCCGTTCGCTGGTTGTAAAAATCGGTAATATTCTTCAAAAATTCGCTCATGGGGTCATGCTGCATGACTGGACTTTTTTGCTACCTATTTTATTGATTTTTTAGCAAATTTTAATGCAATTTAAGTACATTTTTCAGCATAATTTTGTACAAAAATGTTTGAATGTTCTATTTTATAGTTAATAAACTTTATTTGAGCAATATTCTGCTAAAAAAAAGATCAATTTAACAATTTTTAGCCATTTTTAACCATTTTTAGGGATTTTTTCAGCACACTTTTTGAAATTTGTCCAATTCAATGTGCTCAAAAAGTTCTGGACAACGAACTCATCCTTTTGAATAGAAAGCTCGATTTTTTTTGCCGTAAGAACGGAATTTTTATATCAATCCTAAGGAAAGTTATCGTCTGGAATGACACATACATTCATATAGATATATGAAAAAGCACACATTTCAGGAATCCCTTCAGAATGCCTCAAAACGGATTTCAATGAAGATATTTTTCAAAAATTTCAATTTTAAATTTTTCGAGTCATTGCAATAGCTTCGCTTTCCACGAAAATTCGGTAATTATGTGAGCAAGAAATTTAAGATTGGTTGAATAGGTACTTAATTATTTTCTACTTATGAAAAAATTCAAAATTAGGTATACACAGAACGTCATTAACTTACGACATTTTCGGTCGGTCGTGGGTTTGCACACATAGGTCGAACGCAGAACATCGAGCTACCAGTGACGGTGGTGAAATGCAGTCCTCCTTCTGAGACGGGGGCGTACCGCCTGTATTCCTCAAAACCAGGAGTAGGGGTGCGAACCGTTCCAAGCCGGTAACTGCTCCGTTGAACCAGTTCCGAACTCACGCACCTTCGCAAAATAGTAATACAACGTGGTGCGAAACTCGTGCCAACGTGACAAGAATAAATGTATTGAAATCTAACGATTATACAGGGTGTTTGGTTTAACCCTGGAGTTACACCGTTTCTTCGATATCTTAAAAATTTTTGAAAAAAGTTATGTATGCAGGAAAAACTATGTAATTATGAAGTTATGTAAGTATTTTCATATCATGATAATACGGGCCTTAGTTTAGTAAGATTCCCAGCGTTTAAACCAGGTAAATACCTACCTATCACTCAAAATCCTCTCATCTTTTATTTTTAACACATGGAGACTTTTAATTAAGGTACCGAAAACTATTTTGTAACTATAGTTTCATTAGAATTGTATGAATTCCGAATCCCATAATATAAGGAAAGTGCGAGGTCGTTTTGATTTATTATTTTCAATAATAAATCTTTGCAATCGATCAAGAAAAAAATGTTCAACACCCCCTCAAAATTTTTTGGTTTACGTTTCAAAATGCGTAGAATCCGAAAATTAAATTTAAAAAATCCATCGTCCGCCGCACAGTGTGGCCAAATGGCAAAAAAAAACCGGAAAAAACCATATTTTCCTTGTTTGATTACAAAGGTTCATAATTGAAAATGATAAACCAAAACAGGTTTTTAATTTTTAGTTTTTTTCGCAGTTTTCGTCGATTTTTCAGCAAATTTTAATGAAATTTAAGTAAATTTTTCAGCAAAAACTAGTACATAAATTGTTGAATGTTCTATTTTATAGTTGATAAAATTATTTGAGCAATATTCTGCAAAAATATAATTTTAACAATTTTTAGCCGTTTTTTAGCCACGTGCTCGTCTGCGTGTGTGTGTGTATGTATAATTTCCCGAGCCATTGCAATAGCTCAATTTTCTACAAAAATTTGCAAAGACTGGCAAAAAAACAAAAAAAGTCCAGTCATGCAGCATGACCCCATGAGCGAATTTTTGAAGAAATCAGACATATCAGTCGCTATTGATCAGGTAGAGAAATTTTAGTTTATAATTTTGATAGACAAACATGGAATCAAATTATTAAAAATAATTAGAGGGTACTCATACTTTATTATTATTAAACTAATCTTGTAGATTTAAAGACAAATGTAGGTAAATATTCATAGATTTCAATGTAGTTCAATCTGAATTTGGACAATGTTTCATGCAAATATTACCGATTTTTACAACTAGCGAACGGCATTATTTAGATTTTTGACTGATTTTTCAACTTTGAAATTTTTGAAAACTTGATACATATTCTTAAAGGAAATTTTACGCTGATTCCGAATGTACCACATGTTAGTATGCCGAAAAAATTATTTCGCACAACAAATCGCAAAAAACAGGCTATTTTGAAATTTTTGACTACATTTTTGAAAATTTCAACCCGACGATGTAATTCCGATCATGCTGGCCAACGAACTTGAACTTTCGTGTTGTGTCCTTAACATTTAAAAATTTGTTTGAAGTTTCTAGCACAATTCTACGGACAGTTATCGTCTGGAATGACACATGTACATACATACATAAAATATATACATACATACATACATTAAAAAATGCGTTAAACTTCAGAATATGATTCAGAATAGCCTGAAACGGATTTCTGCATAAAAATTTTTCAAAAATTCACATTCTACAAATTTTGAGGCGAGAGCAATAGCTTAATTTTCTTCAAAATTTCGCTAACAGCTTGTGTCCGTAACGTCTGCTCTTGTAGCAACAATAAAAGAGCAAATGCTCTCCACCTCGAGCTTTCCATGTTCGGATCCCCATTATGAAAGAGTAGCTTCCGTTGAGATGTAGAGGCCAGGACTCAATACAACCCCTTATTATGGGAAACACGGATGGACGTTCAGCAACCCAGATGGTCTCATTGGATTTATTGAACATCTTCGTCCACGAATCAAACAAACATATACCCTTTGATTTCGAAAGTTTTCGAGATCGAGTAGGTAATTAATATTATTCACCCCTTTACTACCTACTACATATAGTTCAGTAACCTAAAGGTGGAATTTCCCTGACGCGGCTGCGGCCGGCGGCTGCGGCGCGCGATTTTGTCATGTAGATACTCAGCCGCCGGCCGCGCCGCGCTGTGAAAGAAAGTTTTATCAGAGAGGCGCGGCCGCGGCGGCGGCCAGCGCACTGTGGGGCAAAATCGAAAAAACCTGGCCAAAATAAGGAAAATCGAAAGTTAGATATTTCTACCGGTAGCTTGTGTTTTGGTCACCTGACATCCCTGAGAACTCATTTCATAATTATCTGAGCTCTGGACCCTCATTCCGGCAGAGTAACAATCGGAAAAACATTGAAGTGCTCCGATCATCGATCAACCAGTTAATAGGTAAGCTGGAAGAAACAACTGCTAGTTAAGTATTGTTTCGATGTTCAGTAGTGACGTTTCGAGCCGGATCTACCTAAAAACATGTCAGCAAACGATAAGAAATTATTATCACAATTTAAAAGTCGTATTAAAATAAATGAGATTATGTCATTAGTGAAAGTAGTAGTTTTTCAAAAATTAGATTATTTCATTAGTGAAAATAACTACCAATTGAGGCGTATTGAATGTCGATTCTTTTTCTGTTCGATAGGGTAACTATTTTACTAACTTAATCCAATGAGATCGCCCGCTAATATGCGCTATTCTTGACGTCATCAACTTTTTTAGTTGAAAAACACGATTTCACGATTATTGTGAATCAAGCAACATAATCAACAATTCGGTCAGCTAGAAATTTAATTTTATCGTCCAATCTATTTTATTAGAATTCCACAACCATTCACTAAGTTGAAGCCTCGCAATTGAAGTTATTGCTGAACAGCTGTTACTCACACCGGCGCAATCTACAGAAAAACAAAATTTCCGTTACTTTAATTGAAATCGTGTTTTCTAACTACAAAAGTTGATGACGTCAAGAATAGCGCATATTAGCGGGCGATCTCAGTTGGTTAAGTTAGTAGAATAGTTACCCTATCGAACAAAAAAAAATCGACATTCAATACGCCTCAATACGTAGTTATTTTCACTAATGAAATAATGTCATTTTCGAAAAACTACTACTTTTACTAATGAAATAATCTCATTTATTTTAAAACGACTTTTAAATTGTGATAATAATTTCTTACCGTTCGCTGACATGTTTTCAGGTAGATCCGGCTCCAAACGTCACTACTAAACGTCGGAACAATACTTAACAAGCAGTTTTTTCTTCCAGCTTACCTATTAACAGGTTGATCGATGATCGGAGCACGTCAATGTTTTTCCGATTGTTACTCTGCCGGAATAACTGTCCAGAGGCCAGATACTCATGAAATGAGTTTTCAGGGATGTCAGGTGACCAAAACACAAGCTACCGGTAGAAATATATAACTTTCGATTTTTTCTTATTTTGGCCAGGTTTTTTCGATTCTGCCCCACAGTGCAGCGGCCGCATACCTAGGCTCCAGTTTCGATTTCGATCATGTCGAGCGAGAATATTGTTGTGGGCCTTTTATTAGCAGAGGAGGACGAAGAGGAGGAATGATTGTTGATGAGCAAGGAGCCTCACGCACCCATGTTTTCAACTCGAACAGAAGAGGGCTTTTTCAACATTCTCGTCGACTGCCACCTGATAAATGATGAACAACGTTTCAGATCTTTCTTTCGGCTGAACTTCAAACATTTTATGAATGAAGCTAACAAATTATTTCACAAAGCAATGGTTCATTCCTTGTTGGTTTAAGGTGTAGTGGTATGGGATTCAACATTTGAATCAAAATTAAATCCCCTAGCAATCACTCAGAAAAGCCTAATTAAAATATTGCTTAAAAAACCGATCAGATTCCTGACTTCGTCAATTTTCAAGTAGTTCGCAGTGCTAGATTTAAGAAAAATTGCCGAAAAAACTACTTTGATATTTATTTATAAGGAGTTCTGTAGTTGTAAGCTCAAAAGGAACCTCAGTATTACGAGGGAAGCTGATGAGATCACCCTGCTTACGCCGAGAATGAACACTGCCATGGGACAGAGGTTGTATTCATTTTGGGGGGTCTCTCGTTTCAATTCTCTCCCATCCTCCTTGAAAGGGAAACAGGTTTCGCTACTTGTTTTTAAAAATAAATTGACAAAGCATTTCATTTCAACCCTTTAAGTATGCCTTTTGGAATTTCGAATCATGTATTCGACCGATTTCTTTGAAGTACAATTTCGTTTCCGTGGTAGATTTTCAATTAATTTCTGTTTTTCGTCGATATCCCGGTAAATTTTGATGGTTATTTTATTTTATACTTTTTGAATATATATATATATATATATATACCTATATATATATATATATATATATATATATATATATTATATATATATATATATATATATAATATATATATTATTTTTTTGTAAGATACATTACGTATGTTGATATGATAAATTTAATTATAATTAGGATGAGTCAGCACTCCGACCCCCAGCACAAGTTTTTTTATAGGGGGTCGTAACATTGTCATTTTTTAAGTAATATGTATCACCTTTAGTACAAAATAAAAATGTAGGTATTTAAAAAAAAAAATTTCACCATCGTTTCGTTGGTGAGAGAAGACCTCACGAAATATGGTACAGCACAAGTTCCAGTACCTATTTCTGCTGAAGAAAAAGTCGCCCTAACTTTGAGGTAATAATTGTCATAACAGCCTCAAATTCTAAAGTTTTGGTCGGATTTCGATATTCGATCGGTTTTCAGGGATGCGGGGTAAATCCTAGATGGTGCCATATAATGTAGGTATTTCAAGCCCATGCGCATGCGCGAACGTCAGGGATGAGGAAGCTATGTGCTAGTTTGGCAGAGTATTTTTTATTATGAGTAACAATTGGTTGGTACATACATTTCTGAATGCACAAACAAGTCGCTCTTTTCAGAGGGATGTATAATTATGAGGGGAGAGAACATTGCGGGTCTGCATACCCTAGCCGCGTAGGCGCGCGGCTGGACTGCTCCCTCGACCAGTCCGGCCGCAGCCGCGGCGGCTGTCATGTAGCGGTTTTCAATACCATGTAGCCGCGGAGGCCAGCCGCCGGCCGCCGCCGCGTCAGGGAAATCGGTTTCATCTAAATACACTGAAGGAGGGGAGAGCGGCTGGTCGCCCGCCGCAGCCGCCGGCCGCAGCCGCGTCAGGGAAATTCCACCTTAACTGCGATAAAGGCCACCAAGGCGCTAAAGGGCTTGCTCAGGCGACCAAGCCTGAGCTACCTGAACTACCTACTGTAATAAAGACCGCAATAGCACAATGGTCCTACAGGTTTGACGTCAGGACGAGTGAGAACTCCCGTTGTAGGTTTTAGCTGAGAGTCGCTAGCAACTAATATAGCCAAACGTAGTGAAGCTGTATTTAGAATTGATTGAAATACGAGTAGGTATTATGCTAAGAAAAAAGAAAGTAAACCAAACAGAAACTCGTAAACGAGTTCCACTATCCGCTTTACAAGCAGATACCATGTTACATGGATATGTCTTTGATTGGGGATTTCATAACAGTTGTCCTCGAGTTGTCCTCGACTGTTGTCAAGAGGATGAAAATGTTTCCTATGGAGTGGAGTAAATGATGTTACTGCTTTACGTTAAGAATATTGTAACCGGCTTATTAAAATTGTTTATAGTCCAATCAACTTAGTTTTGGAATGTAGCCAGGTACGTAAGGAAGGGAAATTGGTAGCTTGAGATGTGAACATTTTTCACATAAATCAAGCTCTTTCCAACGAGTGGCGAACGAATTTTTGTGCGATGAAAACTGCGGAAGTTCCATTCCTCTAGCAACGGCTGGGTTGTACGTGAAAAACACTGAAATTGTGACACAAATTTTGCGTGACGGAAATTTTTGGTTGACCCCCAGAGCAAAGACATATCCATGTCAACTTCAGGTTGTACAAACTCCAGGGATCGATTGTGAAAAGATTAGATTTATTATTGACATTTTATTATTTAATTATTGACATTTTCATGTCTTTGCCCTGGCACATTGCACAAAAAACTGTCACGTAACTTAACGTAAATATTTTTGATGATTTCCGCTTACAACCGAGTTGTTGCTAGGGAAATGGTACTTCGTCGTTTTTCATCCTACAAAATTCGTTGACCATTCGTTCGAAAGCTCTCGATTTATTCAACCATATTATGTTTACTACTGCGAAGTGCGTGGCCAACAAGCTGAGTTATGAGCAAGGTTATTTGAATAATTGTGTACACTCAGGTGATCATTCTCAATAATTGATATTGTGAACATGATTGCCACCGCTTGTTAAATTCTGATGATTTCATTGAGCTGGTGTTTCGATGATTTGATTCATAGCAGGTGATCCAAATATTGCGAGAACGGTTTGATTTGTGAAGCGGTGGTTAAATCATTTTAATAGGTAATTTCTATGCTTTACACTATAGGAAGCTGTAATTTCTTATGTAGCCTCTTTAGGACATTGACTTGACGATGCCCAGGGTCCGGACCAGATGAGTGGCTTTTGAAGCTAATTTCTATGTTTTACACTCTAGGAAGCTGTAATTTCGTATGTAGTCTCTTTAGCACATTTACGTGACGATGCCCAGGGTCCGGATCAGCTGAGTGGCTCTTAGAGCTTGCATACGAGTCTGCAGGGGGGGTAGGTGATGTAGCCTGGCTCGAATTCAATGAAGTACCCACGGGTGTCGGAACAATGAGTCAACACGATCGCGAATTCAATTAAGTACCCACGGGTGGGCGGTTTCTCTTATGGCCATTTAATTGATTTGTACGCCCCGCCGTGCGATGCACGGGTGAGATCTGCCTAGTAATAAATACAATAAGAAAACACACATGAAAATGTCCCAATGTGTTGCAGACTCGTATGCAAGCATTTCAAGCTGCTTTGTCTTTCTTATGATTTTCACGTACAACCAAGCCGTTGCTGGGGAAATGAAACTTCTTTAGTGTTTATGGGACCAAAATCGTTCTCCATTTGTTGGAAAGCTCTCGATTTATCACGCATTTACCATAAATACCTAATTAGTAGTTAGGTATAGTTTTAAATTTACTTTTCATAAAAATAAGGTTGGTGGCGTTAAAAGGCGGTTTTGCAGTGGACAGAAGAAGTATCAGTGCAAGGCATTCATAAAAACTTTGGGACAGGAAGTGGTGGACTCTTGTGACATTCAAACGCACACTGCTACGCTGGAGGAAAAAGGAGTTAGGTTGATAAAGAGAGGATTAAAAGGAAATCATCCGACGATTTTTGATGATTTCCGCTTACAACCGAGTCGTTGCTAGGGAAATGGTACTTCGTCGTTTTTCATCCCACAAAATTCGTTGACCAATCGTTAGAAAGCTCTCGATTTATCCAACCATTTTTCTTTTGATTTTCACGTACAACCAAGCCGTCGCTGGGGAAATGAAACTTCTTCATTTTTCAACATTTCTATAAGGAAACCGTTGTTTTGTTGGAACTAGTCGGGATGCGGCCCAGGGATTTGTTTCAAGTTAAAGGATTTTTTTACAACTCTCTAGGACGACCGTTATGAAATCCCCAATCGAAGACATATCCATGTAACATGGTATCTGATTGTAAGCAGATAGAGGAACTCGTTTACGAGTTACTATAACTTTTTTATTTATTTTATTATTATTATTATAGATAGATTATTACTGAACGGAAGTTCCTCGTAAACATTTTCGTTTATCATTTTCAATAATGAACCTTTGTAATTGTCCAAGAAACAAATTTTGTTCTAAAACGTGCCTCTATTTTTGCGAACGAAACTTCTCTCAGCTCCTGTACTAGCAATGAGGCTGCATTTAGAATTGATAGATATAGGTAAGTATGCAAGGTCAACGGCTCATGAGTTTTATTTTAAAAAATCGTCTTGTTTTTCGACTCTCTGAATATAATGGAATTAATTAAAACATATGTTATTGCAGGGTTTATTAGAATAATAAATTAGTAAATACATTTGAAAAGGAAGACGGTCCCCTATAACTTTCATTGCCGTTAGATTGATACGAGTAGTAATCTGTGCGCGTGCGCAAACAATTTCCTATAACGTCGACTTGTACTTTGTGCTTCAACTATTTCTATACGTCCATGTTACAATATGTGAGGAAGCTATACTGTCCACCCAACTTTTTTTCAATCTTGATGTTTTTTGTAAGGATTTCAAAATAGAAAAATTTCGCATTGCGCACGTGCGCTGTTGTCATCAACTTCGTTTTTTTAAATGAGAACCCCCATTTTTTATTGCAGATTTGAATTTCACGTAAAATTTCATGAAGAAATGACCCATCACTCGATATTTTAGGTACGCGCAAACGGGCGAAATTTCGCTCCAAAAGTGCGCATTTCCACTTTAAAAGTGCTATAACTTGAATTTTTTAAGATACTCAATTGCAGCATGTAATGTATGATTTTGGAGTATTTTTTCGTGCTGAACCACGCAATCATGTCCATTCATTGATATCTGCAGCACCAACTTGGGAAAACACCGAAAAACCTACTTTTTAGTACGCTTTGTGCTTTGTGGAAATTTGTTAGAAAAATGCGCTTCTGATAAATTTTTCGGTATTTTCCCAGGATGGTGCTGCAAATATCAATAAATGATAAACGCAAATGGACACATGTAATACATGATCCACTAGGTCGGCAGAGCGGCACGGCGCCGACGGGTCAAACATTTTCCGCTCTCGACTTCTCTCCAAACCCTGTGTACGGAGGTCGGATCGGAAAATTTTCTACCTCGGCCATTTTCGTCAACGCTCGTGCAACCTCGGTCTCTATGATGCAAATAAAAACGGCCAAAAATCGTTAAATTTATATTTTTAGCAGAATTTTAGCTAAAAAAAAGTTTATCAACAACGAACTAGAACAATATCAAAAGAACGCACAAAATTATGCAGAAAAAATGTACTCAAATTTCATTAATATTTGCTGAAAAATCCTTAACTCCTTAAAAAAGCTTGAAAATTTCAAATCTTCTTTGAATTCCAGAATATTGTTTTGAACGAGTTTTTTTGCCATAAAATTGGTACCTAGTTAACTAATTTTTTGCTCTCAAAGAGCTCAAATTTCAAACCAGTGCAACAAATTTCAAAACGAGGTAACATGTAATTTGTGCAACGAAAATTTGCTCCTACGATCCTGCTGAACGACTGGAACTTTTTCACATGGATGTGGGTATCGCTCAGCAAATACATATTTTCGACGTCCGCCATTTTCGTCAGCGCGCGTGCGACCTCGGTCTCTATGATGCTAATAAAAACTGCCAAAAATCGTTAAATTTATATTTTTTAGCAGAATTTTAGCTAAAAAAAAAAGTTTATCAACAACGAACTAGAACAATATAAAAAGAACGCACAAAATTATTCAGAAAAATGTAGGTACTCAAATTTCATTAATATTTGCTGAAAAATCCTCCTTTGCTTTTAACTCCTTAAAAAAGCTTGAAAATTTCAAATTTTATTTGAATTCCAGAATACTATTTTGAACGAGTTTTGTTGCCATAAAATTGGTACCTAGTTAACTAATGGTTTGCTCTCAAAGAGCTCAAATTTCAAACCAGTGCAACAAATTTCAAAACGAGGTAACATGTAATATAGTACGATAATTTACGAGAATTCGTAATTTCCTTTTTCACATAGGTGTAGGTATCGCTCAGCGAAATACGCTCATCGTCCACGATGGGACCAAAGAAGCAGTGAGTATTTTACGAATTTGAATGAAATTTAGCATTATTCGTTCCTCACAACTTTACTATAGATAACTGCAGAACGTTTCGTACTTGATTGACCGTATACTAGATGTAGATATACTGTTTGACGAATTGCTGTGAATTATGTTGCCTTCAAAGCAATGTTAGGTAGGTACCTATACCTAATTGTTCACCAACAGTTTTTTAGGACGTCCCTCTGAAGCTATCTTATAGGCAAGGCTTCGTTAACAAAAGGGATGCCTGTTAGAATTTATCCAGGGGGGTGGGGGACAACCCAAGCACGAGAAGAAGAAAAACCGCGCACAAATCCGTTTCAGACTATTTTAAGACCAAAACCAAATCCGTGGGGAAAAAAACCATAGGTGTGTGTATATTCGTGTGTGACAAATTTTGTCAACGCTGCCCAAGCCTCGATTCTCAACCGATTTTCGTGATTCTTTCATTGTTCGATCCCGATTTCAGTCTAGTTGTGCAACAAACCCCGGGAATTTCGAATTTCGTGACGGAAAAGGGGGAATAGAGGGGGTAAAGCTGAAAAAACTTTTCTTTTTTTTTTTGATAAATTTTGTGGACGAACTTTAAGATTTTAGCGCCGCGCTGCGCCACTCCACCGACCCAGTGGACGACCAGCTTTATACATCGGACGTGCGTCAGTTCCGGTTAGTTCTGGTTTTTCGCTAGCATTTTTGTGATGTTGGCTCAATGAATAATCCAAGTTTGAGACCTTTGCTCCGAACGCAACCTTGTCAAAATATCGAAATTATTTCTGTTCTAGAACCAAAAATTTCAACCATGTATCATGTTTTCTCCTCGATTCCAAGCGGTTGCAATCATGTTCACAATATCAATTATTGAGAATGATCACCTGTGTGTAAACAATTATTTATATAACCATGCTCATAACTCAGTTTGTTGGACACGCACTTCGCAGTAGTTAACATAATATTGTTGGATAAATCGAGAGCTTTCGAACGAATGGTCAACGAATTTTGTGGGATGAAAAACGACGAAGTACCATTTCCCTAGCAACGACTCGGTTGTAGGCGGAAATCACTGTAACACTATATGTTTCGTGCGCGGAAAATTGACTCGCAAAATTGACGCGCAAAAATTGCTAGGACCCCAGGGCTAAAACATGATACATGTTAAAATTTTTGAAAAAAAAAAAAAAACGCAAAAATTTTCAACTTTACTTCAGTTTTTGGTGATTTTAACCCTAGAGGACTAGTTTTTCGGTATACGTTTTTAAATTGGACTAAATTTACTACATTTTGAGACCATCACCATCTCTGTAGACAAGACAGTTCCTAAGATAAAAAAAAATCGTTCGTCGTTCGTTTTAAAATTTGTTGAATTTTTCAGAGTTGTCAATTTTTAGCACCATTTCATTCTTCTGTGTGAGTTTTGTCGATTTTCGTGCAGGGAATCGTCTTTCCCCCCTTCAAAACATTCCCTTGGGTCCTGAAAGGTTTGACTGGAACTACTGAATCCCCTTCCCCTCCCCTCCCGTTTTTACCTTTCCAACACCCCGAAGGGTAGAAAAGGGAAAGTTATATACCTAATCGGCCTAAAACGCGATTTCTTGTACACCTCTTACAAGGAGGTCTGGATCCAAACTGAAGCAAATCTCCACGTATGTGGTCTGTCTGTCCGAGAGAATTGCGACCTTCAGGAATAATATAGAAAAATTCCAGTTTTGGGGTTGGGTGCCTATACGCATTTTTCAAATGATTTGTCAATGTTAACAACATTTTATTCTTCTCAGTGAATTTTTGTAATTTTCCTGTGGGGAACCCCCTCCATAATATTCCCGTGGATCCTCTAGAGGTTTGAAGAGATTCACAGACCCCACCTCTCCCATCTTTACATTTGTCATGTAAAGATTATATTATCTTTATTACGAGTATATTATATTATCCATTATATTTTCAAAACCTCGTTTGCACGTTCAACGAGATACTGAAAAGAACAAAAAACGTAGTGAGCCACATGTGAAACACATTGCCTTTTAAATAGATTAGTGTATCACAAAGAATGACGTCCGCCTGAAGAAGAAATTAGCGTTAAGACCTAACTCAGATGATTGGGATGTTTCGGCAAGTTAAAATCCAATCAGTTGATTTCGCAGAGGTTCCGTTCCAAATTCAGCGTCGTAGGATAAATTGTGTAGAAATTAGCGTTAAGAGCTCATTCAGCTGATTGTGATAGGCGGGAGGGAGTGCGTACCCGTTTTTCATAAATCTGACTTTGCGATGCTACCATTTCCCTCAAACTACAAGTTAAATAATGACTACAGTTTTATTACATTCCCAGACATTTCTACGTCGAAAAACGTGTGGATATAATGAATTAAAGTTAGTAATTCATTAAGAATTGGGAATAACCTAGAAGCATTCAAACAACGCACAGGCGGTGTATAGTGGGGCAAGTGCGTTTTCAACTTTCTACCCGAAAAACAATAAAAATAAAATGAACCAAAGTAGGTAGATTTTAGGTATAATTTTAAATGAATCGTCAATGAAAAATAAAACGCCGCAAAACAGATAATTTTTAGCAACTCAACATGAATTCCTGAGTTGATAAAATGGTCAATAAACTCATCCACTTGTTGGCTGTCCTCTGATTCGCTGTCGGTTGGAGAATGAGGTTTGCGTGAGAGAGAATTTGAAGACTCCGGAGTTTTGCAGAATATGATAGGACTGAGGTTTGGGAGAAGCGTGCGGTTGTACGTGGGGGTTGAGGAAGAGGTTCTGGATGGAAACTAGGCTTCAAGACCATGATTTTCTTATTTTTCTTGGTAATTTCATGTGATTTTTAATAAAACGCACTTGCCCCACCATAAAAAAAAAGAGGGGCAAGAACGTTTTATTAATTTACTGCAGCAATTTTTGTAGCCTTGAAGTTATAAAGTGCGCAGTTCATACAGAAACAAAAGTTTGAAAGATAAACAGTGGAATAAACAGAAAAGGAAGGGTTTTAGACAAGAAAACTATTGAAAACTGTACCTCCCTTATATTACGCTCTGATATCGGACGAAGGCTTCGCGACAAATGGTTCCAATTACGCCTTCCCCACAAAACGCACTTGCGCCGCCACATGTCTCATAGAGGTTCCTTTCCAAATTTCAGCTTCGTAGGATAAATATCATAGAAATTGGATGTCTTGAATCATGAAATCAGCTCACGCTGTTGATTATCGATGAAGATTTTTGTAACCACTTTAGTTTGAATGACTAGCTGATCATTTTGCGACCCATCCCGTCTAATTCGGTCCAGCCGTTCTCGATTTCAAGAAAATTCGCTAAAAATGAGTAGGTAATGTTTTGAACATCAGTTTAATTAAAAGAATGAATGAAGAAGGTACAATCAATATAATAATAATATAGGTTTGTAAGTTGATTTAGCGTTCGGTTGAGGTTCTTTTTCATGCGGATCGTCGATTTCTACATAGCCCAGAAACCTTGTCGTCTGAATGGTGGGGGGGGGGGGGGTTACGTGTTTATGATGCTAGCCCAATGAATAATCCAAGTTTGAGACCTCGAGCTCCGAACGCAACTTTGGAAAAAATAGAAAAACCCGCGAAATGTTCTACTTTACTTCAGTTTTTGGTGATTTTAACGCAAAAGGACTAGTTTTCCGGTAATATCTACCGAATCCGTTTTCGAAGTGGACTAAATTTTCTACATTTTGAAACCATCACTATCTCTCAAGTTTTCATAGTTTCCGAGATATTGCGTTATAAAATATATTTAAAAAAATTCGGATTTGCCGATTCTTAGCAACATTTTATTCATTCGAGTGAGTTTTGATAATTTTTCTCCAGGAACCCCCCCTCCTCCAACCAAAATATGTTTGAAGATGTTTGAATGGAACCACAGACCACCCCGTTTTTACTTACCAGGGGCCAAAAAGGGAAAGTTATGTAATCGGTTCTGGTACACCTACAAGGGTATCTGGACCCAAACTGAAATCAAATCTCTACCGATCGGAGAGTTGTCTGTCTGTTCGTTGTCTGTGTAGAGCATAGCAACCTTCAAGATGTGAAGATGTTCAAATTGACTCCAGTCCCAATGTTCGTTACCAAGTTTATTTTCCCTGAATAATTTATTAATAGACGTTGACTACCATATGCGTTAAATAAAACATTGTGCATTCTTTTCTACAAGCAAAACCAGAAATACTTTTGTTCTAGTAAAATAAGTATTGAATAATCTATACAAAGACAGTATAGCCGAAAAACAGAACTCTGCAAGACAAGAACGATATAGAAAAATTCCAGCTTTGGGATTGGGTGCCTATACGCATGGACAAAGCACCCTGTGAAAATCAGCTTTTACGTAATTTAGGGGTGAAAAAAAATCGTTTTTAGCGGTCTTTCCTTCCAAATAACTTCAACGTATTTTGATGAAATTTGCATGAGTTACTCTTTGGGTGGGTATAAATGATGTCCGCAATAGCACCCATCCTCGTAAAAATGATTTTTGGAGGGTTTATGTCCCAAAAATTCACAAATCCGAAAAAATTGATATACACGCTTTACCCACCTAGTACCTACATATCTACTTACCTTACCTTACCTACCTAGAAAATACTTAATTCTCTAAATACTAACTTTTAGCAAATTTTTGTTGAAGCTATTGCATTGGCTCGGAAATTTTTAAAATAAACATTTTTGAACAATTTCTTTATTGAAATCCGTTCTAAGGCATTCTGAAACGATTCCTGAAGTTTGCGATTTTTCATTTGTGTATATTTATATATATATATATATCATTCCAGACGATAACTCTCCTTAGGATTGACATAAAAAACCTCGTTCTTGAGCCAAAAAATCAAGCATTCCAAACGAATGGATGAGTTCGTTGGCCAACAATTTTTGAGCACATTAAATTGGTCAAATTTCGAAAAATGTACTCGAAAATCACTAAAAATTGCCAAAAACGGCCAAACCGTCAAATTTATCGTTTTTAGCAATGTTTTAGTCAAAACTAAATTGTCGATGATTAACTAGGACTTTTAAAAAATTTTGCTCAAAATTATACTGGAAAACGTACCTACTTAAATTTCATTAATATTTGCTGAAAAATCTATAAAAACTGCAAAAAAAATCTAAAATCTCTTTTGAATCGTAATTTCATTTAGTATGCGTTTTTTGCCATAAAATTGATTTTTCACAATTTCTTTCCAGTGAAATTACCCAAATTTTGATACAATTTCACATGTTATAATATAAGAGATAGTTTAAGAAAATTCGCTCATACGATCGTGCTGGATGACTGGAACTTTTGAGTTGGAAATTATTAGCAGAGTTATTATTTTCGTACATCAAGGAAGATTCTAGTAGAATTGATCTCTGAAATATTTGGACTGAATTCTCAAGACCTATAAGTAGAATTTTCCATGTAGGTACCTGCCCACTGAAATGAGCGAGTTAACATGCTAGAATTTAATAAATTCACACTTGCTAGAAGTACTTGTGAACAATTCAAATAAAATATTATTTATGTAACTCACCTTAATTGCTTACTCGTTTCAGAAGTCCGAAAAAGCAAAGTTGTATATTCACAGGCTAGTGAGCTAACAGATACTTGATCGTAGTAGGTAGGTACCTACCTATTTATCCAGTTTTGTGTTGACCTCCTAAATTACCGAAAATTATAAATATCAATTAACAATCAAACATCAGCAAAAAACTCCATGGAAATATTTGACTCTGAAAAAAATCTACTATCGCACAACCTAAATGTAAATATTTTAAAAGCTAGGAAAAATCAATTTGGTCTATTTTGAACGGGTTTTACTGAGTTTTCACGGGAAAGCTGTGAGGAACTGCAGCGCTCCTGTGGTTGGAAGTGAAATTAATGATACACCCCCTCCTCCCCCATCTCCATCGTCGGATAACAATTTAATTTGGAGTTTATACTGAGATCAGACTGTCAAATCAAAAACAAACAAACGTACGATAATTGCTAGCATATTGTCAAGCAGGTGACACGCGCGGGTCATATATTTGGCGTAGTTAGGTACTACGTATAATGCATCCCTGCAACGTGAGTGCATTTAAGAATGACTCAAGTGTTTTCTGATGGATTTGAAGCTCTTCTAATTTTTCGGGGAACGGATTGCTCACCAAACAAAAAATCTTTTTTCGGCTAATATTGTTAAGAAGTTCACGATCGTTTGAGCGCATTTTCTTAAAATAACGTATTATGTCAAACTGGTTTGAAATTTGAGTGCGATTTGGCGCTAAAACGAATTTTTTATCTCGATCCTAAGGAGGGTTATCGTATGGATTGACACACAATTTTGGAATGCCCCAAAACGGATTTTGAGGAAGAAAATTTTGAAAAATTTTGATTTTAAAATCTTTGGAGCTATTTCAATAGATTGATTTCTTACGGAATCTCGCTAAAACAGTCCCGTTTATTTCTTTTAAGTCACTTAGTTGTTCTGCAATTTTATTACGCATAATAAATTGCTGAAAATGAAAATTTTACTTAAAATACTTATTACCAATAATACCAGAATATATACCTAAATCTTGTAGGAAATTCTAACATGTAACTATTGGTTTATCATTTTCACTAATGAACCTTGTAATATAAATATAATTTTTAATCGACGTACGATTCAATTGACGTACAAACGATGTCAAACCCCCCCTCCACCCTGAGTTTCCTTCCTCACTGCCGAAGCTAGAGATGTTCGTGCGAGATGTCGAAAAAGAAGTTCGCTTCCAAATACAAAATTTTCACTTGCTTTTTACGTTTAAGAGCTTGCTGATCAATTTTTGTTTCATATCTGTCTGTCCGTGATAATAAACGCTTGTCACGACCAAAACTATTCCGAGTTTTAGTACGATTTTGATAAAATTTTCAGGGATTGTGCGAGTTAGTTCCTTGACGAGCCCTCATAACTTTCATTGCCGTAACATTAGTTGTAGCCTATGCGTATGCTCAAACGTGAATTTTTCTTAACGCCGATTTCTCATCATTTATTGGTCAGATTTCGCTCAAACTTACTTACTTACTTACTTCGCAGCTCTACAGCCCGGGGTGGGCCTTGGCTTCCCTTACAAGTTTCCGCCATTCGGTCCTATCCATCGCCACACGCCTCCAGTCTCCGGCACCCAACCTCCGAAGGTCCTCCTCCACGTCCCGGATCCAGTGAGTCCTTGGTCTACCCGTCGTCGGGTGCCCATCGCTTGAGTGCAACAGCCTCTTAGGCATTCTCTCTGATGGCATGCGTTGAACATGTCCAAGCCACTCAATACGACGAGCCTTGATGAACTGTACAATGTCTTCGTGCTGATACAGCTCCTTCAGTTCCTCGTTAGTACGTATTCGCCACTCTCCTCCAATGCAAACTGGCCCAAAAACCTTCCGCAGAATTTTTCGCTCGAAGACGAAGCTTATTAGTGGCAGCTGAGCTCAGGACCCACGACTCAGCACCATACGTAACTATTGGGCGTATGAGATTCCTATAGAGTCTGGCCTTTGTGGTCCTAGACAGCAGGGGCGAACGGAGCAGCTTGAGATTCGCATAATAAGCACGATTTCCTGCCATTATCCTCTTCTCTATTTCGCTTAACATTTTATTCTTGTCATTAAGATCGGCTCCGAGATACATGAATGAGGGAACTCTCTGGAAAGTGCAGCCATGTAGATTCACGCTCTGCGTCGACGTCTGCTCCCCACAGCGGGTCATGTACATATATTTTGTCTTGTCGACATTGATCACCAGCCCCATTCTCTCTCCCTCATTCTTAACCTCCAAGAACATTTCCTCTAGTGCATGCATGTTCCTTGCAATCAAGCAGACGTCGTCCGCATACGCACATATTTGCTTGGATTTGCTTACGATGTTGCCTGTCACGTTCATTTTCTTAATCACATAGTGCAGGGCAAGGTTGAAGAGAGTCGTGGAAAGTGCATCACCCTGTCGCACTCCAGAGCCCACTGGGAAACTCCTAGTCGTTCGCTCAAACTTGGGGGAGCATATAGTTAGGTAGATGTTCAAAGAAGATACTATATGGATTATATCGCGATTAGTTTAGAAAAACACCTTTCTACGAGCTGTTGGGATGGTCGACCTGGGTCGTTCATCTTGATGAACGTCTGGGTTTCTCCCACCACATAGTGACCACCGAACAAAGTAATGCGCACCCTAGGTTTTTCTCAAAAGAAACACCAGAGAGTTCACGTGTATAAATGCAATCGTAAGCATCCATGCACTCTTGTTCTGCCAACCCTAGAATATGCATCAATAGTATGGTCGCCATCTTAAGCTGTGCATAAGTACCAACTTGAACACGTTCAAAACAAATTCCTACGGTATGTCGCGTTCAAGCTTGGAGTTTCATCAGCCAAGATCAACTACGAATCGCTGCGTCTGACATGTCGCTAGTAGACCCTCGAAAAGCGAGGATCGGCCGACCTCATCGTCCTTCACAAAGTGATAAACCACACCATAGATTACCCTCAGCTCTTGTCATCGTTTTACCTTCAGGTCCCACGCATCACTTCCTGCTCACCATCGCTATTTTTTATCCCTTTTCACCCTACAAATTACCTGAACAGTCGTCCTCTTCACAGACTCCTCCGCAGAGCAAACTTGTTTCTGTCTATTAATACCGAATTTGACTTTTTCACATCCTCCATCACCACTCTGAAAACTCTTTTTTTTCATCCCGTGTTATTATCTTAATTTCTTACCTTTTAGCGAATTTTTGAAGAAAATTAAGCTATTGCTCTCGCCTCAAAATTTGTAGAATGTGAATTTTTGAAAAATTTTTTATGCAGAAATCCGTTTCAGGCTATTCTGAATCATATTCTGAAGTTTAACGCATTTTTTTATGTATGTATGTATATATGTATGTGTCATTCCAGACGATAACTGTCCGTAGAATTGTGCTAGAAACTTCAAACAAATTTTAAAATGTTAAGGATACAAAACGAAAGTTCAAGTTCGTTGGCCAGCATGATCGGATTACATCTTCGGGTTGAAATTTTCAAAAAAATGTAGTCAAAAATTTCAAAATGGACTGTTTTTTGCGATTTGTTGTGTGAAATAATTTTTTCAGCATACTAACATGTGGTATATTCGGAATCAGCGTAAAATTTCCTATAAGAATATGTATCAAGTTTTCAAAAATTTCAAAGTTGAAAAATCAGTCAAAAATCGAAATAATGCCGTTCGCTAGTTGTAAAAATCGGTAATATTTGCATGAAACATTGTCCAAATTCAGATTGAACTACTCTTATGGAAGTATCCCTGTATAACCAATCCTAGAACCATGCTGTTTAAAACGTAGGTAGTAGGTGCTTAAAAAAAAAAATGTAATCACAACTGATGAGTTTACTCTGTGCATGTGTTAATAATTTGATTCCATGTTTGTCTATCAAAATCATAAACTAAAATTTCTCAACACGATCAATAGCGACTGAAATGTCGAATATTTCTTCAAAAATTCGCTCATGGGGTCATGCTACATGACTGGACTTTTTTCTCTTCTGTTCAATTATGTTTGAATGATATTTTATGTTATGATATATATGTTGAATGATATGTCAGTTATGCTTATGATATGTAATTGGGCTTGCCCGTATCCTAATTAATAAATAAATATTGCGCATGCTCAAAACTATACTAATTGACAAGGCTAATGAACCGGTTTTGAAGAAATTTTTAGGGATTGTGCAGTTTTACTCAAATCGTGACCTTTAAATTTCGTTGCCATCGGATGAATAGTAGTCTGTGAGCTTGCACAAACGTAAATTTCTTATAACGTAAATTCTTATGATCTATCAGTCCGATTTCGTTCAAAGTCGGGGAGTCGTTGAACAGTGTATGTCCAGGATGCTGCTCTATGGTTTTTTTTTTAGCATGAATATGCTTTAGCCGTGACCTAACTACCGAAAAATGTCCCACGAGAGTGCAACGAAAGTAGCGCCAATAATTGTGATGATTTCCGCTTACAACCGAGTCGTTGCTAGGGATATGATACTTCGTCGTTTTTCATCCCACAAAATTCGTTTACCATTCGTTCGAAAGCTCTCGATTTATCCAACCATACTATATTAACTACTGCGAAGTGCGTGGCCAACAAGCAGAGTTATGAGCATGGTTATATGAATAATTGTTTACACACAGGTGATCATTCTCAATTATTGATATTGTGAACATGATTGCAACCGCTTGTTAATTTCTGATGATTTCATTGAGCTGGTGTTTCGATTATGTGATTCATAGCAGGTGATCCGAATATTGCGAGAACGGTTAGATTTGTGAAGCGGTGGTTAAATTATTTTAATAGGTAATTTCTATACTTTACACTATAGGAAGCTGTAATTTCGTATGTAGCCTCTTTCTATAATAAAGTGAATGTTTACTCGCGAGTTTCTATTAGGAGATCATCATCTCACAAGAGCTCAATCGTCGTGATCATTTCTATAATAAAGTGAATGTTTACTCGCGAGTTTCTATTAGGAGATCATCATCTCACAAGAGCTCAATGGTCGTGATCATTTCTATAATAAAGTGAGAGCGAGGAGCTAAAACATGATTCCATGTTTTAGGATTGATGGCAGAATGATAAACAGAGTTCAGAGGCCGATGGGGGGTCGGGTTCAGAGAATCGACGAGGAGTGAGTCGTGTACGGCTAAAGCATATTCATATTTTTTAATTTTAGCCGTCAGGCTCAAAGGAACTGTGGCTTTTTTTTTTTTTTTTTTTTTTTTTTAATCGCGATTGGTTGACTAATAAGTAGCTATTGCGCATTTGCAAAACATATTGGTTGACCCTCCGAGAGTAGCGGACGATTTTTATGATATCTGCAAGGATTGTGCGGATTCACCTCTCGACAATATCTTACCAATTCCGTCGCCCTGCATATACTTACATAAGATGCCATCAATTGCCGTGATATTGATAGCCCAGTAGGCATGAATTATTATCATTATTTTGTAAATTTTCATGTGCAGCAGCACACGCCTTAGGTTTTAGTTGTCAAGTATTAATAATGCGAGTTAATTAGGTAAAGAAAGTACCAAGGTGCAACACGATCTGGGAAAACACTGAAAAATCGACCAGAATTGCACTTATCTTACTCATTTCTAAATAGCACAAAGCATACTAAAATGTATTTTCTAGGAGTTTTCCCAAGTTGGTGTTGCACCTTGGTACTTTCTTTACCTAATTAACTCGTATTATTAATTACTTGACAACTAAAAGCTAAGGCGTGTGCTTGTGTGTGTACATCCAAAGTTACAAAATAATGATAATAATTCATGCTTACCGTGCTTTCCAGTGGCAATCAACGGCATCCTAAAAGTATATGTAGGGCGATGGAATTGGTAGGCAAATCGTTTTGAGGCATTCTGTATGTGTGTGTGCTTGTGTGGCATTCCGTACGATAACTTTCCTTAGGATCGATGAAACTTTCTTTCTTAAGCCAAAAAAATGGGGTTTTCAAATGAAAGGATGAGTTTGTTGGCCAGCATTTTTCGAGCACACTAAATTGTACAAATTTCAAAAAACTTGTAAAAAGTCACTAAAAATAGCTAAAAGCGGCTAAAAATCGTTAAATTTATATTATTAGCAGATTTTTATTCAGAAGTTCAACAACTATGAATTAGAACATTAAAAAATTTATTTACAACACTATACTGAAAATTGTATTTAAATTTCGCCAATATTTGCTGAAAAATTGATAATAACTCGAAAATAGCTATTAACAAATATCAAAAATGTGTTGAATCGTAGAATTTTATTAATGTATTTGCCATAAAATTTGTGGTTGAAATTTTTTTTGCACTCATTGTGCTCAAATTTCAAAACAATGTAGCATAATATAATACGATTATTTATGAAAATTCGCTCATACTGCAAGATTGGAACTTTTTTCCTTTTAATTGGCGAAACTGGTAATTCGCTAACGTTACCATTTCTTTCTTTTTTTACTAACTTAAACAGGAGTCTATCTCCAGCGTTCTCACGGTTTCCCTAACTGCAAAATAATTACAGGAAGGGAAACACATCGCACGTCTTTGGTAACTGACCGATCAGTCAAACTCCGACGTAGGCACACATTAACGTCCACCACTCAAGTTAACTTCGAATAAATTAGGCAGGTATGTTATCTAAGGTTTGTATGTACAGTGAGTCCTGAACGGTTCTGAACTGACCACGCCCCTTTTTGGCTGTATGCACAGCGACCGAACGAGTTCGGGATTTTTAGTTCGCTGTTCACAGAGCCAGTGCGGGACTGTCCAGAACACGTTCTATCAGTCCGAGATTTTTTTCGGAACTTCTAGTCCCGCTCATGCGCAGTCAACTATTTACGCTCCGCCCCCTACGATTTCCCCTGTGGGCTTGCAAGTGGAGTTTTGTTGATGTTGTTTTCGGTTGATACTGTTTGCGTCATTACATTGATTACATTGATTTTCGGTAACTGATATTGTGACTAAGTCATTAGTTTGATAGCAAACAAAATTCTAGTGCTATATAATCAAATATAACACAAATTGACTTATGTCAATTTGTTCTTTTGGTCGTACTGCACAATTGGAACATTTAGTGAATTTTCGAGGAAAATGAAACTACTTAATGCAATGTCTAGAAAAATTTTACAAATTAAATTTATATTCGTGAAAATCCGTTTCGAGGTATTTTGAAACGATTCCTGGATTTCAATACTTTTGTTCTCTTCTGTGTAAGGCTCAGTTCGGAAATTCGTGAAACTCTTTGCTTCCGAGACTTTTCCCAAACTAGAAAGGCTTATCAAGTTCCTACAGTCTCAATCGGAAATTGGTGGAACTCGTTACTGCCCGAAGGTTAGGTAGTACCTACTTCATTACTACATTACTAGCTACTTCACAGAAATTCTTGAGAGCCGAGCCTCTTCTATTTTATTCTCCTTTCAATATTACCTATATTTTCCTTCTAAAAAGTTGGGGGAGCAATATATTCACTTGACGGGTGCGAAGAAACTATATACTTAGGTACCGCTCACAAACAACTTCTCATTTTTAGCGAATTTTAAAAAATATTTTCGGCTATAATTACATTTGTTTTTATTTTAATTGACTGAAATACGACTCGTACTTATTACCTTGGCAGTCCGATTTGGAACCAAGGTATATTCGGAATGTCGGTTTGACAGCACAGATAAACAAAACACTAAAAAGACTGGCTGCCTTTGACTTCAATGGTAGCCGTTTAATTTTGAGAAGAATCCTATGAGAAGAAGGTTAGGAGTGAAGGTTATCAGTTCCGAATTGGTTCGAAACGCGTATGGACTGCGAGGAGTAATGAACCAGTTCTCATCCCCTCCCTTGTCGGTCCTCCTTCGAACCTAGTTCGATTCTGAACAGGTCCAGGACTCACTGTACATACAAACCTCTAGAGAAGGTTTGCGTAAGGAATTTGCCAGATGCATGTGGACAGGGGTATTATAGGAGACCACACACTAGGTACACAACATGTCCCGCTGTACGCGCCGATGCCGACCTGAATTTGAACTAACGTCAACTGGCAATGGAAATAAGCTCCTTTATGGGTTGTTAAGTTCTATGATTATTCATTGATTGCATAAGTTCCCCGTGGTGTAATGGATAGTATATTAGACTTCTTAGTTCAATCCCAACCTCAGAACAATATTTTTTGCATTCAAATTCAACCTCCGAAACGTATTTTTAAACGTCATTATCATAAATGTTTTAAATCATACTTTAAAACGCCATTTTGATCTATTCGTCTAACTAATCTGTATTTTACTGAGGGATTGACTACTTAATATTATGTATTTTTGAGATGCGAGCTTGCGAGCATCCAGGCCAGCTATATATACGAATCATTCTGATCTATTTGCCCAACTAATCTGACTTGAAGTACCTACGAATACTTGAATGTCCCAGCTACAGGTCCTTAGGCCCCTACTCGGTGCATACCAAGGAAAAGTAGAAAAAAAAAATCATTTAAACAACATACATATCACTTTTATTATAAATAATGTCACTAAAACGGTTTCTATTTTCCAAGTTTCGTTCCTTTTTCACAATTATACATTTACAACATAATAGCAAAAATTTTCCGAACATAATACAGCTTGATACCGTCTCATTAGAGTTTTTTTTCTTAATTATAGCACAACATACCATTTTTTCACAACATCGACATAAGATAATCTTAAAACCAGCACAACATGCAAGGAAGGTCAACAAGTCACATGGGTAATATAGGCCTTTGACTCTGAAATTTTTAGTAATCAAGTATACCTAAATAATCAGTTAGGTACGAATTATTACTCACAATGTAATAATTATATGTAACAATTGGACAACAGATTAATTATGCAATATTTCCACGACAAAGATTTCATAAGGTTTCTCATTTTAAGAAGCACACAGATATTTTTTGTTAAGCTCTTTTGTAAGACTTGGAGTTGATCGGAATACGTTTAAAATGATGCAATACATAAACTTTCTCAACGACAAAATAAGTTATTCCCTTTATTTTGAAGGCAAAATATCATGCAACCAGTACATAAAATGCGTAGAAAGAATCAAAATGATGTTTTCTTTCATATCTACCTGAAAAAATAAATAAAATACGATATAAAATGAAAAATAATATATCATTAAAATAGGTCCACCTAAACTTTCCCCAAAGGTTATGAAATATTATATATATAAATATATATTTTTGTTTACAGTTTCATACGTTTTTTTTAAATATTCTCACAATCTGAAATGCCACAGGTAATTTTCAGAGTCCCTTGTTTTTTAAGTTTCAGTTTCAAATTATCAACATTGAGAAAATGGAATAAAACGTAATATTCACAAGAAAAGCTAGGTATAAACACGAAGATAATATTGGGTAAGTACTTATGGAGTTTAATTTTTCTTGTTATCTGTTTAAAAAGATCATACACAGGTAGGTATTGAAATGAAGTTAGAGGCAAACGTCTATTTCCATCTAAAATGAAGAGTTACAATGTTAAATCGATTTCGTAGGTTACGTAATTATCAGTAACAAACAATGAATAGTTTGTAACTGATCATGACCTAACTGTCGAAATCGATCTAACATTGTGACTTTTTATTTGTCGTGGAAATAGACAATGTTTTTTACTAATTTCCGTTTTGATGGGTTTCCACAGCTTCGTCGCGAGTGATTTAGTTCGTAGGTACTGAAATAGAATAATGTGTGATGATGATTTTGTTTTTAGGAATATTTTCGAGGAATTATCGCCAAGATTATCCTGGTGTTCAGGGTGATCTTTCGAAATTCCCTCCCTGACTATGGATGTCAGAGGAAGTGTTACTTATATACGGATAACCAACAACACGACCACACAGCTCAGTAAGGTGGATACTTTAACGGTACTGATAGCAATTAGAAGTTCTGTACATTAAGCCACGTCCACATTATTCCGTTACCCTGGGCTGGAAATTTGCACGGCATCGCACATCCAGACTGTTTTGCTGGTAGGCCCGGGGCTGGCACAGCTTTTAGCGTAATCATGAGTGATAATCATGAAAATGACTAGGTCATCATAGAAGACCATTACAAATGTCGATACATATTCCATATTCAGAAAACTTCTTACTCTGCAAAAAGGACGAAGTACAATTCAAAACTATCTCACAAAACTAATTTATTGTTTGATACTCTTCATTGCTATTTTCAACTTTTACTCAATTTTAATTTTGTTGAAACTTATGAAATGACCTGTTCGAATAAAAGTGATATAGTTATGAATATGACCTCATTTTGAAAGTAAAACTGGTAATAAGTTAAAATAAACATAGCATATATGTTATATACTATATAACATAATTTTCAAGTCAATAAAACGCATGAAATAATAATCTTAAATAATTTCCAATGATGTATGTAAAACCAAAAAATACCCAAGTCCAAAAATTCATGAAAAGTTATGTTTAACAAATCCGTTTGTTGAACAAGAATATTGCACTCAGAAAGGCACATAAATAAAAAAATGTAAATTATATCCACAAACAAAACATTTCCGAATTGTTTTTAGAAAATTAAGTAAAACGGGTAAACAATATAGAGTGTTGGAAATTGTATAGATACTATGTTTTGGGTACTATGTGTAATGTGAGATAGTGTTTCTACACTTAATTCCCTAAGGTATGTAACATAATTTTTGTACACGCTGCATGTCACCCACTGTTGTTCCATATTCACTGTTTCTTGGGTACATAATGTACATCACCTCCCCCTAAGATATTCAATCATTGTAGTCCAAACCATGTTAGGTTCCTATGGTTGTTTAGTAGTTGTATTGCATAGTTTTTTATTGAACTGTTCCTTGGTAGTGTATTTGCATTGGCAGCAGTTCATGTAGTGGTCCAGTAATAGTTAACCATAACAACATCATGTACCATCTAAATATTATACCGTATTGTACCGAGCTAATCTCTTTGGGTTCTTACAGCCCTGATGATGAAAAATAAATAGTTTGAAACATTGGCGTAAAGGAGTAATCTCAATTCTGACCAACCCTCGAAAACCCCCAAAACATAGTTTCATTACAAGTGGTCGAGATCGTCATACATTGGTATTGTATAGATACGTATAACTTTCATTCTATGGGCTGTATCTGAACTACCTTATCCCCAAGGCCATGTGAGCATATGACACAAAGTAGTTCAGGAAATATCCACCAGATGGTAGCAAATAAATTATACAACCTTATATCCCCTACCTTCTTATCAAAACTGAAAACCAATTTGTAATCTGAATAAAATATTTTATTAGGAAAGTTTGAGCTAAGAATTGTTGCCAAATAGAACTTCATAAACCCAAAATTAGCAAGTGCCTCCTATTGCATAACAAATTTCGAACAATTTTTGAAAGCCGAAGTTATCGTCCTAGTAGATGAGTTAATACTGATGCTTTTCATGAAATACGATCATTAAAATCATGAGAGTTGTGACTCACTTCCAATAACTAACCAAAACCCTTCAAAGACTCCTGTTTAGATCAAGCAAAATAACACCTTAACTAATCAACTAACCGCAATCTCTTCTGTAAAATATACTTGTTTTATTTAAGTGCTATGCCCCACTACCCCTCAACAACCACCGGGCAACATAGGTATTCCAATTTTGGTCTGAACACACCGATAATCGCAAGTTTCACCTACAGTTAGCAATTATTACTCCATTAACAAAAATAAACAAATAATTACAAATTGTCAATAATAATAGAGAAAGAAAATAAGGATAAACGTAATCTAAAAAAATAGTAATATTTTTTTAAACTAGAAACAAATTTCGAAAACCCGTAGGATACTGGAATTGGTTTCCATTTTAATGATCCAACACGATTTTAATAACATATGGATGAAAAACGTAACGCAGTTGTGTCAAAAATGCTTGAATTTCCAGCGAGTCCTATATGATAAAACACATAAGGATTATTTGTTGGCACATAATTTCATTAATTACGCCAATGCACCAAAAATAGTCATTTTTCTATATTTGACGTCGATCCTAACAAATTATGAAATCATTCTACCAATGGGTTGGTCGATTGAAATAGTAATCACGTAGTAAGGGAAAGTTGATATGGCAGCAGCGAGTTCTGTCAGTGCGAAACCCAACTAAGTTAAGAGATTAAATTTAGAGAATTTTAAATTTGAGAAGTTGTAATGTTGGGCCTCTTGGGTTCGATCTCGTGCCACATTCTCCTTTTTCACATTAATAATACAGGGAGTTGCAGCTCACATTGTCAAACTAACTGTACTAACACCAAAATACTGGCTCGTATTTTCAACCTTCAAGAACCAAATGGCTGCATACCGATCAGCTAAAAGTCGTGAAATTGTGTTCCGGCTAGATGTTTTGGTGTGAATTGAAAATTGGATCAGAATTTATTCTTGAGCCTCCACATACTTTTTCAATTAAGAATTGGTATTGTGGTGTCTTTGATACAGGTGGCTATTATCCACACCAGTTTTGCTATCCAATTATTTTCATCTCATCAGGTACTAACATCGTATTTACCCAACATTTTACTTGGTTTAAATTGCAGAAGAGAGTTGTTATTGTATTGAAGGAAATCAGGACAGAGTCACCCACTCCGCACATGATGGTGGAGTGGTCTTCATCTTAATTACACTTAGTCACACAGCGATGTCCACATACGCATCATCTTGATACACTCCCACACACAATCTTTCTCTCACAAAGTCTCATCAAACTTTGCCTCAGTAGATACTTAATACTTGCCTTTGAATCCACCATACTTTTGGTCAGTTGACATTACAAATACACAACGGTGGTTTGGGAAAAGTGGACCGGCACAGCTGCTGAAGTGCCACAAAGCTGTGCTACAATAAAGCAAACCTCGCGCAAAACCACGAATAAAAAAATGGCACCCAACATGGAAGAAGCTGAACAGGGGTGCCAACATAAGAAATATAAAATTTCTATCAATTTTAGGGGCATGGTCAACTAGATTTGATGCTGAATCGTCGAAAAGTAGCAATATTCCTATCAGCTGCTTACTGAAACATCCTTGACAATAAGGCATGATTGTTGTTATCCTTATTCAGATCACTGATGAGTCACGATAATTGTTTATTGCTTTACAAATAAATTTCATATTTTATTATTCATAACCTGGTTAGAAGGTAACTTGCACTGATTTAGCTTTTTTCACCAAGGGACTACTTAACATTTTGATTTTCAACATTTTGATGAGGGAGCCTCATGACATTACTTTTTGTTGAATTTGATATTCGAAATTAACCATGAATACTCCTTCTATAACGTTATTATTTGAACTTGATGGGTTTCACACAGACCTCACTGCTGCCATTCAACCTTTGATGAACTGCTTAGGTTCAAGGCAGTTATGAAGTGTATCAACAGATTCTCAAATAAATGTCGGTATTATAATGAGTGGGACAATTTCATTTCGGAATGTCAAATAGAAAGAAGTACTTTTTGGAGAAAATTAAAAAATAATTTTATCAAGTAACATCAATAAGGAATTCAAACTTGCTACCATTTATATTCAAATCTTCGATGAGCACAACAGGTTAGGTATCAAATGAAGGAATTTATTTAAAATTTAAAAAAGTAATTTTTTTGAAGTTTGGTTGATAATAAAAGATAACCTTTGATATACAAATGAAAACAAAATCAAGTTTGGAGACAAAGTGATTGCATTTTATATCGGGTAGCTTGATACAGAACTTCATCACATTGCGAATGAAAAGTAAAATGTTTGCGAGTTCTGAAATTGAGTAGCTGGAATATACAGCCATTTCAACTTTAGAACTATTGTCAAGGTTTTTTCAATCTATTCAAAATTTTCGATATCGTTCAATCCTCATTATGTCAGTATGCAAAACAGTACTAATGAAGATGTCAGATTCTGATAATTATATACTATTTTAATGTCAGATATACAGTTTGTATTGCGTCTTATCAATTTATTAAGCGCTACTGTATGGCCAAACATAAATGTAGAGTACGTAAATACAAGTAAGTGCGTATTTCTATGAATGACCAGAATGATGATGGCTAGTTGTGGAGAGGACTCAATTTACGTACATCAGATTGACGACAAAGATTAGCCACGTGCAGCTGAATAACTCGTGTATAACACTGAGAAATCGAATAGGAGATGATGAGAGTGTAAATATAGAAGAAACATTTGAATAGTAGCACCTACTTTATAACTTAAATGGTAGTGTTATAAAATTCGGCTATTCTGAAATTACAAGGTTTCGTTTCCTTACGTCACGTACCACTGCGTTTACCATGCCCGATCCTCCCACTAGAACGGAGTTGTTTTAGCTGAGGTCGTTACATTGTAGCTTATAACTGGATCGCCAGGGACTCAGAAAGTCAGCTACCAACATGACAATAGATGTAGAAGAGTTCAGTTATTCTTTTAAAAAAGCAGCAGATTTAAAACACCACCAGCTACTCTTCTACTAAAAGACTAAAACGAGTACAAACGATAAAAAATGCCGAGAAAATTGTACCATTTTATGCATACTGACGAATACAACGATTCACATCAGAAACTCGAAATGATAAAACGATTGAACGAATCCTGACGATACGCCTTCCAATGAGGTTTATTGGTTGGTTGTCTTTTCTCATTTTTCATGCTTTTCTGAAGGGGGTAAATGTTGTGTTGATGTTCCTTGAAGCGTTTCAACCGACGTAGCTGCAGCAGGAATTGGTTTTACGTGCTGTTTTGTAGAAGGCTTTAGACTGCACAGAGAGGCTTTCAGACTTGAGGATGAGATCATCGAGTTTCTCGCCTCGTTCGAGCACAGCGCCGATCGTGTTATGCTGAGGAACAGATAAACGTTTTAATTTAATTTTTGTTGAACATACAAAAGGTAACATAGTATAGTAACTATTTTACGATTTACAATAAAAAACAACATCAATACAACATTGATTATTTCGGCAGGTGTGTACAAATTCTGGCCAAAAGTAGCTTTATAAGGTGATTATACGAAAGCTTGAAGAGAACGATCTAAACGCATATAAGAGCTACTTTCATAGCAGATTGTTTCTGCTCCTGTAAGTGCGAGTGCATTGAAACGTTACAGGATCCTCGCGCGCTCGTGAGTCTCAGAGGCCAAACCCCCCCCCCCCCCCCCCCCCCCGCCGTCAGCCAGAGCATTTTTCAACATTTCTTGATACACACTCACACTCTTTCGTAGTTTCCCCTTTCTGGTTAGAATATTTCGTGATTAGGTACTTCAAGATATTCGATAATTTTACTATGACACAGTATGAGGTGCCGAGATGATGTCCCAATGACTGGAAGATGATTCGAGGGTTGATTGAATGCAGGTTCCAGTTTTCCACCTCTTGACTTCTATTAGGGGAAATAAAATGCAATGTATGCCTCTCAATAACTTGGAAGTTACTCAGAACGCCAATGGAAATAACTAACTAGGTATATAATTTATTTTTAGTTCAATCTAGCGCCAGGAATGATGGCAGAAAAACTAGAGAAAGAGTCTTTCTGTCATCTATCGGGAAGCTTCAGAACTAATACGATAATGGATAATATAAAGAAGACCCATGGTGAATCCTACGCCCACAGGAGGTCTTTTTAAAATAGTTATTTAGACTGAGGATAGATGGCATGAGAATGCAAGAAGTGATACACGATAAGGCGGACTTCCAGAGCGCGGCCCACAATTTACGCAAAAAAGTAGGGCTTCAGCCCCAGGTTACATTTGATTTTTACGCAATAAAGCGGGCTTCAAAACCAAGGTAATTACGCTGCTAGTGGACAACCTGAGTTAAGAAACAATTTCGATTTAAGGAGTGACCATAGGCCCCCCAACAAATAATCGGGCTCATCACGGGGGAATATAAGCGATAAGCTTATGCCTGAGATTCCGTTTTACAGAAGCCTACGCAGCCAGTCAGTGGAGAGGTAAACGAATATTGTAAGACTTGAGTTGCAACACGATGGTGAATCACAATAATTTCATGATGGAAAATAAGTTAATTTGAGTATTACAAAGTTGCAGGAAAACACATTGCTTTGCTTTCGTTGTTATCATAATTTTTCGCAATAATTCCAATATTTATATAGGAGAAAAGGAGTTGGTAATGGATCATGCAGCACGGGAAAAACCAATTATTATGCCCTACTAAGGGTAATTTTTCAAGTGTTGGAATCAGAGAACCCCCCCCAACGGAGGGGTTTACACTCTGGGAAAAGGTATTTGTACTGAACAACAAAGTCGTGACTACACTTAATTACTACAACTAACCTAAGTACCTCAAGGAACCCAAACAACCACAACCCTTTATATATGTTTCCAAACAACCATCATGATAAGAAATTGTTGTTATACTAATGTAGTTGTTCTTCCTTGGAGAGGAGGAAATTCACTTTAGGGATCTGCGAATTAGCTACTATAGCAGGCCAAAAAATATTGGCGAGTGAAAGTCGAGAGGCAAGCCACTCCTTCACTCCTCATTGCGTCACTTCCCCTTTGTCACATGACTGGCAAAAGTTATACTCGTAACTACACTGCGACTTATGTGATGTGATCGAGGAGAAGTTGCAGGTAGGCCAGTGTGGTAGGTAACAATTTTCGTCAACTGCCAATAGGTATTTATAACCGTCCAAAATAAATTTCCCCAAAATCAGACCAATAGGAGAATGGTGCATTCAATTTTTAGGTTTGCACCATGATCTCTTCCATATACCTACCAAAATGATTTTCGTTTCGTCCAATTCTTCCTGAATCTTGGTCATGGGGTCAGCCTCTCTCGGGTTCTGGTATTTGGCGAGATACTCGGGGAGTGCATAGAAGTCGATCTGGTTCTCAGTTGCCGTCGGCCAAACGTTAGCGGGAATTTTGGCTGCAAAGTCATCCAGTACCTGCGCCAATAATCATTATTCTGAGGTTGAATGATAAAAGATCACCTAAACATTTTTCCAACTTCTTTCAAAGAAGCCTAATGAATTTACACATAAATTGTTCCAATTCCACATTGTTGAAATTATTTCACTGAAAACAAGGAAAAATCTGGACAATCCCTTTGAAGACTTCATTGTAGTTCTTCATCAGTGAATTTCTCCAACAAGAAGAAAGTAATGTATGTAGATAATATTGATAGATGACAAATTATGAACGATAACATGATTAACATCTAGGTAAGGTGACTAACCTTGGTGAGAAGAGTGTGGGCAACTCGATGGGGGTACTCGTGGTTCGAAATTAAAACTGCAGCTAGATTGTCACCTCGGACATAGACGTGGCACATATATTCTAAAATAAACAATATTATTAATTCTTGCGAGTGAAATTATAATTGTAATATATTATTGAATTATGATGTAATTATTAATGTGTAATGAATATAATTATGCAGGTAACACTATTCCCCTTCTTCTTCCACACCACTCAATGTCATAATCACCTGTTGCTTTTTTTTTACCATTGGTAATTTGCTCTCGATAAAAACATAATTCAATTATAACACATCACCCATTATTTCTTCCAGAAATATCGGAATAATCGGAATTGAATAATAATTCAAAGAGTTGTGTTCAACAAAACTTTATAGTTCGCCCATGATAATATGATAATATTCCAGTAGCAACCAGGAGTGAGTAATCTGGGATAAGAATCTGATGAGATAATAAATTAGTCGTTTGATGATCAATTTGTTACAAAAATTTCGTGACATTTTTGAGCAAGTTAGGCGTTTTAAAAAATTTACCATACTGAAATAGAAAAGAAATCACAGATGGTGAAACTGCAATTGGCATTAATCCTTTGCAGTAGACAACGCCAGAAACCTACAAGTCGATATCTGAGCTTCCGGGAGAACTACAAGTGTTGTGCTGCTGAACCAGTAATGTTACTTATGAATTTGCTTTAGGTGAGGCTTAGTAATTACACAGAGGTCGCTGATCTATCCGGATTTCTATCTTAATCTTCTAGCTACATAAGTATCTAAGCAATCTGAGATGCCCAATCACATGCTTTTTCAGCAGCTGTAATAAGATTCATTAGGTGTTTTCCTTATAACACTACCCAGGTATGCAACTAAAGTCAAGTGAGGGCGAGCAACACACTTCTGCACAACCAGGGGAAAGTTGAACTTAGGTTATTCGACATATACGGCTCATTGTCCCAGGTTAACAACGTTGAAATAACCATATCATAGTGACTTAGAACAATCATAGCAAGGAATTCTGATACAGTTCAAGCAAGTCCACAAATCATCATACCCACTTGCCTTCAAGGTTGATCCGGCCAATGGGCATGGACAATAGATATACCTACGGCACAACCAGGGGAAAGTTGAACTTAGGTTATTCGACATATACGGCTCATTGTCCCAGGTTAACAACGTTTAAATAACCATATCATAGTGACTTAGAACAATCATAACAAGGAATTCTGATACAGTTCAAGCAAGTCCACAAATCATCATACCCACTTGCCTTCAAGGTTGATCCGGCCAATGGGCTTGGACAATAGATATACCTACTCCACATATATACACACTAATAGATGGAGAATAACCTTCCTCCAAGTTCCATAACCTGATCTTGGTGTGGGTGTCTTGACCTAAGCCCTAAGAACCCTCTAACTTGACATCCGTTCCTGCTCTTGATAGAGGGAAATTTTTTAAGACTATTCGTTTGTTCCAACAGAAGGAATCTGTATACACCTGTCAAAAGAAACCAACCGGCTCTTACACAGTGGTTCTCTGTTCCATCCTGCTGAAATGAAAGATGCTCCAACAAGAAGAGCAAATCAACTTGAGATGAACTGCGGTTGGACAGAAGTTGAGGGCTCCAAGGAGTGAAGTTTAGTGCCATTAAGTTGGAAACCTTACCATTCTGTAACCTTTAGCATAACCTGCTCATTAAAAAAATGCCAATTTTACTTTTGTGACCCTCCAGGACTCAGTCCTTGCGTTTCTTGTTGGTTTTTGTACTCCCAAGCAGGGTTGCCAGATTAAAATGGTATGGTTCCGCTAACGTGACTCCATTTTCATGGATCTTCGTATATCAATGGGTTAACTGCCCCGAACATGTCCCCGAGCGTTTACGCTGCCATGTGAACTACAACCATGGAGGAGCCCTTGCTCTGTATTGAACCTGTTCCAGAGCAGCAGTGGAAACAAACCTACAACCTTGAAAAGTCTAGTTCGAGTAAAGCTGTTACAGGTATGTATTACATAATCAAGATTTTCTCCTTTCATACAGGCGTCACATAATTATGATCATTTAACTAGTACTTGAAGATATAAGTTCTCAGAGAACCTTCAAAACTCAAAATAAAGAAAAGGTCTCATTCAAATGGAGAAAGAAGATAAAGCCAGTTGTTAGAAACCAGCCTGAAATTAGGCAGTATGTAGAGTATGTATGACGTTGTCTGGATATATCTTCTTACATAATCTTACCAACTAGTCACAGTGAACGTACAGCCTACTCGTAGAACAAAAACATTCAAAAAAGATAACGGGTCAGTCAAGAGGTGACACACAACTTTCCCCAATTAGATAGGTGTCTACAATAGGCACGAACATAATTTAAATAGCTAGCGTGTTTCATCACTTCCAAGGACCCAAAATGAGGACACAGTTATATAGTTTGAGAAAAATAGTCCTGCATATGGTAAATAATTGGTAATGTCAATCAAAGTTACCTCCTTCTTTGACAGATTGCCTTGTGGCCGTTTGCGTTCGCTCGACAATGGTTTTACTCACGAATCCCATGAATTCTTGAACGCTGCCCCTTTGAAAAAACCCCACAGTTTGTAAATCGTAAGACGTTTTCAACCAAACTGCGCTGTGAAGACCTTTGTAGAGGACGTTCAACGCGTATAACTTCATTGTACGAAAAACTCTTTGGCCTAGAACTATGAAAGACGAATTCAAAAAGCTGTTGGCTGACTAAATTCGAACTCAGGCTTCAACTTAGAAGAGAAACGAGTGTTTTTATCGAGAAAAAGTACTAAAAATCAATACGATTTTAAAATTGAACTCATTGTCACAGAATCACGAGAACATCAAAAGCGATTTGGATAACTGGAAGTGGAAATCGCCATTTGACACACAGAAGTTATCAAGTTCTTCTCATGGAACATAGCATGGAACTCATTCTAAACAAAATAGAACTTTCAGTTAATTACCTGCTAATTATTAATTTTTCTAGTGCTAATATTAGCACTTCATTTCTACAATCACACTATAAACGTTCATCAACCAAGTACATATAAATTCGAGTAAATACTACAATAATAAGTTCATTTCCATACTTCATATTCCTTCTCTATGCTCTCTCTTATCGAATTTAGCCACGTCTGTCTGATAAGACTTCGGGTGTTTTAGTTGATTGACGTTGAATTTGTCATTAGTTAAAAGAGAGTTATTTATTATATTTTTCATCATGGTACGTATAATTTGTGTCATTTGAGTTATTGCAATATTGTCAGAACGTGTGCTTTTGAGGTTGGTGGTATTTTATATCAATTTCGTCTTCTGCCGTATGTGCCACTACTTGGTTGTAGCGGTTGGGTATCCATGCGATGAAACATTTCTTGGTGTTTCGCATTCGTACCATATCTAACTAAATTAATTCTATGCTGATCGAAACTGCATTAAAAGAGCGTTGATTATTGCCGTCATTGGTATTGACCAAATATTACTGAAGGGAAAACTCATATATGAATGACTGGAGAGGGATGTCCCCATGGGGCATTGGATAGGATGCTGTCTACTTTAGGTAGAATTAGTGGGCACTTACTTTGTAATTAGAAATTATGTCAAACCACAGTAATGAATATCGCATGCATAAATTGTGAATGGTAATGATATTAATGTTGAGCACATTGAGGAAGTCAGGCCCTAGTCGATGGATGACAGCTGTACCTGAATTGAAAATATGATTGATTGCTGCAGCTATACCTATTTATGTTTATAATATGAGTAGCTAATAAGTATTCTTAACCCAAGTACCTTACCTACTATCCTTGTTCCCAATCCCACATTTTTTGTGTAGTTTCGTCAGACAAAAATGAGTTAATGTTGGGAAACATTACATTTTTCGGGATTAACATGTGCATCTACTCAGGATGTTGAGGTAATACTCGGGAACGTAGGTATTATCCAACGTCAATATCCATGTTTTAGCTAGTTCTGCATCATTGAAACCATGGACTCCTTTTTTATGTTTGAAATTGAGTTCATAATTTTGCTTCCTCACTACCGAAGCCAGGGAAGCTTTGTGTTCGTGTTTGAAGTGGAAAAAATTGTCCTTCAAAATCAAAATTTCCACTTGCTTTTTGCGTTTCCTTGATGATCAATTTTGGTTCCGTGTCTGTCAGTGGTAAATCCTTGTCACGCCCAAAACTATACAAAGTTAGCCCGGTGAAGTTAGCAACGGTTTTCAGCAACGGTCCATAATTCCGTTAATATTGGTCGAATTGAGTCCAAATTTCGCACATACACTCAGTACCCAGACTCGCACCCTCGAATGAGGTCGGGCACGGCGTACCTACCTCGGGGGCGGCTGTGGAGGCGGCTGGGGGCGGTATTACGCACTTCCCGTGGATGTGCCGCTAAAATAACTATCAGAATCGGATTCAGCACCCTAAAAAATCCCTATGGCACTATTTTCGTATTTACTCGCAGTTTGGGAGAAGGGGAAATTTTGGCATATTAGACTGGAGGGGCACGAACAAGCGGACTAATAGCATGATAGCGTCATACCTTAAATATTGGTCGAATTGAGTCCAAATTTCACACATACACTCAGCACCCAGACTCGCACCTCCGAATGAGATCGGGCACAGCGTACCTACCTCGGGGGGCGGCTGTGGAGGCGGCTGGGGGCGGTATTACGCACTTCCCGTGGATGTGCCGCTAAAATAACTATCAGAATCGGATTCAGCACCCTAAAAAACCCCTATGGCACTATTTTCGTATTTACTCGCAGTTTGGGAGAAGGGGAAATTTTGGCGTATTAGACTGGAGGGGCACGAACAAGCTGACTAATAGCATGACAGCGTCATACCTCCAGCAACGGTCCATAATTCCGTTAATATTGGTCGAATTGAGTCCAAATTTCGCACATACACTCAGTACCCAGACTCGCACCCTCGAATGAGGTCGGGCACGGCGTACCTACCTCGGGGGCGGCTGTGGAGGCGGCTGGGGGCGGTATTACGCACTTCCCGTGGATGTGCCGCTAAAATAACTATCAGAATCGGATTCAGCACCCTAAAAAACCCCTATGGCACTATTTTCGTATTTACTCGCAGTTCGGGAGAGTTGGAAAAGGGGGGCTCGAATGGGGGCGGCTGGGGGCGGTTATGAGGACTTCCTATGAACATGACGCAATACCAACCGTCAGAAATCTACCTAAATACATATATATCTATAATCTGTGTTGATTCTGTTCACTTAGATGAAGGCGTACATTTTGCGAATTTATTGCAGGGGCACGAACAAGCTGACTAATAGCATGACAGCGTCATACCTCCAGCAACGGTCCATAATTCCGTTAATATTGGTCGAATTGAGTCCAAATTTCGGACATACACTCAGTACCCAGACTCGCACCCTCGAATGAGGTCGGGCACGGCGTACCTACCTCGGGGGCGGCTGTGGAGGCGGCTGGGGGCGGTATTACGCACTTCCCGTGGATGTGCCGCTAAAATAATTATCAGAATCGGATTCAGCACCCTAAAAAACCCCTATGGCACTATTTTCGTATTTACTCGCAGTTCGGGAGAGTTGGAAAAGGGGGGCTCGAATGGGGGCGGCTGGGGGCGGTTATGAGGACTTCCTATGAACATGACGCAATACCAACCGTCAGAAATCTACCTAAATACATATATATCTATAATCTGTGTTGATTCTGTTCACTTAGATGAAGGCGTACATTTTGCGAATTTATTGCAGGGGCACGAACAAGCTGACTAATAGCATGACAGCGTCATACCTCCAGCAACGGTCCATAATTCCGTTAATATTGGTCGAATTGAGTCCAAATTTCGGACATACACTCAGTACCCAGACTCGCACCCTCGAATGAGGTCGGGCACGGCGTACCTACCTCGGGGGCGGCTGTGGAGGCGGCTGGGGGCGGTATTACGCACTTCCCGTGGATGTGCCGCTAAAATAACTATCAGAATCGGATTCAGCACCCTAAAAAACCCCTATGGCACTATTTTCGTATTTACTCGCAGTTTGGGAGAAGGGGAAATTTTGGCATATTAGACTGGAGGGGCACGAACAAGCTGACTAATAGCATGACAGCGTCATACCTCCAGCAACGGTCCATAATTCCGTTAATATTGGTCGAATTGAGTCCAAATTTCGCACATACACTCAGTACCCAGACTCGCACCCTCGAATGAGGTCGGGCACGGCGTACCTACCTCGGGGGCGGCTGTGGAGGCGGCTGGGGGCGGTATTACGCACTTCCCGTGGATGTGCCGCTAAAATAACTATCAGAATCGGATTCAGCACCCTAAAAAACCCCTATGGCACTATTTTCGTATTTACTCGCAGTTTGGGAGAAGGGGAAATTTTGGCATATTAGACTGGAGGGGCACGAACAAGCGGACTAATAGCATGATAGCGTCATACCTTAAATATTGGTCGAATTGAGTATAAAATTTCACACATACACTCAGCACCCAGACTCGCACCTCCGAATGAGATCGGGCACAGCGTACCTACCTCGGGGGCGGCTGTGGAGGCGGCTGGGGGCGGTGAAACGCACTTCCCGTGGATGTGCCGCTAAAATAACTATCAGAATCGGATTCAGCACCCCAAAAAACCCATATGGCACTATTTTCGCATTTACTCGCAGTTTGGGAGAAGGGGAAATTTTGGCATATTAGACTGGAGGGGCACGAACAAGCGGACTAATAGCATGACAGCGTCATACTTCCAGCAACGGTCCATAATTCCGTTAATATTGGTCGAATTGAGTCCAAATTTCGCACATACACTCAGTACCCAGACTCGCACCCTCGAATGAGGTCGGGCACGGCGTACCTACCTCGGGGGGCGGCTGTGGAGGCGGCTGGGGGCGGTATTACGCACTTCCCGTGGATGTGCCGCTAAAATAACTATCAGAATCGGATTCAGCACCCTAAAAAACCCCTATGGCACTATTTTCGTATTTACTCGCAGTTTGGGAGAAGGGGAAATTTTGGCATATTAGACTGGAGGGGCACGAACAAGCGGACTAATAGCATGATAGCGTCATACCTTAAATATTGGTCGAATTGAGTCCAAATTTCACACATACACTCAGCACCCAGACTCGCACCTCCGAATGAGATCGGGCACAGCGTACCTACCTCGGGGGCGGCTGTGGAGGCGGCTGGGGGCGGTATTACGCACTTCCCGTGGATGTGCCGCTAAAATAACTATCAGAATCGGATTCAGCACCCCAAAAAACCCATATGGCACTATTTTCGCATTTACTCGCAGTTTGGGAGAAGGGGAAATTTTGGCATATTAGACTGGAGGGGCACGAACAAGCGGACTAATAGCATGACAGCGTCATACTTCCAGCAACGGTCCATAATTCCGTTAATATTGGTCGAATTGAGTCCAAATTTCGCACATACACTCAGTACCCAGACTCGCACCCTCGAATGAGGTCGGGCACGGCGTACCTACCTCGGGGGGCGGCTGTGGAGGCGGCTGGGGGCGGTATTACGCACTTCCCGTGGATGTGCCGCTAAAATAACTATCAGAATCGGATTCAGCACCCTAAAAAACCCCTATGGCACTATTTTCGTATTTACTCGCAGTTTGGGAGAAGGGGAAATTTTGGCGTATTAGACTGGAGGGGCACGAACAAGCTGACTAATAGCATGACAGCGTCATACCTCCAGCAACGGTCCATAATTCCGTTAATATTGGTCGAATTGAGTCCAAATTTCGCACATACACTCAGTACCCAGACTCGCACCCTCGAATGAGGTCGGGCACGGCGTACCTACCTCGGGGGCGGCTGTGGAGGCGGCTGGGGGCGGTATTACGCACTTCCCGTGGATGTGCCGCTAAAATAACTATCAGAATCGGATTCAGCACCCTAAAAAACCCCTATGGCACTATTTTCGTATTTACTCGCAGTTCGGGAGAGTTGGAAAAGGGGGGCTCGAATGGGGGCGGCTGGGGGCGGTTATGAGGACTTCCTATGAACATGACGCAATACCAACCGTCAGAAATCTACCTAAATACATATATATCTATAATCTGTGTTGATTCTGTTCACTTAGATGAAGGCGTACATTTTGCGAATTTATTGCAGGGGCACGAACAAGCTGACTAATAGCATGACAGCGTCATACCTCCAGCAACGGTCCATAATTCCGTTAATATTGGTCGAATTGAGTCCAAATTTCGGACATACACTCAGTACCCAGACTCGCACCCTCGAATGAGGTCGGGCACGGCGTACCTACCTCGGGGGCGGCTGTGGAGGCGGCTGGGGGCGGTATTACGCACTTCCCGTGGATGTGCCGCTAAAATAACTATCAGAATCGGATTCAGCACCCTAAAAAACCCCTATGGCACTATTTTCGTATTTACTCGCAGTTCGGGAGAGTTGGAAAAGGGGGGCTCGAATGGGGGCGGTTATGAGGACTTCCTATGAACATGACGCAATACCAACCGTCAGAAATCTACCTAAATACATATATATCTATAATCTGTGTTGATTCTGTTCACTTAGATGAAGGCGTACATTTTGCGAATTTATTGCAGGGGCACGAACAAGCTGACTAATAGCATGACAGCGTCATACCTCCAGCAACGGTCCATAATTCCGTTAATATTGGTCGAATTGAGTCCAAATTTCGGACATACACTCAGTACCCAGACTCGCACCCTCGAATGAGGTCGGGCACGGCGTACCTACCTCGGGGGCGGCTGTGGAGGCGGCTGGGGGCGGTATTACGCACTTCCCGTGGATGTGCCGCTAAAATAACTATCAGAATCGGATTCAGCACCCTTAAAAACCCCTATGGCACTATTTTCGTATTTACTCGCAGTTCGGGAGAGTGGGAAAACGGGGGGTCGAGTGGGGGCGGCTGGGGGCGGTTATGAGGACTTCCTATGATCATGACGCAATACCAACCGTCAGAAATCTACCTACATATATATATCTATAATCTGTGTTGATTCTGTTCACTTAGATGAAGGCGTAAATTTTTCGAATTTTGCAGGGGCATGAACAAGCTGACTAATAGCATGACAGCGTCATACCTACAGCAACGGTCCATAATTCCGTTAATATTGGTCGAATTGAGTCCAAATTTCGCACATACACTCAGTACCCAGACTCGCACCCTCGAATGAGGTCGGGCACGGCGTACCTACCTCGGGGGCGGCTGGGGGCGGTATTACGCACTTCCCGTGGATGTGCCGCTAAAATAACTATCAGAATCGGATTCAGCACCCTAAAAAACCCCTATTGCACTATTTTCGTATTTACTCGCAGTTCGGGAGAGTTGGAAAAGGGGGGCTCGAATGGGGGCGGCTGGGGGCGGTTATGAGGACTTCCTATGAACATGACGCAATACCAACCGTCAGAAATCTACCTAAATACATATATATCTATAATCTGTGTTGATTCTGTTCACTTAGATGAAGGCGTACATTTTGCGAATTTATTGCAGGGGCACGAACAAGCTGACTAATAGCATGACAGCGTCATACCTCCAGCAACGGTCCATAATTCCGTTAATATTGGTCGAATTGAGTCCAAATTTCGGACATACACTCAGTACCCAGACTCGCACCCTCGAATGAGGTCGGGCACGGCGTACCTACCTCGGGGGCGGCTGTGGAGGCGGCTGGGGGCGGTATTACGCACTTCCCGTGGATGTGCCGCTAAAATAACTATCAGAATCGGATTCAGCACCCTAAAAAACCCCTATGGCACTATTTTCGTATTTACTCGCAGTTTGGGAGAAGGGGAAATTTTGGCATATTAGACTGGAGGGGCACGAACAAGCTGACTAATAGCATGACAGCGTCATACCTCCAGCAACGGTCCATAATTCCGTTAATATTGGTCGAATTGAGTCCAAATTTCGCACATACACTCAGTACCCAGACTCGCACCCTCGAATGAGGTCGGGCACGGCGTACCTACCTCGGGGGCGGCTGTGGAGGCGGCTGGGGGCGGTATTACGCACTTCCCGTGGATGTGCCGCTAAAATAACTATCAGAATCGGATTCAGCACCCTAAAAAAACCCCTATGGCACTATTTTCGTATTTACTCGCAGTTCGGGGGAGTTGGAAAAGGGGGGCTCGAATGGGGGTGGCTGGGGGCGGTTATGAGGACTTCCTATGAACATGACGCAATACCAACCGTCAGAAATCTACCTAAATACATATATATCTATAATCTGTGTTGATTCTGTTCACTTAGATGAAGGCGTACATTTTGCGAATTTATTGCAGGGGCACGAACAAGCTGACTAATAGCATGACAGCGTCATACCTCCAGCAACGGTCCATAATTCCGTTAATATTGGTCGAATTGAGTCCAAATTTCGGACATACACTCAGTACCCAGACTCGCACCCTCGAATGAGGTCGGGCACGGCGTACCTACCTCGGGGGCGGCTGGGGAGGCGGCTGGGGGCGGTATTACGCACTTCCCGTGGATGTGCCGCTAAAATAACTATCAGAATCGGATTCAGCACCCTTAAAAACCCCTATGGCACTATTTTCGTATTTACTCGCAGTTCGGGAGAGTGGGAAAACGGGGGGTCGAGTGGGGGCGGCTGGGGGCGGTTATGAGGACTTCCTATGATCATGACGCAATACCAACCGTCAGAAATCTACCTACATATATATATCTATAATCTGTGTTGATTCTGTTCACTTAGATGAAGGCGTAAATTTTTCGAATTTTGCAGGGGCATGAACAAGCTGACTAATAGCATGACAGCGTCATACCTCCAGCAACGGTCCATAATTCCGTTAATATTGGTCGAATTGAGTCCAAATTTCGCACATACACTCAGCACCCAGACTCGCACCTGCGAATGAGGTCGGGCACGGCGTACCTACCTCGGGGGCGGCTGTGGAGGCGGCTGGGGGCGGTATTACGCACTTCCCGTGGATGTGCCGCTAAAATAACTATCAGAATCGGATTCAGCACCCTTAAAAACCCCTATGTCACTATTTTTGTATTTACTCGCAGTTCGGGAGAGTGGGAAAACGGGGGTCGAGTGGGGGCGGCTGGGGGCGGTTATGAGGACTTCCTATGATCATGACGCAATACCAACCGTCAGAAATCTACCTACATATATATATCTATAATCTGTGTTGATTCTGTTCACTTAGATGAAGGCGTAAATTTTTCGAATTTTGCAGGGGCATGAACAAGCTGACTAATAGCTGACTAATAATGTGTCCTGGTTTATTGGACACATTTACGATGAATAATTAATTATTTATTATATTATTAATTTATTTACTTAATTTTATTTGTAATTGTTGTTAAATTTTTAATAATGATATTTAATAATAATTAATAATTAATATTTATAATAAAAATGATATAATATTTATGATAAAAATATTATAATAATATTATAATATTAATATTAAAATAATATTATTATAATAATATCATAATTAATTAATTATAATATTATAATATTAGTAATATTAATATTATAATATTAAAATATTATAAATATTAATATTATATTAATATTATATTAATATTATTTATAATATTAGTTATTTATTATTAATTCTTTATTATTAATGTTATAATATTAATAATATTATTATTATAATATTAATAATATTATTATAATAATATTAATAATATTACTATTATTATATTAAAATATTATAATATTTATAATAAATAATAATATTTATAATAAAAATAACAATTAATGTTTAATAAATTTTTAATTCTTCTCATTCACCTTCATAGAGCACATTTTTATGAATTTTAATGAATATCCAGGGGCTGTAGAAGGGGCTCAAACAAAATGGCCGGATTCTTTTTTAAACTATTCCGAAGCACCTACAAGAGCTGGGGATCCCAAATTTGGTATGTAGCCTTCAAATATTCTGTAGAAATGGCGTAAACAATTGTTTTTCGAATTTTCATGAAATTGTGGAATCTAGCAAACGCCGCCTCTGAGAGCAAAATGGACTTCAAATTCGGATTCAGCGCATCAAAAAATGTAAGGATACCAATTTTGGTGAATTTTAGACAATTTCCAGGGGCATTTTGGGGAGATTTTCATGAAATTTTGAATATCCGGTGAACGAAGCGTCGTAGCGCAAAACGGATTTCAAAATCGGATTCAGCGACTCAAAATACTTACTGGAACACATTTTCGTCAAATTTCCTGTGAGTTTTAAGGGAGAAATTGCGAATTTAAGAAAAAAAATGAAATTTCAAAACAGAAAGTTTTTCCAGAATGAAGGCCAGGTGGGTTCAGTAAGTGTTCGCTCGGCTTTTTTGGCAATTTCAGTTTCGCAAATTTTTTTTTTAATCTTCATCTTTTAGGTAGGTTATCCGTATATATTATTGAATATTTATAGTGGGTTTTCACCACCATACAGGTGTGAATCAGTGGGTGGGGGGTGGGGGTAGGTCTGAAATGTTTGATATTTTTAGTTGTTGCTTATGGAGCACCTACTTGTGATGAAGATATGAAATTTAAGTTTTCCCTTTCAAATCACCCAAAAAAACATAATTTGAAGGAATTTTTGAGATTTTCATGAAATTGTGGATTTTGCCATTTGCCGGTGAATGGATCGTCGTAGAAGGAAACGGATTTCAAATTCGGATTCAGCGCCTCAATTTACCTACTGGAACACATTCTGATGAATTTTGAACAATTTCATGGGGCATTTTAGGGAGATTTTCATGAAATTCATGAAATTTTGGAAATCCGGTAAAATGAGCGTCCTAGCGCAAAACGGATTTCAAACTCGGATTCAGCGCATAATAAAATACAAGGATACTAATTTTGGTGAATTTTAGAACCTTTCCAAGGGCATTTTAGGGAGATTTTCATGAAATTCATGAAATTTGAGATATCCGGTGAACGAAGCGTCCTAGCAAAAAACGGATTTCAAATTCGGATTCAGCGCCTCAATTTACCTACTAGAACACATTTTGATGAATTTTAATCAAATTCCAGGGCGTGGTGGGGGCAGAAAACGTATACCCCTCTTTCATATAATGTGTCCTAGAAGATGGGACACGGCGGGAGCTTAAGTTTTTTGTAAATTTAGACATGACTATCACAAAGAGCAAACGATTTACCATAACAATTGGCTACTTTACTTATTTTTTGGGGCACAATAACGGTTGAGCAATTAAAACAAAAGTTAGTGTTTGGCGCACACCCCTAAACGTCAACCAGTTGAAGAGAAAAGGCTGGGCGAAGAAGGGGTCTGAAAATTTGGCTCCTACCTTGTATTACCAGTGGGTACAGCATACTAAAAAATCAGGACTTTTAAAAAATATCGAAAAAAAAAAAGTTTGGCCGTTCGCGTGAAATGACCCATATATTAAATTTAGATATTACTATTTCCAAGTTTCCCTTAATTTAGGATTTAAAATGTACAATATTTCTGAGTTCGAAATAATATTTAGATACCTACCTATCAAAAATCATTTAACTATTTCTAAATTAAACAAATATAAAAACGATTTAAACTTGAAAATTCTGAATATTATTAATTATAATTAATTTCATTTATTAATAATAATTAAGAAGAAACCATCAACATCCTGACTCCATGACTAGTACCACTAAAATGCATTCCACTTGCTGTGACACCTGAATCGATCGCAGCACTTACCGTGGTAGCTTTTTTCCTCAGTAACTCATAGAGTACCTTCGTCAGATACTGTTTCCCTTTCATCCATGTTTCAGTTCATTAATAAGTTTTTGGTTTTGGCGGGAACCCGTTTTCGCGTTCTCCGTCTTCTTTTTTGTTAGGAATTCCAATTTCTCTCACTAGCTTTGTTCCAACAGCGCTTTGAGAGCGACCCCCGTGGCTGTGTTCTAGTAGGTAAATTGAGGCGCTGAATCCGAATTTGAAATCCGTTTTTTGCTAGGACGCTTCGTTCACCGGATATCTCAAATTTCATGAATTTCATGAAAATCTCCCTAAAATGCCCTTGGAAAGGTTCTAAAATTCACCAAAATTAGTATCCTTGTATTTTATTATGCGCTGAATCCGAGTTTGAAATCCGTTTTGCGCTAGGACGCTCATTTTACCGGATTTCCAAAATTTCATGAATTTCATGAAAATCTCCCTAAAATGCCCCATGAAATTGTTCAAAATTCATCAGAATGTGTTCCAGTAGGTAAATTGAGGCGCTGAATCCGAATTTGAAATCCGTTTCCTTCTACGACGATCCATTCACCGGCAAATGGCAAAATCCACAATTTCATGAAAATCTCAAAAATTCCTTCAAATTATGTTTTTTGGGTGATTTGAAAGGGAAAACTTAAATTTCATATCTTCATCACAAGTAGGTGCTCCATAAGCAACAACTAAAAATATCAAACATTTCAGACCTACCCCCACCCCCCACCCACTGATTCACACCTGTATGGTGGTGAAAACCCACTATAAATATTCAATAATATATACGGATAACCTACCTAAAAGATGAAGATTAAAAAAAAAATTTGCGAAACTGAAATTGCCAAAAAAGCCGAGCGAACACTTACTGAACCCACCTGTCCTTCATTCTGGAAAAACTTTCTGTTTTGAAATTTCATTTTTTTTCTTAAATTCGCAATTTCTCCCTTAAAACTCACAGGAAATTTGACGAAAATGTGTTCCAGGAAGTATTTTGAGTCGCTGAATCCGATTTCGAAATCCGTTTTGCGCTACGACGCTTCGTTCACCGGATATTCAAAATTTCATGAATTTCATGAAAATCTCCCCAAAATGCCCCTGGAAATTGTCTAAAATTCACCAAAATTGGTATCCTTACATTTTTTGATGCGCTGAATCCGAATTTGAAGTCCATTTTGCTCTCAGAGGCGGCGTTTGCTAGATTCCACAATTTCATGAAAATTCGAAAAACAATTGTTTACGCCATTTCTACAGAATATTTGAAGGCTACATACCAAATTTGGGATCCCCAGCTCTTGTAGGTGCTTCGGAATAGTTTAAAAAAGAATCCGGCCATTTTGTTTGAGCCCCTTCTACAGCCCCTGGATATTCATTAAAATTCATAAAAATGTGCTCTATGAAGGTGAATGAGAAGAATTAAAAATTTATTAAACATTAATTGTTATTTTTATTATAAATATTATTATTTATTATAAATATTATAATATTTTAATATAATAATAGTAATATTATTAATATTATTATAATAATATTATTAATATTATAATAATAATATTATTAATATTATAACATTAATAATAAAGAATTAATAATAAATAACTAATATTATAAATAATATTAATATAATATTAATATAATATTAATATTTATAATATTTTAATATTATAATATTAATATTACTAATATATAATATTATAATTAATTAATTATGATATTATTATAATAATATTATTTTAATATTAATATTATAATATTATTATAATATTTTTATCATAAATATTATATCATTTTTATTATAAATATTAATTATTAATTATTATTAAATATCATTATTAAAAATTTAACAACAATTACAAATAAAATTAAGTAAATAAATTAATAATATAATAAATAATTAATTATTCATCGTAAATGTGTCCAATAAACCAGGACACATTATTAGTCAGCTATTAGTCAGCTTGTTCATGCCCCTGCAAAATTCGAAAAATTTACGCCTTCATCTAAGTGAACAGAATCAACACAGATTATAGATATATATATGTAGGTAGATTTCTGACGGTTGGTATTGCGTCATGATCATAGGAAGTCCTCATAACCGCCCCCAGCCGCCCCCACTCGACCCCCCGTTTTCCCACTCTCCCGAACTGCGAGTAAATACAAAAATAGTGACATAGGGGTTTTTAAGGGTGCTGAATCCGATTCTGATAGTTATTTTAGCGGCACATCCACGGGAAGTGCGTAATACCGCCCCCAGCCGCCTCCACAGCCGCCCCCGAGGTAGGTACGCCGTGCCCGACCTCATTCGCAGGTGCGAGTCTGGGTGCTGAGTGTATGTGCGAAATTTGGACTCAATTCGACCAATATTAACGGAATTATGGACCGTTGCTGGAGGTATGACGCTGTCATGCTATTAGTCAGCTTGTTCATGCCCCTGCAAAATTCGAAAAATTTACGCCTTCATCTAAGTGAACAGAATCAACACAGATTATAGATATATATATGTAGGTAGATTTCTGACGGTTGGTATTGCGTCATGATCATAGGAAGTCCTCATAACCGCCCCCAGCCACCCCCACTCGACCCCCCGTTTTCCCACTCTCCCGAACTGCGAGTAAATACGAAAATAGTGCCATAGGGGTTTTTTAGGGTGCTGAATCCGATTCTGATAGTTATTTTAGCGGCACATCCACGGGAAGTGCGTAATACCGCCCCCAGCCGCCTCCACAGCCGCCCCCGAGGTAGGTACGCCGTGCCCGACCTCATTCGAGGGTGCGAGTCTGGGTACTGAGTGTATGTGCGAAATTTGGACTCAATTCGACCAATATTAACGGAATTATGGACCGTTGCTGGAGGTATGACGCTGTCATGCTATTAGTCAGCTTGTTCGTGCCCCTCCAGTCTAATATGCCAAAATTTCCCCTTCTCCCAAACTGCGAGTAAATACGAAAATAGTGCCATAGGGGTTTTTTAGGGTGCTGAATCCGATTCTGATAGTTATTTTAGCGGCACATCCACGGGAAGTGCGTAATACCGCCCCCAGCCGCCTCCACAGCCGCCCCCGAGGTAGGTACGCCGTGCCCGACCTCATTCGAGGGTGCGAGTCTGGGTACTGAGTGTATGTCCGAAATTTGGACTCAATTCGACCAATATTAACGGAATTATGGACCGTTGCTGGAGGTATGACGCTGTCATGCTATTAGTCAGCTTGTTCGTGCCCCTGCAATAAATTCGCAAAATGTACGCCTTCATCTAAGTGAACAGAATCAACACAGATTATAGATATATATGTATTTAGGTAGATTTCTGACGGTTGGTATTGCGTCATGTTCATAGGAAGTCCTCATAACCGCCCCCAGCCGCCCCCATTCGAGCCCCCCTTTTCCAACTCTCCCGAACTGCGAGTAAATACGAAAATAGTGCCATAGGGGTTTTTTAGGGTGCTGAATCCGATTCTGATAGTTATTTTAGCGGCACATCCACGGGAAGTGCGTAATACCGCCCCCAGCCGCCTCCACAGCCGCCCCCGAGGTAGGTACGCCGTGCCCGACCTCATTCGAGGGTGCGAGTCTGGGTACTGAGTGTATGTGCGAAATTTGGACTCAATTCGACCAATATTAACGGAATTATGGACCGTTGCTGGAGGTATGACGCTGTCATGCTATTAGTCAGCTTGTTCGTGCCCCTCCAGTCTAATATGCCAAAATTTCCCCTTCTCCCAAACTGCGAGTAAATACGAAAATAGTGCCATAGGGGTTTTTTAGGGTGCTGAATCCGATTCTGATAGTTATTTTAGCGGCACATCCACGGGAAGTGCGTAATACCGCCCCCAGCCGCCTCCACAGCCGCCCCCGAGGTAGGTACGCCGTGCCCGACCTCATTCGAGGGTGCGAGTCTGGGTACTGAGTGTATGTCCGAAATTTGGACTCAATTCGACCAATATTAACGGAATTATGGACCGTTGCTGGAGGTATGACGCTGTCATGCTATTAGTCAGCTTGTTCGTGCCCCTGCAATAAATTCGCAAAATGTACGCCTTCATCTAAGTGAACAGAATCAACACAGATTATAGATATATATGTATTTAGGTAGATTTCTGACGGTTGGTATTGCGTCATGTTCATAGGAAGTCCTCATAACCGCCCCCAGCCGCCCCCATTCGAGCCCCCCTTTTCCAACTCTCCCGAACTGCGAGTAAATACGAAAATAGTGCCATAGGGGTTTTTTAGGGTGCTGAATCCGATTCTGATAGTTATTTTAGCGGCACATCCACGAGAAGTGCGTAATACCGCCCCCAGCCGCCTCCACAGCCGTCCCGAGGTAGGTACGCCGTGCCCGACCTCATTCGAGGGTGCGAGTCTGGGTACTGAGTGTATGTCAGAAATTTGGACTCAATTCGACCAATATTAACGGAATTATGGACCGTTGCTGGAGGTATGACGCTGTCATGCTATTAGTCAGCTTGTTCGTGCCCCTGCAATAAATTCGCAAAATGTACGCCTTCATCTAAGTGAACAGAATCAACACAGATTATAGATATATATGTATTTAGGTAGATTTCTGACGGTTGGTATTGCGTCATGTTCATAGGAAGTCCTCATAACCGCCCCCAGCCGCCCCCATTCGAGCCCCCCTTTTCCAACTCTCCCGAACTGCGAGTAAATACGAAAATAGTGCCATAGGGGTTTTTTAGGGTGCTGAATCCGATTCTGATAGTTATTTTAGCGGCACATCCACGGGAAGTGCGTAATACCGCCCCCAGCCGCCTCCACAGCCGCCCCCGAGGTAGGTACGCCGTGCCCGACCTCATTCGAGGGTGCGAGTCTGGGTACTGAGTGTATGTGCGAAATTTGGACTCAATTCGACCAATATTAACGGAATTATGGACCGTTGCTGGAGGTATGACGCTGTCATGCTATTAGTCAGCTTGTTCGTGCCCCTCCAGTCTAATACGCCAAAATTTCCCCTTCTCCCAAACTGCGAGTAAATACGAAAATAGTGCCATAGGGGTTTTTTAGGGTGCTGAATCCGATTCTGATAGTTATTTTAGCGGCACATCCACGGGAAGTGCGTAATACCGCCCCCAGCCGCCTCCACAGCCGCCCCCCGAGGTAGGTACGCCGTGCCCGACCTCATTCGAGGGTGCGAGTCTGGGTACTGAGTGTATGTGCGAAATTTGGACTCAATTCGACCAATATTAACGGAATTATGGACCGTTGCTGGAAGTATGACGCTGTCATGCTATTAGTCCGCTTGTTCGTGCCCCTCCAGTCTAATATGCCAAAATTTCCCCTTCTCCCAAACTGCGAGTAAATGCGAAAATAGTGCCATATGGGTTTTTTGGGGTGCTGAATCCGATTCTGATAGTTATTTTAGCGGCACATCCACGGGAAGTGCGTTTCACCGCCCCCAGCCGCCTCCACAGCCGCCCCCGAGGTAGGTACGCTGTGCCCGATCTCATTCGGAGGTGCGAGTCTGGGTGCTGAGTGTATGTGTGAAATTTTATACTCAATTCGACCAATATTTAAGGTATGACGCTATCATGCTATTAGTCCGCTTGTTCGTGCCCCTCCAGTCTAATATGCCAAAATTTCCCCTTCTCCCAAACTGCGAGTAAATACGAAAATAGTGCCATAGGGGTTTTTTAGGGTGCTGAATCCGATTCTGATTGTTATTTTAGCGCCACATCCACGGGAAGTGCGTAATACCGCCCCCAGCCGCCTCCACAGCCGCCCCCGAGGTAGGTACGCCGTGCCCGACCTCATTCGAGGGTGCGAGTCTGGGTACTGAGTGTATGTGCGAAATTTGGACTCAATTCGACCAATATTAACGGAATTATGGACCGTTGCTGGAGGTATGACGCTGTCATGCTATTAGTCAGCTTGTTCGTGCCCCTCCAGTCTAATATGCCAAAATTTCCTCTTCTCCCAAACTGCGAGTAAATACGAAAATAGTGCCATAGGGGTTTTTTAGGGTGCTGAATCCGATTCTGATAGTTATTTTAGCGGCACATCCACGGGAAGTGCGTAATACCGCCCCCAGCCGCCTCCACAGCCGCCCCCGAGGTAGGTACGCCGTGCCCGACCTCATTCGAGGGTGCGAGTCTGGGTACTGAGTGTATGTCCGAAATTTGGACTCAATTCGACCAATATTAACGGAATTATGGACCGTTGCTGGAGGTATGACGCTGTCATGCTATTAGTCAGCTTGTTCGTGCCCCTGCAATAAATTCGCAAAATGTACGCCTTCATCTAAGTGAACAGAATCAACACAGATTATAGATATATATGTATTTAGGTAGATTTCTGACGGTTGGTATTGCGTCATGTTCATAGGAAGTCCTCATAACCGCCCCCAGCCGCCCCCATTCGAGCCCCCCTTTTCCAACTCTCCCGAACTGCGAGTAAATACGAAAATAGTGCCATAGGGGTTTTTTAGGGTGCTGAATCCGATTCTGATAGTTATTTTAGCGGCACATCCACGGGAAGTGCGTAATACCGCCCCCAGCCGCCTCCACAGCCGCCCCCGAGGTAGGTACGCCGTGCCCGACCTCATTCGAGGGTGCGAGTCTGGGTACTGAGTGTATGTCCGAAATTTGGACTCAATTCGACCAATATTAACGGAATTATGGACCGTTGCTGGAGGTATGACGCTGTCATGCTATTAGTCAGCTTGTTCGTGCCCCTCCAGTCTAATATGCCAAAATTTCCCCTTCTCCCAAACTGCGAGTAAATACGAAAATAGTGCCATAGGGGTTTTTTAGGGTGCTGAATCCGATTCTGATAGTTATTTTAGCGGCACATCCACGGGAAGTGCGTAATACCGCCCCCAGCCGCCTCCACAGCCGCCCCCGAGGTAGGTACGCCGTGCCCGACCTCATTCGAGGGTGCGAGTCTGGGTACTGAGTGTATGTCCGAAATTTGGACTCAATTCGACCAATATTAACGGAATTATGGACCGTTGCTGGAGGTATGACGCTGTCATGCTATTAGTCAGCTTGTTCGTGCCCCTGCAATAAATTCGCAAAATGTACGCCTTCATCTAAGTGAACAGAATCAACACAGATTATAGATATATATGTATTTAGGTAGATTTCTGACGGTTGGTATTGCGTCATGTTCATAGGAAGTCCTCATAACCGCCCCAGCCGCCCCCATTCGAGCCCCCCTTTTCCAACTCTCCCGAACTGCGAGTAAATACGAAAATAGTGCCATAGGGGTTTTTTAGGGTGCTGAATCCGATTCTGATAGTTATTTTAGCGGCACATCCACGGGAAGTGCGTAATACCGCCCCCAGCCGCCTCCACAGCCGCCCCCGAGGTAGGTACGCCGTGCCCGACCTCATTCGAGGGTGCGAGTCTGGGTACTGAGTGTATGTCCGAAATTTGGACTCAATTCGACCAATATTAACGGAATTATGGACCGTTGCTGGAGGTATGACGCTGTCATGCTATTAGTCAGCTTGTTCGTGCCCCTGCAATAAATTCGCAAAATGTACGCCTTCATCTAAGTGAACAGAATCAACACAGATTATAGATATATATGTATTTAGGTAGATTTCTGACGGTTGGTATTGCGTCATGTTCATAGGAAGTCCTCATAACCGCCCCCAGCCGCCCCCATTCGAGCCCCCCTTTTCCAACTCTCCCGAACTGCGAGTAAATACGAAAATAGTGCCATAGGGGTTTTTTAGGGTGCTGAATCCGATTCTGATAGTTATTTTAGCGGCACATCCACGGGAAGTGCGTAATACCGCCCCCAGCCGCCTCCACAGCCGCCCCCGAGGTAGGTACGCCGTGCCCGACCTCATTCGAGGGTGCGAGTCTGGGTACTGAGTGTATGTGCGAAATTTGGACTCAATTCGACCAATATTAACGGAATTATGGACCGTTGCTGGAGGTATGACGCTGTCATGCTATTAGTCAGCTTGTTCGTGCCCCTCCAGTCTAATATGCCAAAATTTCCCCTTCTCCCAAACTGCGAGTAAATACGAAAATAGTGCCATAGGGGTTTTTTAGGGTGCTGAATCCGATTCTGATAGTTATTTTAGCGGCACATCCACGGGAAGTGCGTAATACCGCCCCCAGCCGCCTCCACAGCCGCCCCCGAGGTAGGTACGCCGTGCCCGACCTCATTCGAGGGTGCGAGTCTGGGTACTGAGTGTATGTCCGAAATTTGGACTCAATTCGACCAATATTAACGGAATTATGGACCGTTGCTGGAGGTATGACGCTGTCATGCTATTAGTCAGCTTGTTCGTGCCCCTGCAATAAATTCGCAAAATGTACGCCTTCATCTAAGTGAACAGAATCAACACAGATTATAGATATATATGTATTTAGGTAGATTTCTGACGGTTGGTATTGCGTCATGTTCATAGGAAGTCCTCATAACCGCCCCCAGCCGCCCCCATTCGAGCCCCCCTTTTCCAACTCTCCCGAACTGCGAGTAAATACGAAAATAGTGCCATAGGGGTTTTTTAGGGTGCTGAATCCGATTCTGATAGTTATTTTAGCGGCACATCCACGGGAAGTGCGTAATACCGCCCCCAGCCGCCTCCACAGCCGCCCCCGAGGTAGGTACGCCGTGCCCGACCTCATTCGAGGGTGCGAGTCTGGGTACTGAGTGTATGTGCGAAATTTGGACTCAATTCGACCAATATTAACGGAATTATGGACCGTTGCTGGAGGTATGACGCTGTCATGCTATTAGTCAGCTTGTTCGTGCCCCTCCAGTCTAATACGCCAAAATTTCCCCTTCTCCCAAACTGCGAGTAAATACGAAAATAGTGCCATAGGGGTTTTTTAGGGTGCTGAATCCGATTCTGATAGTTATTTTAGCGGCACATCCACGGGAAGTGCGTAATACCGCCCCCAGCCGCCTCCACAGCCGCCCCCCGAGGTAGGTACGCCGTGCCCGACCTCATTCGAGGGTGCGAGTCTGGGTACTGAGTGTATGTGCGAAATTTGGACTCAATTCGACCAATATTAACGGAATTATGGACCGTTGCTGGAAGTATGACGCTGTCATGCTATTAGTCCGCTTGTTCGTGCCCCTCCAGTCTAATATGCCAAAATTTCCCCTTCTCCCAAACTGCGAGTAAATGCGAAAATAGTGCCATATGGGTTTTTTGGGGTGCTGAATCCGATTCTGATAGTTATTTTAGCGGCACATCCACGGGAAGTGCGTTTCACCGCCCCCAGCCGCCTCCACAGCCGCCCCCGAGGTAGGTACGCTGTGCCCGATCTCATTCGGAGGTGCGAGTCTGGGTGCTGAGTGTATGTGTGAAATTTGGACTCAATTCGACCAATATTTAAGGTATGACGCTATCATGCTATTAGTCCGCTTGTTCGTGCCCCTCCAGTCTAATATGCCAAAATTTCCCCTTCTCCCAAACTGCGAGTAAATACGAAAATAGTGCCATAGGGGTTTTTTAGGGTGCTGAATCCGATTCTGATAGTTATTTTAGCGGCACATCCACGGGAAGTGCGTAATACCGCCCCCAGCCGCCTCCACAGCCGCCCCCGAGGTAGGTACGCCGTGCCCGACCTCATTCGAGGGTGCGAGTCTGGGTACTGAGTGTATGTGCGAAATTTGGACTCAATTCGACCAATATTAACGGAATTATGGACCGTTGCTGAAAACCGTTGCTAACTTCACCGGGCTTACAAAGTTTCAGTCCAATTCCGATGAAATCTACAGGGATTGTGCGGGTTAGTTCCTCGAGGGTTCCCTATAGTTTTCCATACCGTCGAAACAACAGTAGCCTGTGCGCATGCACAAACGTGAATTTCTCACTACGTCGATTTCTCATTATCTGTTTGTTCGATTTCGTTCAAACTCAGTAGGTCAGTGAGGTATGTTCTAGAAAAATGCTCTATAAATTATATCGCGATCGGTAGAGTAATAACCATTTCGCATGCGCGAAACCAATCTAGATTGACCCTGGCAAAACTCCGAGTCTAATGGAGCGTTTAGGATGAAATTTTCAGGGATTGTGCGGGATAGCTTGTAGACGGTCTCCTATAACTTTCATCGGTAGTCTGTGCGCATGCGCAAACGTTAATTTATTTTATAATGGCAGGACGGTATTATTATTTAATTTCCTAGTCAGTGGCTCACACAAGTCAAACTTCTCCCGTAGTAAAGTTCATTATAGAACAATTTTGATGAGGTAAAAGAAGTTTTTCTGATTAATGAGATGAGGTTTTCTCTTTTAAAGGAAAGCTCGGTTTAACTGGAAAATTTTGCATTGTTCCAAATGTTTCCTCTCCTGAATCTTTGAATCTTAACAGTTTTTGTTTGGCTTTGGTGTAAGTTGCTTGAAGGTTGGTGAAACTGTTTCAAAAAAGTTCCAGTCATGCAGCATGATCGTATGTGCGAATTTTCATACATTATCGTATTATAATAATTATTATGTTACTTTGTTTTGAAATTTGAGCACTTCGAGTACAAAGAAATTGTTTACCACCAATTTCATGACAAATAAACTCGTTCTACGATTCAAAACAAATTTTGGATGTTTAGCAATATTTTAGTTTTTTAAATCGATTTTTCAGCAAATATTGATGAAACTTCAGTATATTTTTGACCGCAATTTTGTGAATAAATTTTTTCATGTTCTAGTTTATTGTTGATAAATGTACTATGACTAAAATTCTAATGGAAATATAAAGTTAACAAATTTTTAACGTTTTTAGTAAATTTTATTGATTTTTTTAGCTCATTTAATGTGCTCAAAAAGTGTTGGCCAACGAACTCATCTTTTCGTTTGGAAAGCTTGATTTTTTGGCGCAAGAACGGAATTTTTATCTCAATCCTAAGGAGAGTTATCGTCTGAAATGACACATACATACATATATGCATATATATATTCATACATACATATGAAAAAGCGTTACACTCTAGCATTCGTTTCAGAATGTCTCAAAACGGATTTTAATGAAGACATTTTTCGAAAAAAATTATTTTAAAATTTTTGGAGCCATTGCAATAGCTTCTTTTTCTGCAAAAATTGCTTAAAGAGGACCATTTAAATCTTACTGATTTATAATTGATTAAATCTAATAAATTTATTTAAATTGTCATTTAGGCATCTTATATTTTGCAACTGGTCTACCTATGCTGAAACTGTCTAGGCTTTTTCACACTTCCTGATTTAAGCTCTTGTCTTTTTACAGCCTCTCAAATTGGACATCAAAAGAAAGCTATCCGCTCGTTCAGACCGAGTAAAATGTGTTGATCTGCATCCCACCGAGCCTTGGATGCTGGCCTCGCTTTACAATGGAAACGTTCACATTTGGAACCACGAAACTCAACAGCTCCTTAAATCATTTGAAGTACGTAACCCAAAATAAATAGTTTGCTTTTATTAGTAGGATTTCAGTTTGGCTTGATCGATGATGCGATTCACCACTATATTTGTTAATTAGGCGAATTTGTAGGTAAGTACCTACAATACCTGCTTTTTTAGTTGTCTATCTGTGTCTGATACTTGATTTTTTCAATTTGTCAATTTGCTGCTTTCCATCATGTTCCTGTGCTCGAATCAAATTAACCTACAACTTTATTCATTAAAATGTAACTTAGAACAATAGCGATTTAGCAATCAAATGAAATTAGTCCATTTCGTTATGGTATCCTACTTGTGTTCCATCTTTGCAAATAGTTTCTATGTTTATACATTCAATATCCTTTCTGAAATTCATGGATCTCCATATCTAGATACGTTATCATTATTTTGATTGCGCTATTAAAATCCGTAGAAGAACCTCCTCAATCAATACTGCTATCAACCAGCAAAGAAGTGCTGTTACGAAGGAAAACTTCTGCACTTGGAGGTTTGCTTAAATCGATCTCATAGCTCATCTGGTTGGAGCGCAGTATCTAAGAATTTCTCCTTTGTAATTAAGGACACAAGTTCAAATTCAGGATATCTCATAGGTGTCAAATATGATTGGGCCGTTACAGTGCCAAGGAATTTCTCTTTGAACTGGGCATCCTTCTAGCATGACAGCAAAAATTTTCTTAGACAAACGATATTTCCTAACACAAAAGCTTTGTTTCAGAAACGGTATTTGAAATAATGAGTTTCCTAGCTGTAACTGAAACAGTCTTGAAAGGATTGATCTTTCTTTCTGAATTACTTGATACATCTTGGAGTAAAGCATGCAAATTTTACTGGTTGAGCTACAAACTATAACTATGTATTACAGAATCATCTTTCCATTGGATTTGAATTTAATATCCAAAACCTGATGTGATAAATGCTTAAATCTTCTAAACCTATTTCATTAATTGCGCTAATTTGCTGATTGTATAAAGTTTTCTATTTTAGTATATTTTCTATATCCACATTAATATGCTTCAAGGTGCTACAAGTTATGTAAAGTACTATCAATTCAATCTTTAGGTGGCAGAGCAAGGCATTGTGGCTAGGTTTCACGAAGTTCCATTGATAATTCATGTTACGTTCTGTTCATTCAAGGTGTGTGAACTTCCTATCAGAGCTGCCGTTTTCGTTCCAAGGAAGAACTGGGTGGTCACTGGTTCAGATGACATGCATGTTCGGGTGTTCAACTATAACACGCTTGAACGCGTTCACTCCTTTGAAGCTCATTCAGACTATCTCAGATGCATCATTGTACACCCTACTCAGCCTTACATCTTGACGTGCAGCGGTAAGTGGATAAATTGACCAAGAGTTATTGACCGTTTATATCATGATAGTTTTTCGTATTTCATGAAGGTGATTAAACGATGGCATGTGTTGCATTCAACTCCGTATCCGTATTCTAATATGTGCTTATTATTGGTTTTATAGATGACATGCTCATCAAGCTGTGGAACTGGGACAAAAATTGGTTATGCCAGCAAGTGTTTGAGAGCCACACCCACTACGTCATGCAAATCGTGCTCAACCCTAAGGACAACAACACTTTTGCCTCGGCTTCCCTGGATCACACCCTCAAAGTTTGGCAATTAGGCTCTGCAGCTGCCAATTTCACGTTGGATGGCCACGAGAAGGGTGTAAACTGCGTTGATTATTACCATGGAGGAGACAAACCATATCTGATCTCAGGCGCTGACGATCACATGGTGAAGATTTGGGATTACCAGAACAAAACGTGCGTGCAGACTTTGGAAGGTCATGCTCAAAATATTACAGCAGGTAATATATATTTAATTCCATTTTTTTAATCTGAGTTTTAGTTGAGTAACGTTCTCTTGACAATCCTTCCTCCTATCTTGGGGGTGGGGGGTGGGAAGAAGCATTGATCCAATGAATTTGCTTACTGTATCATATTGGATGACCATAAGATAACTAAAATCATTAACGCTAGCTTGGTTTCAATATGCGTATCCAAAGTTTTGATATTTTCCAGTTTGTTTCCACACTGAACTACCAATTGCGATAACTGGCTCAGAGGATGGTACCGTACGTTTGTGGCACTCAGCCACTTACAGGCTGGAGTCATCTTTGAACTATGGTTTTGAAAGAGTGTGGACGATACGCTGCTTGAAAGGCTCTAACCACATTGCTCTAGGGTAAGTTTTAGAATACTCAATGCGTCTGAGGTAATTTTTCTATTTAATACTAGGCTGATATATCTGAATTCCGCATCTTCCTCTCGCAGATACGATGAGGGTTCGATTATGGTTAAAGTTGGGCGGGAAGAGCCTGCCATATCTATGGACGTGAACGGAGAGAAAATCGTATGGGCTCGCCACTCTGAAATCCAACAGGTGCTCAACTTCAAATAACCCTTGATGGCTTCACTGGATTTTAAAGTTATTCATGTTATTATTATTGTTAAGTGTTTTATTTCTTGCACTTCTTTATTGTTTCGTATTCTTTAGGTCAATTTGAAGTCCTTGATGACGGACGAATCTGAAATCCGTGATGGTGAGAAGCTTCCCGTAGCTGCTAAAGATATGGGGCCATGCGAGGTTTTCCCACAAAGCATTGCGCACAACCCCAATGGAAGGTTAGTAATATTAGTCGAATCACTAGCAAATTGCATTCCAAAACTAGCAAATTATTTTATTTTAACCATGTTATCAAGTCAAAATATGAATATATTAAAATATTGAATAGAATAAAATACCTGGAAAAGAGGAACCTGCGTAAAATATCGGATAGCCACAGCAAAGGTGTGATGAAGTATACACAGCGTCCCATTTCTAACAAAGAAAATTTTACATTATAATTATTATTAGGATTACAAACATAGAACTATTTGTTTGACAACAGTGAAGGATTGTGGAATGTGCTGTGAAGCCTCACATATAATTTAACAGGATTTTGTGGAAAACTCGGAGCTGGACGCCTCACAAGGGCCTATTGACCCCGCTATGAAGACCCCAAACCCCCTTTTGCTTTCACCTTTAGCCTCGGCTAAACATTGGGCGAACGTGGAACACGCACCATTTCAAATTTCAGCTGAACACATTGAACAGCAAAGAACTGCCTGGATCTCACTCAGCTGATCTGAGGGGCTCTAGACTTGAAGATATGTTTCTAGACGTTATAAGGGGCCTCTTTCCCAAAGTTCAGCTTCATAGGTTGAATAGCAACAAACTTAGCTCAGGATCTTACTCAGTTGATTTGTGGGGCTCTAGGCTTCATGATTCGTTTCTAGTGTCCCAAGGGATAATTGCACCAATTGTTAAATATCAATTATTTTAGTGTAGGTACTAGATCTGTTGTTGTTGAAGATTTTGAAGGTGTTAAATATGTGATACATTTGCATGCTCCATGTTAATATCACAGAGGCTATCAATAACATAGTCTTCTTGGTGGATTTGATAAACTAGTACATAGTCATTTGGTAGTGTATTATATTTAAATCTTGTTTAGACAACTTACGTCCTGCATTAAAATCATTGTAGATTTGTTGTGGTTTGTGGCGATGGAGAGTACATAATCTACACTGCTATGGCTTTGCGAAACAAGAGTTTTGGTTCTGCCCAAGAATTCGTCTGGGCTCAAGACTCATCAGACTATGCTATCCGTGAAGGTACATCAACTGTCAGGCTGTTCCGGCAATTCAAGGAGAGGAAAAACTTCAAGCCTGAATTTGGAGCTGAAGGTTGGTTTTAGTGATGGTGATCAGTAAGTCTGATCATTGTGAATTGAAGCAGGCACTTAATTTGGTTGATACTAACGTAATAAACTTGAGGACAAAATGTTTTCAGGGATTTTTGGTGGACAGCTTCTTGGAGTCCGAACAGTCACAGGGCTATCTCTGTACGATTGGGAGTCGCTCGAACTGATCAGAAGCATTGACATCCAAGCTAAAGCTCTTTACTGGTCTGAAGCCGGTCATCTCTTGGCAATTGTAGCAGATGATAGCTATTATCTCCTGAAATTCGATCAGAGTGTCATTTCAAGCTCAACTCCTGGAACAGATGGTTATGAAGATGCCTTTGAAGTGAGCAACGTTCTTAATATGCTTCTAGTGCCTGATAATAAGCTGATGCGTTTTTAATGTTGATAGTTTTAGGTGGTTGTCCCTCTTAGCAGTAAGATTAATTAAAATATATTATAAGTGTAAATTAATTATATAAAATTAAATATATATAAGTGTAATTAAAAAGTGAATCATTAGGTGGAAACAGTTACCATTAGCTGGATCAGTTGAGACTGAACGACTAGGAGGAACGCCTGAACTGACTCAATCGAGCTAGTATGTGGCAAACTTGTTATGATATACTTATATTCAGAGTCCTGACTTCAATTAGTCTATGTCGTTGTTCGAAACCCCGAGAAAATTTGCTCAAAATTTTAAATCTGGGAGGGTATTTGTCATGTTGAACTGTATTATAATTTACTTTTTACTAATAAACAAGGGCAGACGGAGCAAGCTGCGAAGACCAGATAGAAGAATACATTTGAAACTCCCATTTCAACATCCTACGGGTTATTTTCTGGATGTTTTCCTGAATTTACCTATCTACTGTGAGCCACGAGTTTGTTCCGGCCTCACATCCCTTTCAACGTCCTCTGGTTTATTCTGGGATGCCCTCCTCTACTCTTTGGGCCACGGGATCTTTCCAGTCTCACACCCCTCTCTTCATCCTACGGGTTTATTCCTGTGTCATCCCTTCATCTCAAAAGTCAACTAGGGTAGTTCTCAGTCAAGGTTAAAAGATCTGAACACTTACTGTTTCAAGTTCAATTTCAATCGCTATACTCACTTAGCCAATGTCCAACAGTCAAGTTAAATTCACAACAGTATTGTTTCTAATTTTTTTAATCAATAAAAAGTTGGGACTGAAAAACATTGTCTGAAACCATTGTTTATAGCTTGTCGGTGAAGTAAACGATACAGTCAAGACTGGATTGTGGGTTGGCGACTGTTTCATCTATACCAATGCCGTCTGCCGAATTAACTATTACGTGGGTGGAGAAATCGTTACAGTTGCTCACCTTGATACCACTATGTACCTTCTTGGATATGTGGCTCGGCAAAATCTACTGTACTTGTGCGACAAGCACCACAACATCATTTGCTACACGTGAGTCCTCAAAATGCTTTTTTATATATACTTGTTGCATAACCGTCCAGTTATAAACATTTGGATGTGCTGTTAATATCAATAAATGCATCCTACAATTGTTGGTGCCAGGTTGCTTTTGTCGGTCCTTGAATATCAGACAGCTGTAATGAGGAGAGACTTTGAAACCGCTGACCGAGTTCTTCCAACCATTCCCGTTCAGCATCGTTCAAGAGTTGCCCACTTCTTGGAAAAACAAGTTTGTGCTTCCCATATTTCACCAATCAATTCATTATTTGTATTCATATAAGAGTGTAAATACTTACAATTTAAATCTTTCTCAGGGCTTCAAGAGGCAAGCATTGGCTGTGTCAACGGATCCAGAACATAAGTTTGAATTAGCCCTCCAGCTCAGTGATTTGGAGGCTGCAGTTGGCCTTGCTAGGGAGATAAACAGCAAAGCCAAATGGGTGCAAGTCGCGGAGCTGGCCATGTCTCAAGCCAAACTTGGACTGGCTCAGATGTGCTTGCACCAAGCTCAACACTATGGTGGTCTTCTGTTACTTTCTACTTCTGCAGGTACCACAATAAGTATCAGCTTGATTTTTTTGTAACATACCACAATTTTGGTTGGTGGCAACGTGTCCTGAATATATCCCACATACCTATCTATATGGCATCTTCAGTGGTTAGTAGAGTTTTGAATTCGTGTTATTAATGGTTTTTGAGACATTTCAAATATGTTGGTACTTTTACATAGCCTTTAATATAATAAGAATGTAAAGTAAAAGTAAAGTAAACAACCATTGCAGGTTGTGGCTTTTAATTTGACTGCCTCGGGCGTCACGGACGTCATCAGCTGTCCTCCAAATGGAGGATCAGAATTCGTTCTGATGATTTCGCTGAAAGCTACTCATTGCTTTAAGTGGAGAGGGGTTCGCTGTACAGAAGCGAAAAAATTACGGGAGACTTACGGGATTACTTAAGTTTGTGGTCAACTATCGAAATACCCCACTCGTAGTTTCCAACTTCATTATTCGCATGAGAAATGGTTCATTGCAATGCCTAACCTGTACGGCTGTCCTAATGGTCCAATGCGTTCATGTGTCCTAGCGTCAGCAATGACACAAACTCAGTTACAACTAAAAATGATAAAACATGTTAGAGTGTTTCTACACTCAAATTCCTTTTCAGAGCTTAAGGGGAAGTTATTATTAGTTCGAAAACCATAACAGAAGAAGCAGCATGAACCAAACACTGCAAATACAACGCCACAGGGTAATTCACACAACTTTTTCTGTCGTGTGAGGGGAGACTTCGCTGCTGCAGATGGTCACAACAGTGCTGGGCGCAATTTTCAAACTCTTAGGGTCTTTGCACATTAGGCAGGAACAGAGGACAAGGGATGCAGAACATTCCTCAACTCCCTTATGAAAAGTGGGTGAAAGAAAGGTAGGTGAGTGGATGGGGAAGTATATATGGAAGGTGGAAGGGGAACATCCATGGACCTGAAGGACGGTCCCCACTTCCTCTATTCAGGAACTAAACGCCACTTTTGGATTTCAAAAACTAAATCCCAAACCCTCCCTCACTTAATCCCACTCACCACAAAATTTCCTGAAATTCTGCTTTGGCAGGACTATTCAAAAAATCTCTGTGTAATATATGTTTTTGAAAGCTAAAAGTAAATAACAAATTAGAGTAAAGGTGGCGTCACTCTTGGACGAATCGAGACCTTGCTGGATATCAACAGGTTTTAGCAATCGGCTGGGGTCAATAAAAGCCCACTCTCCTCCTGGCATCACGACTGCCAAGTGCAACGATTGAAAACGCTTCAGGTCACGGCACTTGCGATCATTTTAAGAAAACGACCCTTATCCTACTAAAACAACATCAAATAAATGTTACCTTGTTGCAACAAATTTATATATATATATATATATATATATATATATATATATATATATATATATATATATATATATATATATATATATGCACAGTTGGGCTTTGAATTGTGTGATGGAGAAATGAACAAAATTTCCTTTCTTTCTGTATAGGTAGGGTGTATGTAAAACTACCTTCCAATAAATACGGTGAATTTGATTTGAATTGTCATTAAGAAACAACACTGTACAATGGAACACAAGTGTGACCTAGAATTTAGTTAGATACTCTCCACTCGCTCACGTATCGTAGGTAGCGTGTCGTATGTTTGTGATACCTTTTTAATTATTTTATAAAATTTTTTTTTTTTAAGGAAATGTGGAAATGATGGAAAAACTAGCAGAAAGTTCCCTGTCCGATGGTAAAAATAACGTCTCATTCCTCACTTACTTCTTGATGGGAAACTTGGAAAAGTGTCTTCAAATTCTCATTGACACTGGGAGAATCCCTGAAGCAGCATTCTTTGCACGGTAGGGTGTCGAATGGTATCTCAACCCCCTGTGTGTGTTTTACTCTAGTGTTTGTTCATTCCTGTCGTCTACCTTATTGCTTTTCGTGTAGATATATTTTAAAGACTAGCTAACTGCTTTAGTACGGAAACCACCCCTTTTAAACTTGAGATTAATAGGTACCACATTTTCATGATGTGTTCTATTGATGGTTTTAAAAATTCTTAGAAATCTGAAATTAAATGTAGCTATTTCTTATCTGTGTGGAAGATTCGCCTTTACCGCCTGTAATCTCGTCATTAAGTTTGTGCTAAATCACTATGGGATCCAAATCATTCCATTTTGCGCCATAGATGTTTTGCTTTTTGAGTAAATTTTTCATATTTCAGATTTTATTTTTCACCACAAAGACAGATAGGTCAACCAGTCTTCCAGCTGGTAATAAGGGTGGTTTCTATGGTAAAGTAAGAATAATGCATAACTACTTACCTTCCTGGGTTTTTTTCCTCACTGATGTAATCTCTGAGTGTAAAACCAAACCACCACAAAGTTTTGTTGATTTCCTGGGCGATTATGTGTTTTAAGGACTTACATGCCCAGTGAGGTCTCCCGTGTGGTTGACATGTGGAAAACCCTCTCTAAGGACAAGACGGGTCAATCACTCGCCGACCCGGCACAGTATCCAAATCTGTTCCCCAAACACACCGAAGCTTTGAAGGCAGAACAGTTCATGAAGAAGGAATTGACACAGAGGATTCCGGCTTCATCCTACAAGGATATAAAAGTAAGCACCGCCTAATTCATCTTCAATTCTCCACTTTGTTTTCACTTTCCCAGTTGTTCATACTATCATCCCCATTGACGTTTAATCCACAATAGATCCCCTGGGTTGCAGTGGAGGATCTACTGAAATGCAGTGCCAAAGTCCCTCTACCACCATTAAATAAACCCCCATTGACGAATTCTAATTTTATCCATGTAACTATTTTATAATTGGTCCATGATTTATCTTTATTAGTTATTAAGTTTTTCTTCATTCAACAGCCCAACTACGAAAGGAATGCGATTGAAGAAATGAAAGAAGCTGAAGCTAGTGGTTTGTTTACTTACGATCCCCCCACCGCACCTCCTGCTAGTGTCAACAATCTTATTGATGTTTCTGGTAAGTGAATGATTGTTCGTTTTTTGTTTAAATACTGAATGGGGAATGTTGGAATTTCACGATATTATAAGACATAGCCTCAGAGAGACGTCCTATAAAAAAATCAGTTGTCGAGAATGTGCCTCGAATCTTCGTATCACATTCGAATAGCTCGATAGTGATATTGATTTAATGGATGAAAATGTCAAAAATCAGCATCTCACGAATGTTTAAAAAGAGTATTTTTTAAATTAACTTTCCATAGAATAAATTTGAATGAAATCGAATGATACAACTTACGAGTAGATAGTACAACCAACAGTTCACGCCCTACAAGGGTTTAATGCAGTCCTGCTTATTCGGGTATTTTAAATCTAGACTCTATAGGGTAATGGATCGGGTAATAGTCAGAAAACAGGAATTAGTTAATGTCAACTTAGATCAACCTCCAGTAATTTACACAGCTGCGTCCATTGTGCCTTTCCAGGCTGCGACTATGCACTCTTATCGTTCATGTTCATTTTAGTTCTAACATTAAACATTTGTAGTATAGTATAGTGTTTTGGATGTTTTATTTACCGTCTTGTCTAGTAATACACCTGGTAGTAATAAATGTTCACAACTGTGTCACAATTAAACTAAACTTTATGAGTGGGGATGAATCCAAGGATATAATATTCAAACATGAACCCTCAAATCAAGTTTCAAAGCGAATTTTATTTGGCGAAGAAAAATACTTTAAATAAATTCTCTGTTTACATATAAATGTATAGGAAAATAGGAGCTTCTCAGGGTTGTAACTGTCACAGGTATAAATAATAAATATATACGACGGTAATACGGTAAGAATACTAAGTCGAATTCGCTAAGCTACCTAGGTATGTTGTGCACAGAACCACCTGTTCGTGGTAAAGTGTAACGTTGATACTTACTTGAATTCCGACGGCCGTGGAAATAGTAAGTAATATATTCTATATTATGCGTTACAATATGTGGTAGGTAAGAAATGATGAGAAGGGAAGGACAGAAGGTAGGCTTACAACTCCGAGACGACCGGTCTGTAGGTAAGAACCTAAAACTGATAAAATAAACGATATATGTTTATTCTTTTGCACGTTCCACATGGGTAGTTTGACGTTTCATCAAGGTTTCTAAATTGTGGGGGCATACCGCTACGGTATTAGAGTTGCCACACATGGAATTTTCGATGCAGAGTAGACTATCGAGTGCGTTGATGCAGCGAATTTTCCTGAAGAATGTTCTACACCAGGCATGTGTCTGGGTCCTTGATGACTGGCGGATGTGCTACAGAATTAACGAAATGGTTGGATTCTTGAAGGAAATAAAACGTAAAAATAACGGCCCAGGGTATGGCGGACAATGCTTACCTAAGATGAAAAGTTGTTCCACCAGAACTCGAGGTTATCTGAAGTCAGTGGACCGTGGAGAAGCGGTAAGAGAGACTTGCTTTTACGACAACTAAACTGGTTATTAAAACCATTCAAATTTGAGGGGGTTTTTTGTAAAAAGTTAAAATCTGAAGGGACGATACGGCCAGAGCGGAGTGCAGGTGGAAGATAAAGGAAGATGGGGAGTTGTGCTGGGAGGCTTGTAGGGGGCAGCAGCTTTCAGGTGAGAAAATTTTCCACGTGTTGGAAAATCAACTTCTTCCTTTTCCTACTAAATACAGTCTCCGTTCATTTAAACAATATTAAACAACGGTACCAGGTTGTGAAGAACTAATTGAATTCCAACTGTCTTCAAAATAATTTTTTTGGAACTGTCACTTGCTGAGTCCCAATATGGAAGGCAGTTGTAAAGGCCAACCTCACACCGCACGAATTCAAATGTAGTGGGAAGTTTAAAATTCATTCAGGGTACACAACATTACCTGAGTTGATAAAGTTTTTTAACGCTTTAATTTTAATCAATTTCACTGCTTCATCAATGATTTTCAGAACCTTCCAATCGATCTGTGCCCAGCCCAGCTGAGATCTACTCGGATGCTCCCTCCCCTTCGAAGATCACCAGTGACGCTCGCCCACTGATAGCACCTACTCCGCTTGTTGCCAGATCACAGAAACGGCCTGTGGCCTTTGAAGATGATGATATCGAATTAGAAATCGAGAATATGAATCTGGATGACATTGACGCCAGTGTGAGTACCTACTTTTTAATTAATTCTTGTACCCAAAGAGCTTAGAAACATTTTTGAGTGGCATTTAAAGAAAGAAAACATTTAGATCCAGTTTCAGTTGAGGTTGTACGGAGAATATTCTATGAATAAGTAATATGAAGGAATCATGCATTTAGGAATAATCTGGAATGGAATACATAGATGACTTATTAGTAGATACCAACCATCTGCTTTTCATTATATACCTTTGTATTGCGCATCTTTCTGCCCTCTAGTAATTTCTGTTTTTCTTTTTTCAGGATTTGAACGAAGAAGATCTTCTCATAGATTAGGGAAGATAGTTTTAGGCGTTTGAAATTAGGCGCAAACTTTATTTATCCATAAACCAATTCACACATTTATGATCCACTTATATTTTTTGGGCTACAATGATTCCTACTATATACGTTATCGTTCAAACGCCAATATGATGTACATAGTTTTGGCTGCAAATATAAAAAATGCAATATTATATATTTATATAGGTAAATTTTTACTGCGCTCGAGTAAATGAGAGTATTATTGCAGTTTCAGTTGTGTTCCATGCTTTTATTTTGTTATTTATAATAAACGTTTATGACTGTACATCGTTCTAATATTTTCACTTTTTGTCAGAACCGAATAAATTGAAATCAGTTGAAATCATGTTATGTATTTCTAGTGCTGTTTTTATAGCGTCGCATCCTTGCACAGCCTTTTGGCTTTCATAAAAACTACGTTACACTTTCCAACCTTCCTGAAAATGGGTTGGACCTACATATTCTAATTCGTCGAGTTTTGTGTTACTCAAGTACAATATTATTCGTTAATGTTGAGGAAGGCCCTTTGCTATAGCAAAGCTTTTGAGGTTTTCAAAAAAGGTCCATGCTTGATACCTAATAGAACATATATTCTGTATTATATTTTAGTTATTTTTATTACTTGTAATCAATTGACCAACTGATCTTGTGATCGCTAACCATCCACTCCACGGGCAGAATCGTTGAGTTTGTTGTCAAAAGTTTAACTCCTGAACCTGATGCTATGATTTAAATCATAGTTTCATGGATTGTGCTGGTTAGCTCCTAGATGGTCTCCTGTGAATTTCAAAGAAAGAGACCTGTGTAAATGAACATAAACGTAGCACTATGCGAATTCCTACATGTGACATGAGAACTCCACCACTGTACCAGCTTATACCAAATAATTTCTCTTTATCAATCTAAATCGATTCGTCCATGCTGCATTGTTGTGCAAGTGGGGAAGCTACACTGAGTATACAACTTGGCATACATTATTCACTTTTCCAGGTGATAGATCTATAAAGATGCAATATGTGAGGCACCATGTGGAAGTACATTGTATCTAACTGTACTGCCCTATTTCTGAGAGGAAAAGTAAATAGCAGACGGATGATATTGGGTTGGGTGGTGCTCGTTGGCTCTTCAAGTTGTGAAGTTTCCGCAGTTACTCGGTTCATATTCGGTGCAAGATGTCCGGTGTTTCCGCTGCTCAAGGAACATGATCCGAACATGAACTTCCTGCTCCGCCAGAAGAGGAGGTGCAGCTTGCTCCGCGCATGCGCTCTTTGGAACTTTGGATAACCCGATTTATCCTTCCTCAAACTTCTGTAACCTTACACCTTACAAATTGTGGTTTCCTATGATTTCGAGTCATTTGTTCATATTTATTCAAGTGATTCTACGATTTTCGAGCTTTTAAAAGTTTTAAATTTGAATTGTCTATTCCTTTATTAGGTCCGGGTGCTTAGAAAACTAAACTAATAAAATAGAAATAACTAAATATTCCTGGGTGAATCACGAGAAGGTCGACTTCGAATAAGAATAAGAATGGGACAGAATGTTTTGCTCATGGTTTTGCTAAAGTACCGCCAACGTAGACATGGATCTTTGTGTATCCATGGTTACTGCTCCGAATATGTCCTTGAGCGTTTCCGCTGCCATCTGAACTGAACAGCCATGGAGGTGCACTTGCTCTGAACTGAACCAGCTCCGGTGCAGTAGTGGAAATAAAGCTACTTTTGACTGGGTCTCATCTAGACCTCCGAGCCCAGCACATGCGCATTTTGAAATAACGTGCTGTCCTTGGGTAAACTACAATCTGCGTAACCTTCTCTAAACTGTTTTCCCTTCTCCACTACGTTTGTTATCACACTCTCTTTCAACATTTTCCGTCAACTATTTTCAAGTTCTGTCCCTCTTTTCGGAGTATGGATGCGATTTTTTTTTCTCCAATTCTGATTTGGAAGACTCCTCGGACGATGAGTAGGTAAGTACCTACTTTTTTTTAGGATTATTCTGATGTTGAAGATGAGGTGCTGCCAGTGGCGTAGCTAAGTCATTTCTTATGGGGGAGCTAAAGTCAAGGATTTCATATATTTTACAGTTTTTTGTTGTTTTTAAATAAGGTTTAAGCTTTCATATTCACAAACCTACATATTGATTATAGTATAGTACTATTAAGCAAAAATGTTACACGATCAACTAATCCGAACATTAGCTTTGTTCGCAGTGTTGGTTGGAAACGGATGCCAACTGTTGGCGACCAGGTTTGTGATTGGTTTAGTGCGCATGCGTGACCACCACCTAATTTCAAACCGTTTGTAACCGAATCTGCACTGCGAACGGGTTTGACTGAAATTAACCGTAGTGTAGCCTCCAACTACTGTAACCTGCTTGGTGGGCTCGCGTCATTTCATTTCATTTCATTTTACAGTTTTTTTACTGTAAATTTACAACCTTACTTCACTACCTTGTTGTGTAGAGGTAACAACAACGCTACTGGGGTAGGTGATGTAGCCTGGCTCGAATTCAATTAAGTACCCACGGGTGGGCGGTTTCTCTTATGGCCCATATAATTGATCTGTACGCTCCGCCGTGCAATGCACGGGTGAGATCTGCCTAGTAATAAATACAATAAGAAAACCCACATCCCTCATGAAAATGTCCCAATGTTTGTCAGACTCGTATGCAAGCATTTAAGTTCCTCAGACTGAAAAGAGAACGCGTTGCTGAAAATGTGCGGATGGCGCCCGATTTGCCATCATAACCGGGCCAAAATTTGCTTAGATCAGTGGCCTGGACGCTCGCTACGCTCTTTGATTTCGACTTTAAAAAAGAAAGATTGAAGTTTTGGAAGATCTTACACAAAGCAGTGTCCAATTTTTGTTGTTCAATAAAGCATTCGGTCCAGTTACCTGTACAATATTAAATACAATAAACCAAGGGAGTTGAATTTCTTTTGTTGGGCTGTGTGATTATTAAACTAAAGAATTTCTTCTAAGATGTATCGAAAAAGGCTCCATATTCTTTATATCAGGTATAATTGTAAAATGTCAACTCATTTCCATCATCAACTTCGTAACAACATTTTTGTTTTCGAATAAACAGAGCTTCATCCATCAAGCAGAAATAAAAACAAGGCAACAACAACCCTTGCTTATCAGTTACCAACTTTCACATGTTGTCCACTCGTACTGCATCAAATAAAGTAGGCATAATGGTATTCATAACTTTTCAGTCAAATTTTTGGCTTATTTTCCATATTTTTATTACTCAGACGAAATTATTTAATTATTTTACGACGAAAATGTAAATAATTACGGTCTCAACGATAAAGTAGCCTGTGAAGTAAGAAATTAAATCATTTTAACTGACCAAGAAGCTTACGGATTTTCATTGTCACACTGTCAGCACTGTCAATCAATGGTACGATGTTGTCAGTTTGTTTTTCTTTATTTGACAGGTTTGATAAGTAACTGCTTGATAGGACACTTCTTTATTTGAATTTCCCAACTAATTTTTGTGTATTGTTCTCAGTTCAGGAGTATATCTAATTTTGAAGATACTTATTCACCGCGACAATGGTTGGCAGAAAAGGTGAAGATGCGTGGCCGATAGTAGCCTGTGCTCGACGTTCCCCACCACTGGAAACCCATTCAATAGGATGTCAAGTGTCAAGGATACGTTTCCCCGTGGTGCCGGTCTCTCGGATTTCCACATTGTAAGACAGTTCTAGTTGAGAACTCGAACCGTCCTGAGCTCTGAGACTTGGGTACATACCTACTATACGTCTTCAGTAGGTGTTAGCCGGTTTTCCGAACTCCTTGTTTTCCGTTCTAGTAGTCCACAATCTAGACGATGGGGAACTACGCGAAGTCTACGGCCCTAGTCATCATCGGAGGGATAGCCATGTATTTCCATCTCAATTCCGGTGGTAAGAAGGCAACTAAGATGCCGCCGAAAGACCCGGCAGCTGAATCTACCCTAGTCAAACTAGCTTGTGTAAGTACTGTACCTTCTATACATTTTCGTACTGCTAAACTACAACTACTTATCTACACCTACCAACATAATTTAAACCTCTCGATTCAGCGCACAATGCACTTTTTATTTATAGAAAAACTACTGTCCACTATTTCTGTTGATCCCACTACACTCCAAAATTAGCTGCGGATAGTGCATGATGCGACTACAATAGAATATTTAATCGTACATTATATAGTACTTACGAAGGTAAAACTCAGGCAAAACTCTGATATAACCATTGGAATGTGTTCCACGGAGTTGAAATATCTCTGTATAACTAGTTTTGGAATTTTTTTAGGACCTTTCTAAAAATTGTTGCTACTTTCCTCCAGTAGGATACGACTGTGCTAAAATTAAAAAAAAAAATGAAGGTAGCTACTTCTATAATAATAACAAAGGTTAATTACTTAAGGTACCTACTTAAGTAATAACAAAATCGCTAAAAGGATGGTTTTATTGCTTAATTAAGTAGGGATTATTTGGAAAATTTTTGTTTGGCATCCATCCATTTTGAGCATAATTAATTGAGTTCAAAGATTCCAGAAAAAATGTGATAAATTATTCGAAATACATTCGCTTATTATTATGTAGGTAGATCCATAACCACCGCTCCGCATCCGTTTTTTCTCCGTGTCGGGAGCATTTTCTTTTCTTAATTTTATTCCACGGAAAATCATTTTAGTGCTTCCAGATTTAACCATGGTTTCTTGCTTATTTTTCATAATAGGTAAAAATGTAAAATCAATTTATATATATATATATAAATATATATATATATATACATTCTTCATTTTGAAAAAGGCAATCGCCGAAGTATCAATAATAATTGTGTAAGTTTCATTCTCTATTTGTGTTTCAATTTTCACTGCATATCTGTGCCAAAAGATATATATATATATATATATGTATATATATATATATATATATATATATATATATATATATATATATATATATATATGTGTGTGTGTGTGTGTGTGTGTGTGTGTACACTCACAAGATTGTCAAGCTGGTGGTCCTTGACTTTCTGCTGATGGGTGGAAGTCCATTCTTAGACCAAAAAATGAGGAAGTGGTCCATGATGCTATCTTCAGATTCCAGTTTCTTGGCGGGTTTTTGCCTTTCCCTGGAGGTGCTGGCATCCTGACTCTAGGTAGCATCTTTGGCGTCGTCCAGTGAGCATTCTAAACATCTTAAATAGCATGACTGATATCCACCTGGCTGATGAGAATGTAACTGAAGGCTTTTACACATTCAGTCAACGAGCCTTGAATTATTTCCTTTGTGAAATAAGGACACCCTCGATCGCTTTGTTGATCGCTTGCAACGTTGGATTTGCCAATTACGTTATTCTACTTGCTTGTACCTGTGACTGCTTGTAGATTGAGTTTAACATGCTTTTTAACCAATAATCTGGTGTGAATTGGTGGTAAAGCCCAATAAACTATATCTTTGGTCCCACCAGGCGCGTGGTTAAGGTAGATGATGGTGGATTTGTCTGAGGACAGCCCTACATCCCCTACCTTTCTGTGCTATGTACCTATCTTAGAGTTGACTTCATCACCCACCCTTGCTGTAAACTGTGTGAGCCTGGTGCAGCCCTAGCAGTGCTACCAACCCGTTTCAGCAAAAAAATCCCCCCAAATTCACGAAAAAATCCCCCAAGATGAACCTGAAAACCCCCCAATTTTATGGTACCGATAAAAGCCATTTTTGAAACTATATTGATCAATATTGAATTATTAAGTAATAAAAGGTCATATAACAAGGAAAAAAACATGAAATAAATTAAAGAGAGGTTTACTACCATAAGGAAACGGAGAAACTCCAATACCAACAGTACATAGTTAATTTCTTATAGTAAATCGTGTCATTATAAGAAACTAGAGGCCTGTTAGGGCTTGGCCCTAATCTAGAAAACGATCAAGATAAGCACAGAGACGGACGGCGACACTTGGGGCCGTCTAACACTGAAATCGGTCCGCGAAGTTCTTCACGATTTCAAAGATCATTCAAAAATAACTCTCCTACATGTTAGTAACTACACTACGTTTCTTACTTACCGTGCCAACTGTTGTTACTGCCACAGCCTATAATAAACAGAGAGTCTCCCTATCAAATTTCAACTTCCTACAGTGAACAGGAAAGGATTTAGCTCACTCAGCTGATCAGAAAAGACCCTATCACTTCACTCATCTCTTAATGTTCCAGAGAGTTATCAAATTTCAACTTCCTACAGTGAACAGGAAAGAATTTAGCTCACTCAGCTGATCAGAAAAGACCCCGTCACTACGTTTCTTACTTACCAACACCTGGCGCCGTGCTGATTCGGAATTATATATAAAGACGGTTCGGAATTATCTATAAAGTCCGCTAAGTTCTTCAGTTTCAATTTCTTCGTTCGGAAATAACTCTCCTAGATGTTAGTAACTACACTACGTTTCTTAGTTACCGTGAATTGATGACAACTGTTGTTACCGCCACAGCCTAATAAACAACTCTCGTTGATAAGGACCGCCCAGAACACGATCAAGGCGGGTATAGAGACGAACGGCGACACTTTTGCAACAAACTTGGGGCCGTGCTGATTCGAATGTGCCGTCTAACACTGAAATCGGACCGCGAAGTTCTTCACAATTTCAAAGATCATTCAAAAATAACTCTCCTACATGTTAGTGTCCTACTACGTTTCTTACTTACCGTGCCAACTGTTGTTACTGCCACAGCCTATAATAAACAGAGAGTCTCCCTATCAAATTTCAACTTCCTACAGTGAACAGGAAAGGATTTAGCTCACTCAGCTGATCAGAAAAGACCCCATCACTTCACTCATCTCTTAATGTTCCAGAGAGTTATCAAATTTCAACTTCCTACAGTGAACAGGAAAGAATTTAGCTCACTCAGCTGATCAGAAAAGACCCCGTCACTACGTTTCTTACTTACCAACACCTGGGGCCGTGCTGATTCGGAATTATATATAAAGACGGTTCGGAATTATCTATAAAGTCCGCTAAGTTCTTCAGTTTCAATTTCTTCGTTCAGAAATAACTCTCCTAGATGTTAGTAACTACACTACGTTTCTTAGTTACCGTGAATTGATGACAACTGTTGTTACCGCCACAGCCTAATAAACAACTCTCGTTGATAAGGACGGCAAAGAACACGATCAAGGCGGGTATAGAGACGAACGGCGACACTTTTGCAACAAACTTGGGGCCGTGCTGATTCGAATGTGCCGTCTAACACTGAAATCGGACCGCGAAGTTCTTCACAATTTCAAAGATCATTCAAAAATAACTCTCCTACATGTTAGTGTCCTACTACGTTTCTTACTTACCGTGCCAACTGTTGTTACTGCCACAGCCTATAATAAACAGAGAGTCTCCCTATCAAATTTCAACTTCCTACAGTGAACAGGAAAGGATTTAGCTCACTCAGCTGATCAGAAAAGACCCCATCACTTCACTCATCTCTTAATGTTCCAGAGAGTTATCAAATTTCAACTTCCTACAGTGAACAGGAAAGAATTTAGCTCACTCAGCTGATCAGAAAAGACCCCGTCACTACGTTTCTTACTTACCAACACCTGGGGCCGTGCTGATTCGGAATTATATATAAAGACGGTTCGGAATTATCTATAAAGTCCGCTAAGTTCTTCAGTTTCAATTTCTTCGTTCAGAAATAACTCTCCTAGATGTTAGTAACTACACTACGTTTCTTAGTTACTGTGAATTGATGACAACTGTTGTTACCGCCACAGCCTAATAAACAACTCACGTTGAAAAGGACCGCCCAGAACACGATCAAGGCGGGTATAGAGACGAACGGCGACACTTTTGCAACAAACTTGGGGCCGTGCTGATTCGAATGTGCCGTCTAACACTGAAATCGGACCGCGAAGTTCTTCACAATTTCAAAGATCATTCAAAAATAACTCTCCTACATGTTAGTGTCCAACTACGTTTCTTACTTACCGTGCCAACTGTTGTTACTGCCACAGCCTATAATAAACAGAGAGTCTCCCTATCAAATTTCAACTTCCTACAGTGAACAGGAAAGGATTTAGCTCACTCAGCTGATCAGAAAAGACCCCATCACTTCACTCATCTCTTAATGTTCCAGAGGGTTATCAAATTTCAACTTCCTACAGTGAACAGGAAAGAATTTAGCTCACTCAGCTGATCAGAAAAGACCCCGTCACTACGTTTCTTACTTACCAACACCTGGGGCCGTGCTGATTCGGAATTATATATAAAGACGGTTCGGAATTATCTATAAAGTCCGCTAAGTTCTTCAGTTTCAATTTCTTCGTTCAGAAATAACTCTCCTAGATGTTAGTAACTACACTACGTTTCTTAGTTACCGTGAATTGATGACAACTGTTGTTACCGCCACAGCCTAATAAACAACTCTCGTTGATAAGGACCGCCCAGAACACGATCAAGGCGGGTATAGAGACGAACGGCGACACTTTTGCAACAAACTTGGGGCCGTGCTGATTCGAATGTGCCGTCTAACACTGAAATCGGACCGCGAAGTTCTTCACAATTTCAAAGATCATTCAAAAATAACTCTCCTACATGTTAGTGTCCTACTACATTTCTTACTTACCGTGCCAACTGTTGTTACTGCCACAGCCTATAATAAACAGAGAGTCTCCCTATCAAATTTCAACTTCCTACAGTGAACAGGAAAGGATTTAGCTCACTCAGCTGATCAGAAAAGACCCCATCACTTCACTCATCTCTTAATGTTCCAGAGAGTTATCAAATTTCAACTTCCTACAGTGAACAGGAAAGAATTTAGCTCACTCAGCTGATCAGAAAAGACCCCGTCACTACGTTTCTTACTTACCAACACCTGGGGCCGTGCTGATTCGGAATTATATATAAATACGGTTCGGAATTATCTATAAAGTCCGCTAAGTTCTTCAGTTTCAATTTCTTCGTTCAGAAATAACTCTCCTAGATGTTAGTAACTACACTACGTTTCTTAGTTACCGTGAATTGATGACAACTGTTGTTACCGCCACAGCCTAATAAACAACTCTCGTTGATAAGGACCGCAAAGAACACGATCAAGGCGGGTATAGAGACGAACGGCGACACTTTTGCAACAAACTTGGGGCCGTGCTGATTCGAATGTGCCGTCTAACACTGAAATCGGACCGCGAAGTTCTTCACAATTTCAAAGATCATTCAAAAATAACTCTCCTACATGTTAGTGTCCTACTACGTTTCTTACTTACCGTGCCAACTGTTGTTACTGCCACAGCCTATAATAAACAGAGAGTCTCCCTATCAAATTTCAACTTCCTACAGTGAACAGGAAAGGATTTAGCTCACTCAGCTGATCAGAAAAGACCCTATCACTTCACTCATCTCTTAATGTTCCAGAGAGTTATCAAATTTCAACTTCCTACAGTGAACAGGAAAGAATTTAGCTCACTCAGCTGATCAGAAAAGACCCCGTCACTACGTTTCTTACTTACCAACACCTGGGGCCGTGCTGATTCGGAATTATATATAAAGACGGTTCGGAATTATCTATAAAGTCCGCTAAGTTCTTCAGTTTCAATTTCTTCGTTCAGAAATAACTCTCCTAGATGTTAGTAACTACACTACGTTTCTTAGTTACCGTGAATTGATGACAACTGTTGTTACCGCCACAGCCTAATAAACAACTCTCGTTGATAAGGACCGCAAAGAACACGATCAAGGCGGGTATAGAGACGAACGGCGACACTTTTGCAACAAACTTGGGGCCGTGCTGATTCGAATGTGCCGTCTAACACTGAAATCGGACCGCGAAGTTCTTCACAATTTCAAAGATCATTCAAAAATAACTCTCCTACATGTTAGTGTCCTACTACGTTTCTTACTTACCGTGCCAACTGTTGTTACTGCCACAGCCTATAATAAACAGAGAGTCTCCCTATCAAATTTCAACTTCCTACAGTGAACAGGAAAGGATTTAGCTCACTCAGCTGATCAGAAAAGACCCTATCACTTCACTCATCTCTTAATGTTCCAGAGAGTTATCAAATTTCAACTTCCTACAGTGAACAGGAAAGAATTTAGCTCACTCAGCTGATCAGAAAAGACCCCGTCACTACGTTTCTTACTTACCAACACCTGGGGCCGTGCTGATTCGGAATTATATATAAAGACCGTTCGGAATTATCTATAATGTCCGCTAAGTTCTTCAGTTTCAATTTCTTCGTTCAGAAATAACTCTCCTAGATGTTAGTAACTACACTACGTTTCTTAGTTACTGTGAATTGATGACAACTGTTGTTACCGCCACAGCCTAATAAACAACTCACGTTGATAAGGACCGCCCAGAACACGATCAAGGCGGGTATAGAGACGAACGGCGACACTTTTGCAACAAACTTGGGGCCGTGCTGATTCGAATGTGCCGTCTAACACTGAAATCGGACCGCGAAGTTCTTCACAATTTCAAAGATCATTCAAAAATAACTCTCCTACATGTTAGTGTCCTACTACGTTTCTTACTTACCGTGCCAACTGTTGTTACTGCCACAGCCTATAATAAACAGAGAGTCTCCCTATCAAATTTCAACTTCCTACAGTGAACAGGAAAGGATTTAGCTCACTCAGCTGATCAGAAAAGACCCCATCACTTCACTCATCTCTTAATGTTCCAGAGAGTTATCAAATTTCAACTTCCTACAGTGAACAGGAAAGAATTTAGCTCACTCAGCTGATCAGAAAAGACCCCATCACTACGTTTCTTACTTACCAACACCTGGCGCCGTGCTGATTCGGAATTATATATAAAGACGGTTCGGAATTATCTATAAAGTCCGCTAAGTTCTTCAGTTTCAATTTCTTCGTTCAGAAATAACTCTCCTAGATGTTAGTAACTACACTACGTTTCTTAGTTACCGTGAATTGATGACAACTGTTGTTACCGCCACAGCCTAATAAACAACTCTCGTTGATAAGGACCGCCCAGAACACGATCAAGGCGGGTATAGAGACGAACGGCGACACTTTTGCAACAAACTTGGGGCCGTGCTGATTCGAATGTGCCGTCTAACACTGAAATCGGACCGCGAAGTTCTTCACAATTTCAAAGATCATTCAAAAATAACTCTCCTACATGTTAGTGTCCTACTACGTTTCTTACTTACCGTGCCAACTGTTGTTACTGCCACAGCCTATAATAAACAGAGAGTCTCCCTATCAAATTTCAACTTCCTACAGTGAACAGGAAAGGATTTAGCTCACTCAGCTGATCAGAAAAGACCCCATCACTTCACTCATCTCTTAATGTTCCAGAGAGTTATCAAATTTCAACTTCCTACAGTGAACAGGAAAGAATTTAGCTCACTCAGCTGATCAGAAAAGACCCCGTCACTACGTTTCTTACTTACCAACACCTGGGGCCGTGCTGATTCGGAATTATATATAAAGACGGTTCGGAATTATCTATAAAGTCCGCTAAGTTCTTCAGTTTCAATTTCTTCGTTCAGAAATAACTCTCCTAGATGTTAGTAACTACACTACGTTTCTTAGTTACCGTGAATTGATGACAACTGTTGTTACCGCCACAGCCTAATAAACAACTCTCGTTGATAAGGACCGCAAAGAAAACGATCAAGGCGGGTATAGAGACGAACGGCGACACTTTTGCAACAAACTTGGGGCCGTGCTGATTCGAATGTGCCGTCTAACACTGAAATCGGACCGCGAAGTTCTTCACAATTTCAAAGATCATTCAAAAATAACTCTCCTACATGTTAGTGTCCTACTACGTTTCTTACTTACCGTGCCAACTGTTGTTACTGCCACAGCCTATAATAAACAGAGAGTCTCCCTATCAAATTTCAACTTCCTACAGTGAACAGGAAAGGATTTAGCTCACTCAGCTGATCAGAAAAGACCCTATCACTTCACTCATCTCTTAATGTTCCAGAGAGTTATCAAATTTCAACTTCCTACAGTGAACAGGAAAGAATTTAGCTCACTCAGCTGATCAGAAAAGACCCCGTCACTACGTTTCTTACTTACCAACACCTGGGGCCGTGCTGATTCGGAATTATATGAAAGACCGTTCGGAATTATCTATAAAGTCCGCTAAGTTCTTCAGTTTCAATTTCTTCGTTCAGAAATAACTCTCCTAGATGTTAGTAACTACACTACGTTTCTTAGTTACTGTGAATTGATGACAACTGTTGTTACCGCCACAGCCTAATAAACAACTCTCGTTGATAAGGACCGCAAAGAACACGATCAAGGCGGGTATAGAGACGAACGGCGACACTTTTGCAACAAACTTGGGGCCGTGCTGATTCGAATGTGCCGTCTAACACTGAAATCGGACCGCGAAGTTCTTCACAATTTCAAAGATCATTCAAAAATAACTCTCCTACATGTTAGTGTCCTACTACGTCTCTTACTTACCGTGCCAACTGTTGTTACTGCCACAGCCTATAATAAACAGAGAGTCTCCCTATCAAATTTCAACTTCCTACAGTGAACAGGAAAGGATTTAGCTCACTCAGCTGATCAGAAAAGACCCCATCACTTCACTCATCTCTTAATGTTCCAGAGAGTTATCAAATTTCAACTTCCTACAGTGAACAGGAAAGAATTTAGCTCACTCAGCTGATCAGAAAAGACCCCGTCACTACGTTTCTTACTTACCAACACCTGGGGCCGTGCTGATTCGGAATTATATATAAAGACGGTTCGGAATTATCTATAAAGTCCGCTAAGTTCTTCAGTTTCAATTTCTTCGTTCAGAAATAACTCTCCTAGATGTTAGTAACTACACTACGTTTCTTAGTTACTGTGAATTGATGACAACTGTTGTTACCGCCACAGCCTAATAAACAACTCACGTTGATAAGGACCGCCCAGAACACGATCAAGGCGGGTATAGAGACGAACGGCGACACTTTTGCAACAAACTTGGGGCCGTGCTGATTCGAATGTGCCGTCTAACACTGAAATCGGACCGCGAAGTTCTTCACAATTTCAAAGATCATTCAAAAATAACTCTCCTACATGTTAGTGTCCAACTACGTTTCTTACTTACCGTGCCAACTGTTGTTACTGCCACAGCCTATAATAAACAGAGAGTCTTCCTATCAAATTTCAACTTCCTACAGTGAACAGGAAAGGATTTAGCTCACTTAGCTGATCAGAAAAGACCCCATCACTGCACTCATCTCTTAATGTTCCAGAGGGTTATCAAATTTCAACTTCCTACAGTGAACAGGAAAGAATTTAGCTCACTCAGCTGATCAGAAAAGACCCCGTCACTACGTTTCTTACTTACCAACACCTGGGGCCGTGCTGATTCGGAATTATATATAAAGACGGTTCGGAATTATCTATAAAGTCCGCTAAGTTCTTCAGTTTCAATTTCTTCGTTCAGAAATAACTCTCCTAGATGTTAGTAACTACACTACGTTTCTTAGTTACCGTGAATTGATGACAACTGTTGTTACCGCCACAGCCTAATAAACAACTCTCGTTGATAAGGACCGCCTAGAACACGATCAAGGCGGGTATAGAGACGAACGGCGACACTTTTGCAACAAACTTGGGGCCGTGCTGATTCGAATGAGCCGTCTAACACTGAAATCGGACCGCGAAGTTGTTCACAATTTCAAAGATCATTCAAAAATAACTCTCCTACATGTTAGTGTCCTACTACGTTTCTTACTTACCGTGGCAACTGTTGTTACTGCCACAGCCTATAATAAACAGAGAGTCTCCCTATCAAATTTCAACTTCCTACAGTGAACAGGAAAGGATTTAGCTCACTCAGCTGATCAGAAAAGACCCCATCACTTCACTCATCTCTTAATGTTCCAGAGAGTTATCAAATTTCAACTTCCTACAGTGAACAGGAAAGAATTTAGCTCACTCAGCTGATCAGAAAAGACCCCGTCACTACGTTTCTTACTTACCAACACCTGGGGCCGTGCTGATTCGGAATTATATATAAAGACGGTTCGGAATTATCTATAAAGTCCGCTAAGTTCTTCAGTTTCAATTTCTTCGTTCAGAAATAACTCTCCTAGATGTTAGTAACTACACTACGTTTCTTAGTTACCGTGAATTGATGGCAACTGTTGTTACCGCCACAGCCTAATAAACAACTCTCGTTGATAAGGACCGCCCAGAACACGATCAAGGCGGGTATAGAGACGAACGGCGACACTTTTGCAACAAACTTGGGGCCGTGCTGATTCGAATGTGCCGTCTAACACTGAAATCGGACCGCGAAGTTCTTCACAATTTCAAAGATCATTCAAAAATAACTCTCCTACATGTTAGTGTCCTACTACGTTTCTTACTTACCGTGCCAACTGTTGTTACTGCCACAGCCTATAATAAACAGAGAGTCTCCCTATCAAATTTCAACTTCCTACAGTGAACAGGAAAGGATTTAGCTCACTCAGCTGATCAGAAAAGACCCCATCACTTCACTCATCTCTTAATGTTCCAGAGAGTTATCAAATTTCAACTTCCTACAGTGAACAGGAAAGAATTTAGCTCACTCAGCTGATCAGAAAAGACCCCGTCACTACGTTTCTTACTTACCGACACCTGGGGCCGTGCTGATTCGGAATTATATATAAATACGGTTCGGAATTATCTATAAAGTCCGCTAAGTTCTTCAGTTTCAATTTCTTCGTTCAGAAATAACTCTCCTAGATGTTAGTAACTACACTACGTTTCTTAGTTACCGTGAATTGATGACAACTGTTGTTACCGCCACAGCCTAATAAACAACTCTCGTTGATAAGGACGGCAAAGAACACGATCAAGGCGGGTATAGAGACGAACGGCGACACTTTTGCAACAAACTTGGGGCCGTGCTGATTCGAATGTGCCGTCTAACACTGAAATCGGACCGCGAAGTTCTTCACAATTTCAAAGATCATTCAAAAATAACTCTCCTACATGTTAGTGTCCTACTACGTCTCTTACTTACCGTGCCAACTGTTGTTACTGCCACAGCCTATAATAAACAGAGAGTCTCCCTATCAAATTTCTACTTCCTACAGTGAACAGGAAAGGATTTAGCTCACTCAGCTGATCAGAAAAGACCCTATCACTTCACTCATCTCTTAATGTTCCAGAGAGTTATCAAATTTCAACTTCCTACAGTGAACAGGAAAGAATTTAGCTCACTCAGCTGATCAGAAAAGACCCCGTCACTACGTTTCTTACTTACCAACACCTGGGGCCGTGCTGATTCGGAATTATATATAAAGACGGTTCGGAATTATCTATAAAGTCCGCTAAGTTCTTCAGTTTCAATTTCTTCGTTCAGAAATAACTCTCCTAGATGTTAGTAACTACACTACGTTTCTTAGTTACCGTGAATTGATGACAACTGTTGTTACCGCCACAGCCTAATAAACAACTCTCGTTGATAAGGACCGCAAAGAACACGATCAAGGCGGGTATAGAGACGAACGGCGACACTTTTGCAACAAACTTGGGGCCGTGCTGATTCGAATGTGCCGTCTAACACTGAAATCGGACCGCGAAGTTCTTCACAATTTCAAAGATCATTCAAAAATAACTCTCCTACATGTTAGTGTCCTACTACGTTTCTTACTTACCGTGCCAACTGTTGTTACTGCCACAGCCTATAATAAACAGAGAGTCTCCCTATCAAATTTCAACTTCCTACAGTGAACAGGAAAGGATTTAGCTCACTCAGCTGATCAGAAAAGACCCCATCACTTCACTCATCTCTTAATGTTCCAGAGAGTTATCAAATTTCAACTTCCTACAGTGAACAGGAAAGAATTTAGCTCACTCAGCTGATCAGAAAAGACCCCATCACTACGTTTCTTACTTACCAACACCTGGCGCCGTGCTGATTCGGAATTATATATAAAGACGGTTCGGAATTATCTATAAAGTCCGCTAAGTTCTTCAGTTTCAATTTCTTCGTTCAGAAATAACTCTCCTAGATGTTAGTAACTACACTACGTTTCTTAGTTACCGTGAATTGATGACAACTGTTGTTACCGCCACAGCCTAATAAACAACTCTCGTTGATAAGGACCGCCCAGAACACGATCAAGGCGGGTATAGAGACGAACGGCGACACTTTTGCAACAAACTTGGGGCCGTGCTGATTCGAATGTGCCGTCTAACACTGAAATCGGACCGCGAAGTTCTTCACAATTTCAAAGATCATTCAAAAATAACTCTCCTACATGTTAGTGTCCTACTACGTTTCTTACTTACCGTGCCAACTGTTGTTACTGCCACAGCCTATAATAAACAGAGAGTCTCCCTATCAAATTTCAACTTCCTACAGTGAACAGGAAAGGATTTAGCTCACTCAGCTGATCAGAAAAGACCCCATCACTTCACTCATCTCTTAATGTTCCAGAGAGTTATCAAATTTCAACTTCCTACAGTGAACAGGAAAGAATTTAGCTCACTCAGCTGATCAGAAAAGACCCCGTCACTACGTTTCTTACTTACCAACACCTGGGGCCGTGCTGATTCGGAATTATATATAAAGACGGTTCGGAATTATCTATAAAGTCCGCTAAGTTCTTCAGTTTCAATTTCTTCGTTCAGAAATAACTCTCCTAGATGTTAGTAACTACACTACGTTTCTTAGTTACCGTGAATTGATGACAACTGTTGTTACCGCCACAGCCTAATAAACAACTCTCGTTGATAAGGACCGCAAAGAAAACGATCAAGGCGGGTATAGAGACGAACGGCGACACTTTTGCAACAAACTTGGGGCCGTGCTGATTCGAATGTGCCGTCTAACACTGAAATCGGACCGCGAAGTTCTTCACAATTTCAAAGATCATTCAAAAATAACTCTCCTACATGTTAGTGTCCTACTACGTTTCTTACTTACCGTGCCAACTGTTGTTACTGCCACAGCCTATAATAAACAGAGAGTCTCCCTATCAAATTTCAACTTCCTACAGTGAACAGGAAAGGATTTAGCTCACTCAGCTGATCAGAAAAGACCCTATCACTTCACTCATCTCTTAATGTTCCAGAGAGTTATCAAATTTCAACTTCCTACAGTGAACAGGAAAGAATTTAGCTCACTCAGCTGATCAGAAAAGACCCCATCACTACGTTTCTTACTTACCAACACCTGGGGCCGTGCTGATTCGGAATTATATTTAAAGACGGTTCGGAATTATCTATAAAGTCCGCTAAGTTCTTCAGTTTCAATTTCTTCGTTCAGAAATAACTCTCCTAGATGTTAGTAACTACACTACGTTTCTTAGTTACCGTGAATTGATGACAACTGTTGTTACCGCCACAGCTTAATAAACAACTCTCGTTGATAAGGACCGCAAAGAACACGATCAAGGCGGGTATAGAGACGAACGGCGACACTTTTGCAACAAACTTGGGGCCGTGCTGATTCGAATGTGCCGTCTAACACTGAAATCGGACCGCGAAGTTCTTCACAATTTCAAAGATCATTCAAAAATAACTCTCCTACATGTTAGTGTCCTACTACGTCTCTTACTTACCGTGCCAACTGTTGTTACTGCCACAGCCTATAATAAACAGAGAGTCTCCCTATCAAATTTCAACTTCCTACAGTGAACAGGAAAGGATTTAGCTCACTCAGCTGATCAGAAAAGACCCCATCACTTCACTCATCTCTTAATGTTCCAGAGAGTTATCAAATTTCAACTTCCTACAGTGAACAGGAAAGAATTTAGCTCACTCAGCTGATCAGAAAAGACCCCGTCACTACGTTTCTTACTTACCAACACCTGGGGCCGTGCTGATTCGGAATTATATATAAAGACGGTTCGGAATTATCTATAAAGTCCGCTAAGTTCTTCAGTTTCAATTTCTTCGTTCAGAAATAACTCTCCTAGATGTTAGTAACTACACTACGTTTCTTAGTTACCGTGAATTGATGACAACTGTTGTTACCGCCACAGCCTAATAAACAACTCTCGTTGATAAGGACCGCCCAGAACACGATCAAGGCGGGTATAGAGACGAACGGCGACACTTTTGCAACAAACTTGGGGCCGTGCTGATTCGAATGTGCCGTCTAACACTGAAATCGGACCGCGAAGTTCTTCACAATTTCAAAGACCGTTCAAAAATAACTCTCCTACATGTTAGTGTCCTACTACGTTTCTTACTTACCGTGCCAACTGTTGTTACTGCCACAGCCTATAATAAACAGAGAGTCTCCCTATCAAATTTCAACTTCCTACAGTGAACAGGAAAGGATTTAGCTCACTCAGCTGATCAGAAAAGACCCCATCACTTCACTCATCTCTTAATGTTCCAGAGGGTTATCAAATTTCAACTTCCTACAGTGAACAGGAAAGAATTTAGCTCACTCAGCTGATCAGAAAAGGCCCCATCACTACGTTTCTTACTTACCGACACCTGGGGCCGTGCTGATTCGGAATTATATATAATGACCGTTCGGAACTATATAAAGTCCGCTAAGTTCTTCAGTTTCAATTTCTTCGTTTAGAAATAACTCTCCTAGATGTTAGTAACTACACTACGTTTCTTACTTACCGAGAATTGATGTCAACTGTTGTTACCGCCACAGCCTAATAAACAACTCTCGTTGATAAGGACCGCCTAGAACACGATCAAGGCGGGTATAGAGACGAACGGCGACACTTTTGCAACAAACTTGGGGCCGTGCTGATTCGAATGAGCCGTCTAACACTGAAATCGGACCGCGAAGTTGTTCACAATTTCAAAGATCATTCAAAAATAACTGTCCTACATGTTAGTGTCCTACTACGTCTCTTACTTACCGTGCCAACTGTTGTTACTGCCACAGCCTATAATAAACAGAGAGTCTCCCTATCAAATTTCAACTTCCTACAGTGAACAGGAAAGGATTTAGCTCACTCAGCTGATCAGAAAAGACCCCATCACTTCACTCATCTCTTAATGTTCCAGAGAGTTATCAAATTTCAACTTCCTACAGTGAACAGGAAAGAATTTAGCTCACTCAGCTGATCAGAAAAGACCCCGTCACTACGTTTCTTACTTACCAACACCTGGGGCCGTGCTGATTCGGAATTATATATAAAGACGGTTCGGAATTATCTATAAAGTCCGCTAAGTTCTTCAGTTTCAATTTCTTCGTTCAGAAATAACTCTCCTAGATGTTAGTAACTACACTACGTTTCTTACTTACCGTGAATTGATGACAACTGTTGTTAGGTTGTTACCGCCACAGCCTAATAAACAACTCTCGTTGATAAGGACCGCCCAGAACACGATCAAGGCGGGTATAGAGACGAACGGCGACACTTTTGCAACAAACTTGGGGCCGTGCTGATTCGAATGTGCCGTCTAACACTGAAATCGGACCGCGAAGTTCTTCACAATTTCAAAGATCATTCAAAAATAACTCTCCTACATGTTAGTGTCCTACTACGTTTCTTACTTACCGTGCCAACTGTTGTTACTGCCACAGCCTATAATAAACAGAGAGTCTCCCTATCAAATTTCAACTTCCTACAGTGAACAGGAAAGGATTTAGCTCACTCATCTGATCAGAAAAGACCCCATCACTTCGCTCATCTCTTAATGTTCCAGAGAGTTATCAAATTTCAACTTCCTACAGTGAACAGGAAAGAATTTAGCTCACTCAGCTGATCAGAAAAGACCCCATCACTACGTTTCATACTTACCAACACCTGGGGCCGTGCTGATTCGGAATTATAATGCCGTCTAACACTGAAATCGGACCGCGAAGTTCTTCACAATTTCAAAGATCATTCAAAAATAACTCTCCTACATGTTAGTGTCCTACTACGTTTCTTACTTACCGTGCCAACTGTTGTTACTGCCACAGCCTATAATAAACAGAGAGTCTCCCTATCAAATTTCAACTTCCTACAGTGAACAGGAAAGGATTTAGCTCACTCAGCTGATCAGAAAAGACCCTATCACTTCACTCATCTCTTAATGTTCCAGAGAGTTATCAAATTTCAACTTCCTACAGTGAACAGGAAAGAATTTAGCTCACTCAGCTGATCAGAAAAGACCCCGTCACTACGTTTCTTACTTACCAACACCTGGGGCCGTGCTGATTCGGAATTATATATAAAGACGGTTCGGAATTATCTATAAAGTCCGCTAAGTTCTTCAGTTTCAATTTCTTCGTTCAGAAATAACTCTCCTAGATGTTAGTAACTACACTACGTTTCTTAGTTACCGTGAATTGATGACAACTGTTGTTACCGCCACAGCTTAATAAACAACTCTCGTTGATAAGGACCGCAAAGAACACGATCAAGGCGGGTATAGAGACGAACGGCGACACTTTTGCAACAAACTTGGGGCCGTGCTGATTCGAATGTGCCGTCTAACACTGAAATCGGACCGCGAAGTTCTTCACAATTTCAAAGATCATTCAAAAATAACTCTCCTACATGTTAGTGTCCTACTACATTTCTTACTTACCGTGCCAACTGTTGTTACTGCCACAGCCTATAATAAACAGAGAGTCTCCCTATCAAATTTCAACTTCCTACAGTGAACAGGAAAGGATTTAGCTCACTCAGCTGATCAGAAAAGACCCCATCACTTCACTCATCTCTTAATGTTCCAGAGAGTTATCAAATTTCAACTTCCTACAGTGAACAGGAAAGAATTTAGCTCACTCAGCTGATCAGAAAAGACCCCGTCACTACGTTTCTTACTTACCAACACCTGGGGCCGTGCTGATTCGGAATTATATATAAAGACGGTTCGGAATTATCTATAAAGTCCGCTAAGTTCTTCAGTTTCAATTTCTTCGTTCAGAAATAACTCTCCTAGATGTTAGTAACTACACTACGTTTCTTAGTTACCGTGAATTGATGACAACTGTTGTTACCGCCACAGCTTAATAAACAACTCTCGTTGATAAGGACCGCAAAGAACACGATCAAGGCGGGTATAGAGACGAACGGCGACACTTTTGCAACAAACTTGGGGCCGTGCTGATTCGAATGTGCCGTCTAACACTGAAATCGGACCGCGAAGTTCTTCACAATTTCAAAGATCATTCAAAAATAACTCTCCTACATGTTAGTGTCCTACTACATTTCTTACTTACCGTGCCAACTGTTGTTACTGCCACAGCCTATAATAAACAGAGAGTCTCCCTATCAAATTTCAACTTCCTACAGTGAACAGGAAAGGATTTAGCTCACTCAGCTGATCAGAAAAGACCCCATCACTTCACTCATCTCTTAATGTTCCAGAGAGTTATCAAATTTCAACTTCCTACAGTGAACAGGAAAGAATTTAGCTCACTCAGCTGATCAGAAAAGACCCCGTCACTACGTTTCTTACTTACCAACACCTGGGGCCGTGCTGATTCGGAATTATATATAAAGACGGTTCGGAATTATCTATAAAGTCCGCTAAGTTCTTCAGTTTCAATTTCTTCGTTCAGAAATAACTCTCCTAGATGTTAGTAACTACACTACGTTTCTTAGTTACCGTGAATTGATGACAACTGTTGTTACCGCCACAGCCTAATAAACAACTCTCGTTGATAAGGACCGCAAAGAACACGATCAAGGCGGGTATAGAGACGAACGGCGACACTTTTGCAACAAACTTGGGGCCGTGCTGATTCGAATGTGCCGTCTAACACTGAAATCGGACCGCGAAGTTCTTCACAATTTCAAAGATCATTCAAAAATAACTCTCCTACATGTTAGTGTCCTACTACGTTTCTTACTTACCGTGCCAACTGTTGTTACTGCCACAGCCTATAATAAACAGAGAGTCTCCCTATCAAATTTCTACTTCCTACAGTGAACAGGAAAGGATTTAGCTCACTCAGCTGATCAGAAAAGACCCTATCACTTCACTCATCTCTTAATGTTCCAGAGAGTTATCAAATTTCAACTTCCTACAGTGAACAGGAAAGAATTTAGCTCACTCAGCTGATCAGAAAAGACCCCGTCACTACGTTTCTTACTTACCAACACCTGGGGCCGTGCTGATTCGGAATTATATATAAAGACGGTTCGGAATTATCTATAAAGTCCGCTAAGTTCTTCAGTTTCAATTTCTTCGTTCAGAAATAACTCTCCTAGATGTTAGTAACTACACTACGTTTCTTAGTTACCGTGAATTGATGACAACTGTTGTTACCGCCACAGCCTAATAAACAACTCTCGTTGATAAGGACCGCAAAGAACACGATCAAGGCGGGTATAGAGACGAACGGCGACACTTTTGCAACAAACTTGGGGCCGTGCTGATTCGAATGTGCCGTCTAACACTGAAATCGGACCGCGAAGTTCTTCACAATTTCAAAGATCATTCAAAAATAACTCTCCTACATGTTAGTGTCCTACTACGTTTCTTACTTACCGTGCCAACTGTTGTTACTGCCACAGCCTATAATAAACAGAGAGTCTCCCTATCAAATTTCAACTTCCTACAGTGAACAGGAAAGGATTTAGCTCACTCAGCTGATCAGAAAAGACCCCATCACTTCACTCATCTCTTAATGTTCCAGAGGGTTATCAAATTTCAACTTCCTACAGTGAACAGGAAAGAATTTAGCTCACTCAGCTGATCAGAAAAGACCCCGTCACTACGTTTCTTACTTACCAACACCTGGGGCCGTGCTGATTCGGAATTATATATAAAGACGGTTCGGAATTATCTATAAAGTCCGCTAAGTTCTTCAGTTTCAATTTCTTCGTTCAGAAATAACTCTCCTAGATGTTAGTAACTACACTACGTTTCTTAGTTACCGTGAATTGATGACAACTGTTGTTACCGCCACAGCCTAATAAACAACTCTCGTTGATAAGGACCGCCCAGAACACGATCAAGGCGGGTATAGAGACGAACGGCGACACTTTTGCAACAAACTTGGGGCCGTGCTGATTCGAATGTGCCGTCTAACACTGAAATCGGACCGCGAAGTTGTTCACAATTTCAAAGATCATTCAAAAATAACTGTCCTACATGTTAGTGTCCTACTACGTTTCTTACTTACCGTGGCAACTGTTGTTACTGCCACAGCCTATAATAAACAGAGAGTCTCCCTATCAAATTTCAACTTCCTACAGTGAACAGGAAAGGATTTAGCTCACTCAGCTGATCAGAAAAGACCCCATCACTTCACTCATCTCTTAATGTTCCAGAGAGTTATCAAATTTCAACTTCCTACAGTGAACAGGAAAGAATTTAGCTCACTCAGCTGATCAGAAAAGACCCCGTCACTACGTTTCTTACTTACCAACACCTGGGGCCGTGCTGATTCGGAATTATATATAAAGACGGTTCGGAATTATCTATAAAGTCCGCTAAGTTCTTCAGTTTCAATTTCTTCGTTCAGAAATAACTCTCCTAGATGTTAGTAACTACACTACGTTTCTTAGTTACCGTGAATTGATGACAACTGTTGTTACCGCCACAGCCTAATAAACAACTCTCGTTGATAAGGACCGCAAAGAACACGATCAAGGCGGGTATAGAGACGAACGGCGACACTTTTGCAACAAACTTGGGGCCGTGCTGATTCGAATGTGCCGTCTAACACTGAAATCGGACCGCGAAGTTCTTCACAATTTCAAAGATCATTCAAAAATAACTCTCCTACATGTTAGTGTCCTACTACGTTTCTTACTTACCGTGCCAACTGTTGTTACTGCCACAGCCTATAATAAACAGAGAGTCTCCCTATCAAATTTCAACTTCCCACAGTGAACAGGAAAGGATTTAGCTCACTCAGCTGATCAGAAAAGACCCTATCACTTCACTCATCTCTTAATGTTCCAGAGAGTTATCAAATTTCAACTTCCTACAGTGAACAGGAAAGAATTTAGCTCACTCAGCTGATCAGAAAAGACCCCGTCACTACGTTTCTTACTTACCAACACCTGGGGCCGTGCTGATTCGGAATTATATATAAAGACGGTTCGGAATTATCTATAAAGTCCGCTAAGTTCTTCAGTTTCAATTTCTTCGTTCAGAAATAACTCTCCTAGATGTTAGTAACTACACTACGTTTCTTAGTTACCGTGAATTGATGACAACTGTTGTTACCGCCACAGCCTAATAAACAACTCTCGTTGATAAGGACCGCAAAGAACACGATCAAGGCGGGTATAGAGACGAACGGCGACACTTTTGCTACAAACTTGGGGCCGTGCTTATTCGAATGTGCCGTCTAACACTGAAATCGGACCGCGAAGTTCTTCACAATTTCAAAGATCATTCAAAAATAACTCTCCTACATGTTAGTGTCCTACTACGTTTCTTACTTACCGTGCCAACTGTTGTTACTGCCACAGCCTATAATAAACAGAGAGTCTCCCTATCAAATTTCTACTTCCTACAGTGAACAGGAAAGGATTTAGCTCACTCAGCTGATCAGGGTATCACTTCACTCATCTCTTAATGTTCCAGAGAGATCAAATTTCAACTTCCTACAGTGAACAGGAAAGAATTTAGCTCACTCAGCTGATCAGAAAAGACCCCATCACTACGTTTCTTACTTACCGACACCTGGGGCCGTGCTGATTCGGAATTAATATAAAGATCGTTCGGAATTATATATAAAGTCCGCTAAGTTCTTCAGTTTGAATTTCTTCGTTCAGAAATAACTCTCCTAGATGTTAGTAACTACACTACGTTTCTTAGTTACCGTGAATTGATGACAACTGTTGTTACCGCCACAGCCTAATAAACAACTCTCGTTGATAAGGACCGCCCAGAACACGATCAAGGCGGGTATAGAGACGAACGGCGACACTTTTGCAACAAACTTGGGGCCGTGCTGATTCGAATGTGCCGTCTAACACTGAAATCGGACCGCGAAGTTCTTCACAATTTCAAAGATCATTCAAAAATAACTCTCCTACATGTTAGTGTCCTACTACATTTCTTACTTACCGTGCCAACTGTTGTTACTGCCACAGCCTATAATAAACAGAGAGTCTCCCTATCAAATTTCAACTTCCTACAGTGAACAGGAAAGGATTTAGCTCACTCAGCTGATCAGAAAAGACCCCATCACTTCACTCATCTCTTAATGTTCCAGAGAGTTATCAAATTTCAACTTCCTACAGTGAACAGGAAAGAATTTAGCTCACTCAGCTGATCAGAAAAGACCCTGTCACTACGTTTCTTACTTACCAACACCTGGGGCCGTGCTGATTCGGAATTATATATAAAGACGGTTCGGAATTATCTATAAAGTCCGCTAAGTTCTTCAGTTTCAATTTCTTCGTTCAGAAATAACTCTCCTAGATGTTAGTAACTACACTACGTTTCTTAGTTACCGTGAATTGATGACAACTGTTGTTACCGCCACAGCCTAATAAACAACTCTCGTTGATAAGGACCGCCCAGAACACGATCAAGGCGGGTATAGAGACGAACGGCGACACTTTTGCAACAAACTTGGGGCCGTGCTGATTCGAATGTGCCGTCTAACACTGAAATCGGACCGCGAAGTTCTTCACAATTTCAAAGATCATTCAAAAATAACTCTCCTACATGTTAGTGTCCTACTACGTTTCTTACTTACCGTGCCAACTGTTGTTACTGCCACAGCCTATAATAAACAGAGAGTCTCCCTATCAAATTTCAACTTCCTACAGTGAACAGGAAAGGATTTAGCTCACTCAGCTGATCAGAAAAGACCCCATCACTTCACTCATCTCTTAATGTTCCAGAGAGTTATCAAATTTCAACTTCCTACAGTGAACAGGAAAGAATTTAGCTCACTCAGCTGATCAGAAAAGACCCTGTCACTACGTTTCTTACTTACCAACACCTGGGGCCGTGCTGATTCGGAATTATATATAAAGACGGTTCGGAATTATCTATAAAGTCCGCTAAGTTCTTCAGTTTCAATTTCTTCGTTCAGAAATAACTCTCCTAGATGTTAGTAACTACACTACGTTTCTTACTTACCGTGAATTGATGGCAACTGTTGTTACCGCCACAGCCTAATAAACAACTCTCGTTGATAAGGACACTAAAAGAACACGATCAAGGCGGGTATAGAGACGAACGGCGACACTTTTGCAACAAACTTGGGGCCGTGCTGATTCGAATGTGCCGTCTAACACTGAAATCGGACCGCGAAGTTCTTCACAATTTCAAAGATCATTCAAAAATAACTCTCCTACATGTTAGTGTCCTACTACGTTTCTTACTTACCGTGCCAACTGTTGTTACTGCCACAGCCTATAATAAACAGAGAGTCTCCCTATCAAATTTCAACTTCCTACAGTGAACAGGAAAGGATTTAGCTCACTCAGCTGATCAGAAAAGACCCCATCACTTCACTCATCTCTTAATGTTCCAGAGAGTTATCAAATTTCAACTTCCTACAGTGAACAGGAAAGAATTTAGCTCACTCAGCTGATCAGAAAAGACCCTGTCACTACGTTTCTTACTTACCAACACCTGGGGCCGTGCTGATTCGGAATTATATATAAAGACGGTTCGGAATTATCTATAAAGTCCGCTAAGTTCTTCAGTTTCAATTTCTTCGTTCAGAAATAACTCTCCTAGATGTTAGTAACTACACTACGTTTCTTAGTTACCGTGAATTGATGACAACTGTTGTTACCGCCACAGCCTAATAAACAACTCTCGTTGATAAGGACCGCCCAGAACACGATCAAGGCGGGTATAGAGACGAACGGCGACACTTTTGCAACAAACTTGGGGCCGTGCTGATTCGAATGTGCCGTCTAACACTGAAATCGGACCGCGAAGTTCTTCACAATTTCAAAGATCATTCAAAAATAACTCTCCTACATGTTAGTGTCCTACTACGTTTCTTACTTACCGTGCCAACTGTTGTTACTGCCACAGCCTATAATAAACAGAGAGTCTCCCTATCAAATTTCAACTTCCTACAGTGAACAGGAAAGGATTTAGCTCACTCAGCTGATCAGAAAAGACCCCATCACTTCACTCATCTCTTAATGTTCCAGAGAGTTATCAAATTTCAACTTCCTACAGTGAACAGGAAAGAATTTAGCTCACTCAGCTGATCAGAAAAGACCCTGTCACTACGTTTCTTACTTACCAACACCTGGGGCCGTGCTGATTCGGAATTATATATAAAGACGGTTCGGAATTATCTATAAAGTCCGCTAAGTTCTTCAGTTTCAATTTCTTCGTTCAGAAATAACTCTCCTAGATGTTAGTAACTACACTACGTTTCTTAGTTACCGTGAATTGATGACAACTGTTGTTACCGCCACAGCCTAATAAACAACTCTCGTTGATAAGGACCGCCCAGAACACGATCAAGGCGGGTATAGAGACGAACGGCGACACTTTTGCAACAAACTTGGGCCGTGCTGATTCGAATGTGCCGTCTATCGGACCGCGAAGTTCTTCACAATTTCAAAGACCGTTCGGAATTATATATAAAGATACTTGATGGGCTAATTTCACACGAGTACTAAATTTGAATGGGTTAACATAAACATGAAATAGATCACCAAAACAAATTCGAACCTACTAGTATGACTAGTAAGTAACAGGAAAAAATACAAGTACACCTACAGTACTATGTATGTATCTAGAGTACATAACATAGAGATCCATTTATTTTTTTCTCCAAAATTTTGTGTCATGTCTTGTGTCCTATCTCCCGTGTGCGTCTTGTGTCGTTGTTCTGAGAGTATAATATAGTGGAGAGATCATTTTTTAATTTGTAATTATTGTGAAATTCACCGTTGATACATATGTATGGCAGTCGAAAAATAATAGTAATCAAGGATTGGCAGTGTAGCCCGAAAATTCCCCAGAAATCTCCCCTCCCCCCCAGACTTCATCCCCCCTGGGCTCCGATGGTCATAAAAATCCCCCGAGTTGGCAGCACTGAGCTCTAGCTGAAATGCCAAAATCTTCACTGAAGCCAAAGCTGTGAAGATGTGCCGCCTTCACATGTACCAACTGCCTAAGCTAAACTATGGGATAAATTTGGCAGGAAAGTAGTGGGAAGGCCACATTCTTTTAATAAAAAGTTTGATCATCTCTGCACTATTGCCTAGGCTTCCCACCAGGTGTTCCTTATGCACCAAAAATACAACGAGTTTATCATGCTTGAAATTTTGCATGATTGAACTACTTGGTTTGAAGAGACCAGAAACCTTGTTCTGCCAATCAAAAGTGCTTTAAGGGTAGCAGACAAGCATTTAAAATTGGATAAATTTGCCCACAAAAAACAAATATCTTGTCAGACTTCCCACCTGGTGTTCCTTATGCACCATAAATACGAGTTTGTCATGCTTGAAATTTTGCATGATTGAACTACTTGATATGAAGAAAACAGAAATCAACTTCTGCCATTCAAAAGCGGTTGTTTATGGAAAGCAAAAAAGAAGTCAAAATTCGCTAAATTTGCCCCAAAAATTCAAATAATTTGTCATACTTATCCAAAAACCAGAGAACTACGTCTTTAATAAAAAGCGGTTTCTAAATAATGGCAGATAGAATTTAAAATTTGCTAAAAAGGCACACAAAATGCAACTATTTTATTATGCCTAAAATGTTAAAATCAGAAGTAGTCGGTCAGCAGACACCAAAAAGCTTCGCCTGTTGATCAAAAGTAGCTGATAAAGCGTTCAGACGAGAATTTAAGGTTGGCTTATGTGCCTTTGTCTTTGCTCCTGCTTACTCTGGGTTTTGGCTATCCTCCACTGTTTCCGACCATTTCTTCGCAGCACTGCCACCGCACCTGTTAGAGCTAAAGAGGTTGTCTTGGCTTTTAACATAGTGCACAGATGAATACCTCCAGCTCTTGAACCCAGTGGCTCCTGTTCTCTGATCACTGCATGCTAAAAAAAAGTCTGCCAAGTTGGGTGGGCACTATAGCTTCCTCACGTATTGTAACGTGGACGTATAGACTTAGTTGAAATACGAGTCGAAATGATTGAATACAAAATATAACAGTATCTAATACATCTGTATATACATGCTCGGAAGCAAATTAGGGCTATAATTCATGTTTTTATGTGAGAAAATTGTCTAAAGGTTAACCCCCACAGTAATTGAAAATTCATCGGAATCGATTCATTATTTACGGAGTGTTATCCACTATTGTTTACCTAATACTCAAGCAAATGCGATAAAACACAAAGGGCATCATCGTAGACCCAACAGCCTCTCGATTTTGATCAAAATCGGACCAATAGATGATGAAAACAGACTGATATTTAACCAACTACAATGACATTTATTGTAGGGAACCGTCTTGGAGATTACTCGCACAATCCTTGAAAAGTTCATCAAAATCTTCCATTAGACTCGGAGTTTTGCCGGTGTCAATTACTATTAGTTTGGCGCATTCGTCGTGAATATTACTCAACCAATCGCAATATAATTTATAGGGCATTTTTCTAGAGCATATACCCAACTGCCTACCGAATTTGAGCGACATCGGATCAACAGATGATGAGAAATCGACGTCATGAGAAATACACTTTTGCGCATGCGTGTAGGCTACTGTTGATCCGACGGTATTGAAAATTATACGGGACCGTCTAGAAACTAAGCCTCACAATCCCTGAAAATTTCATCGAAATCGGACAGAAACTTTGTATAGTTTTGGGCGTAACAAGGATTTCCAACAGACACGGTTCTAAAATTGATCAGCAGGCTCTGAAACGCAAAAAGCAAGTGGAAATTTTGATTTTGGAGTCCAAAATTTTTTCGACTTCTATCACGAACACAATGCTTAAAAAAACAAGCGAAATTGAGGGTGAAATTTTTTCAGAACTGCAGAGAAATGCCTAGGAAATTCTGGAACTAAGTAAATTGAAACCATGTGAGCAGACATGCTAGTCTGCTGAAGAATGTGATTGAGAACGTATTTCGATGGAAACACAATGATTTGAAGAAAAAAATTTTGTTCAACAGAAAAGAATTATGTTCAGAAGTTCTTGCTTTATTTAGTATTTCAGCTTCGGAGGATGAGCAGGAAAGAAATTACAGTCCCTTCAGCCGATGAGGACGTCACAGCTTCTTGTCATTTAACCGTCTCTGGGAGGCTTCATGTTAGGTTTCAACCAGTGTTGGGCATAATCTTATCATCAAATACGAATACGCGACAATTATTCATTGGTTCTGAGTCAACTGCGATTATATTCGTATGCGTGTAATCGTATTCGTCTGTCGGCGATTACACGAATACAACCCATAAAAATTCGTCACAGTCATCAATTTCTATAGGGCGTCCCTCCTATAATATGCGAAGCCTTGCTAACATTATCTAGCTTCAGAGGGACCTCCTATTGAAATGTATTTGAGACAAATAGACAGGTCTCCAATCGTTGAATTCGCTTTAAGGACGTCCCTCTGAAGCTAGGTAATATTAGCAAGGCTTCGCATATTATAGGAGGGACGCCCTTTGAAATTGATGACTGTGACGCATTTTTATGGGTTGTATTCGCGTAATCGCCGACAGACGAATACGATTACACGAATATTAATATAACCGCAGTTGACTCAGAATCAACAAATAATTATCGTGATTACAATCGTATTCGTATTCGATGATAAGATTATGCCCAACACTGGTTTCAACTCAGTAGGTCACCGTGAAAAACAAGTCAACATTACGTGGTAGGTAGATTTTTGAAATTAGGTTCGCCAAAATACGTAAAAATATAGTTTCGCAGTCAAAAAGAAAAATAATCAAAATTTGCGCTTTAAGTTGGATCGATTCTCGATCAATACTAATATTAAAAATATCACAGTAGAAAATGAGCCATCTTTCTCGTTTAAGTGAATGTAATAAATACCACACCATGCGACGAAAGCTACTTAACACATTTAATATATTATGCGTAGGTAAGTATGTATCATAAATTTGATGAGTTGGCATAGGCGTTGTACGACTTCCCCGTACTCTACCGTAGAAACTGCTGAATACCTTTTTGAGGAAAATAATCATGAAAGATAAGAAACCACTTAATACGAGCAATTTGTATCAGGTAAAGATAGTACAATATATCGACCTTGTTAGGGTGGATAAATATTTCAGAGCGTTGGGCAATGGAGACGTTCATTCTGTACACGATATAGACTAATGATAATGACTATTTCGCTCATTTTACGTTAGCCTTTCGTAATCCATTTAATGTAAAATTATCTTATCTTCAAATAGGTTAATAATCTCGAGTCACCTGTAGGTCGTAGTCTGTAATTTTATGTTACGGAGCACGTGATTTAAGCTTTTTTAATAACTTTATTTTTTATTTTATTTTATTTATCTTTTTTTTTCGATTGTGACACCTATTTAGCTGTTAACTACTTAGCCAGAATTTTTAAATTCTCTTAAAAGAGAAATCGGAAGATCAGTTCAGAAAAAAAAGAAAGAACGAACAAATTCTTGTAGAAAATGAAGCTATTGCAATTGCTCCAAAGATTTCAAACTACAATTTTCTTCATAGAAATCCTTAGGATTGAGATAAAAATTCCGTTCTTGCACCAAAAATTCAAGCTTTCCAAATGAAAAGATGAATTCGTAGGTCATAAACGTTTGGATTTTTTTTCATGATTTTTATTTGTTCAAAACTTAGTATCAGGCATCTCAGAAACGCTCCCCAAGTTTCACTTCGATAATTCTAAAATTTTGGCAAAAAGTTAGTTGTGGGGAGGGGGGTTACTTTTGGCAAACTCACCCTGTTAATGTACTTGGGTAGATATTGAGCGGGTTAGGTCCTAGATGATCCCAACTATTTGGAAAGTTCCATGTAAAATTTGGTTAACTCTATCATACAACACAACTGTGACATCAATTAATACTACGACTCCCTTGATCACAGTTATTCAGTTGGAACGACCTTCAAGGAAGAGGAGCGCCTTGAATCTTCGATTCCTCCGAGAAATTGATTTTACGGAGAATGGAACTTTATGTAGATCGAGAAGCTATGGATATCGAGATCATGTTGCCGGGAATAAAATGAATGAACACGAAGAATCAATCGTAAATCCGTTGTTTGATGAATGCTGATAGATATCGGCTAGACTTGACATTTCTTCGTTACATCGTTACATTTGTTCGTAACAGCCGCACTTTCCATATGCGCCTTCTTTCGTGAAATTCATCCAAAAATATAATTTTGACATTTTATGTCTTTGCTATGGCACATAAACTAAAAAAACGTCACGGAAAATAATTGCTCACGAAAATTGCTCACGAAAATTGCTCACGAAAATTGTCCCAAGTGGCCACAACGATGATTATGACCATCAGAAATGACGTTGATTTGGTATGTAGCCCCTTGAGGGACTTCTGAACACAACTGACCGATCCCAAATCAGCTGAGTGGCTCTAGAATCCAGTTTTTTCCCTAATGATCCCACGATTCTGAGATTTGGTATGTAGCCCCTTGAGGGACTTCTGAACACAACTGACCGATCCCAGATCAGCTGAGTGGCTCTAGAATCCAGTTTTTTCCCTAATGATCCCACGATTCTGAGATTTGGTATGTGGGCCCTTGAGGGACTTCTGAACACAACTGACCGATTACAGATCAGCTGAGTGGCTCCAGAATCCAGTTTTTTCCCTAATGATCCCACGATTCTGAGATTTGGTATGTAGCCCCTTGAGGGACTTCTGAACACAACTGACCGATCCCAGATCAGCTGAGTGGCTCTAGAATCCAGTTTTTTCCCTAATGATCCCATGATTCTGAGATTTGGTATGTGGGCCCTTGAGGGACTTCTGAACACAACTGACCGATCCCAGATCAGCTGAGTGGCTCTAGAATCCAGTTTTTTCCCTAATGATCCCACGATTCTGAGATTTGATATGTGGGCCCTTGAGGGACTTCTGAACACAACTGACCGATCCCAGATCAGCTGAGTGGCTCTAGAATCCAGTTTTTTCCCTAATGATCCCACGATTCTGAGATTTGGTATGTAGCCCCTTGAGGGACTTCTGAACGCAACTGACCGATCTCCGATCAGCTGGGTGGCTCTTGAGTCCAGTTTTTTCCCTAATGATCCCACGATTCTGAGATTTGGTATGTGGGCCCTTGAGGGACTTCTGAACACAACTGACCGATCTCAGATCAGCTGAGTGGCTCTAGAATCCAGTTTTTTCCCTAATGATCCCACGATTCTGAGATTTGGTATGTAGCCCCTTGAGGGACTTCTGAACGCAACTGACCGATCTCGGATCAGCTGAGTGGCTCTAGAGTCCAGTTTTTTCCCTAATGATCCCACGATTCTGAGATTTGGTATGTGGGCCCTTGAGGGACTTCTGAACACAACTGACCGATCCCAGATCAGCTGAGTGGCTCTAGAATCTAGTTTTTGACATTTTGACATTTTATGTCTTTGCTATGGCACATAAACTAAAAAAACGTCACGGAAAATAATTGCTCACGAAAATTGCTCACGAAAATTGCTCACGAAAATTGTCCCAAGTGGCCACAACGATGATTATGACCATCAGAAATGACGTTGATTTGGTATGTAGCCCCTTGAGGGACTTCTGAACACAACTGACCGATCCCAAATCAGCTGAGTGGCTCTAGTTATGTCTTTGCTATGGCACATAAACTAAAAAAACGTCACGGAAATTGCTCACGAAAATATTCTGATGATTTCCGCTTACAACCGAGTCGTTGCTAGGGAAATGGTACTTCGTCGTTTTTCATCTCACTAAATTCGTTGTTCATTCGTTTGAAAGCTCTCGATTTATCCAACCATAATATGTTAACTACTGCGAAGTGCGTGGCCAACAAGCTGAGTTATGAGCATGGTTATTTGAATAATTGTGTACACTCAGGTGATCATTCTCAATAATTGATATTGTGAACATAACTGCAACCGCTTGTTAAATTTTGATGATACGAGTCTGCAACTAAAGACATAAAATGTCCCAATGTGTTGCAGACTCGTATGCAAGCGTCGAAATGGTGTTTCTGATGATTTCCGCTTACAATTTACAAAAATTCAATAATATATAGCCCACTTTCATACCTACCATTGACATTTCAAATGAGTATCATAATCAATAATAGCAAACAAACACTTCGGATCTCCTGCGTTTTTATATATCTAGGTGATACGGCCAAATCGAAACTTCGATCAGCCTAACAAAATTCATCTCGGCTTCAGAGGGAACTATAATATAATTTTCCATGTTTTGTTATACAACAAAGAATTCTTCAGCCTTCAGAATTCATTTCGGTCTGTATGCTAGTCCAGAAAGTGAACAGAAAAGATCAAGGAGAAATAGATTGTAGGCAAGATTAGCTCAATTTTCAAATTTTCGTAAAACTCTCGTAGTTTAGAAGATAATCTATAGTTCTAGGGGACTTTGATGCTCTACAACTTCCGTACGCTGGCAAATTCTGTAGAGCACTTGTACGGGTGCATTTCTATAACTACTCATACCAAGGACCAACCCACTTCGTTCTCTGTACAACCAGAAAATAAAATACACTGCCAAGGAAATGGCACATGAGCTTCCTCGTGACCTTCACAGTACGTCACCATTAAATACCAGAAAACTAGAAACGACCGGTTCTGGCATCAGGGAATTAATATGGTGGGAAATTGGAAGCTGAATGGTATATATAATAAATGAAATTAGTAAGGAAAATTTTGATTTTAATATGGGACCATCCAGGATGTAGTCCGCATGTTCTTCATAACTAAGCTGTGACCGTAACAAAAACATCACTTTCGCGCATACGCCTAGCGTACCGCTGCTGATGATTGCGAAGAATGTGATACGGGACCTCAAGAAACATTGCCCGCATCATTCCTGAAAATCCGTTCACAATTGCCTGAGTTATGACCGAAACAAGAAAATTTTGTTTGCGCCTGCGCACAGGCTACCGTTGATTCGATCATGACGGAACTGATGGGGGACCATGTAGAGCTATACCCTCACAATCCCTAATAAATTTGAAGAAAATCACATCAAAATTGTGGAAATTACGGCTGTTGCAAGGACCTTAACAAGAATATTTCGTTCACGCATGCGCAGAGCGTACCGCTAATGCAATTATGATGATTGTCTTATGGGACTTCAAGGTACCTTACCCACATCATCCCTGAAAATCTGACCGAAATCCGTTCAACATTGACCGAGTTATGACCGTCACAAGAAATTCAAGTTAGCGCCTGCGCAGAAGCTACCGTTGATTCGATCATGATGAAGTTGATACAGGACCATTCAGAGCTTAATCCGCACAATCCCTGAAAATTTGGTTAAAATCGCATCAAAATTGTGGAAGTTATGGCTGTTACAAGGAAATGTGGACGGACAGACAGACAGACAGACACGGAACCAAATTTGTTCAGGAGGCTCTGAAACGCAAAATGCGAGTGAAAATTTTGATTTTGGAGCAAAAAATTTTTTTTCATTTCGCAAGTGAAAACAAAGCTTCCGCTGCCTTGCAGTCTCGGAAGCAAAATAAGCACACAGGAAAAAACCGAAAGAGCAGGAGTAGTTGTGTTGTGTTGAAGTATCTTTTTGCCCATGGACATACGAAGTAGAATGAAAAATACCATTGTTGAGGCTGTTTTGTGGGGAAATCATTGTTGTTGTTGTGGTACCCTTATTTCCCACAGACGAGGTTATCTGAGCAGTTAGCTAAATGTAGGTAAATACCTGCGGGGACAAAGTTGATTGATAAATGCCCAATCAAATTTGTTCGATAGGTTGAGGTAAACTCGAGACATCTACCTGAGGTTCGCCTGTTATCCCTGTAATTGATAAACGGGCTCTTAGTAGGTGTCGTGGATCACCTGTTCCAGGCTCCATGCATTTCCCCCAATACTTGCTTTCTTGATTACCAGTGCCGCCTAAATTACTTTTACATTCCTATAGTTGGCTAGACTGTCGCAACACCTTCCCTCTTCACATCTGCATGATGTAACTCATAATAACTAGCTACCTGTTCTTCCCTAAAGCCAGTCCATTTATCATTTTAACGATTTGTCCCTAGGCAGCCATCTCGCCATCTTTCTTTTGATTTCCATTTCGCCATTTTCTTTTTATTTTACTTTTTCACTCAGTTAGTGAAAGTGTTATTTACGAATAACTCCAACTTTTTCAATACCGGTAGGTAGTTGAATATTCGATGTATTGAATGTTTTATGGATGATTAATCAGAAAATGTATTTATTTAGATATTATGGGTCAAACCCAATTACAATGTTGTATAAAAAAAAAAAACAGTATTGAAGGAATTGTAAAATAGATATGATAGAAATACAGAACAATATGATAGGTTGAAATGAGGATTTTTATAAATGACGAAAATTCTAGACTCTGTTTATGGCACAATGGACAAACTTTTTAAACATCAGAAACGCTTGCATACGAGTCTGCAACACATTGGGACATTTTATGTCTTAAGTAGGTGTTGCAGACTCGTATGCAAGCTCTAAGAGCCACTCAGCTGATCCGGACCCTAGGCATCGTCAAGTAGTGTCCTTAAAGAGGCTACATACGAAATTACAGCTTCCTAGAGTGTAAAGTATAGAAATTACCTATTAAAATGATTCAACCACCACTTCACAAATCAAACCGTTCTCGCAATATTCGGATCACCTGCTATGAATCAAATTATCGAAACACCAGCTCAATGAAATCATCAGAAATTAACAAGCGGTTGCAATCATGTTCGCAGTATCAATTATTGAAAATGATCACCTGTGTGTAAACAATTATTCATATAACCATGCTCATAACTCAGCTTGCTGGCCAAGCACTTCGCAGTAGTTAACATAATATGGTTGGATAAATCGAGAGCTTTCGAACGAATGGTCAACGGATTTTGTGGGATGAAAAACGACGAAGTACCATTTCCCTAGCAACGACTCGGTTGTAAGCGGAAATCATGAGAAATGTTTCATAACGCTTTCTTCGTCACACTTTTTGAGTTATGTGCCATAGTAAAGACATAAAATGTCAAAACCATCTGGGTGTTAGAGAACATGTCGGCTTCTGGTTCTTGAAGGAGCACCATGTTGGTCTCCCGAGCCATACGCGTTAACGCGTTGGTAGCAGCAAATGAAATATAAATTAAAGATTGTGAGCGGCTATAATGCTGATGCCTATTCTACTCAGTAGTTCTAGACAGTCGATCCTGCGTAAATTGAGGTGATACATGAATGCTCAAGAATCCCATCAAAATCAAATTTTTTAAAAATTTTCCCCAAAATCAATTTTTTTAAAACGATTTTCCTCGTAATTGTGAACATATAAATCGCTCTGCAGTCATCAGAAACATCTCAAAAAGTTTTCAGTTTTAATAAACAGTCTCAAAATTTTCTGTTTGGATAAGCGTGATGTAAGTGCACGATTCAATATACTTGAAGGATATGAATCACGGAACGTTTCCCAGAATAGTGCGATATGATTGTCCTTGAATGAGCAGACGTAGGTAAAAAATAATAATTTAAATGAATGTGATAAGTGAGAGAGCGTAGAGTATGACGTCTAAGAATATAGGTACTGGTACAAAAGATTCAAGACCAAAAACACAAAATAATAACAAAAATCTGTGGTCATTTTTTGAAGTATGAACATCAGAACTTTGTTGGCCATATCAGAGAAGAGCAATACTTTTTAGCAATAGATTTTTTTTCGATTTTCTCCAAAGTTAAGTAAGTGTTATGATAGCAGTACGAAGAGGTTCAGAAAGTTGAAAAGATGATTGAATCTCCAAAAATTGATTGTTGAAAATTGGCCTAAAAATGAGTTGCTAAGTGAATTTCCAAGTTATTTCTGCATTTTTATCCGTTTCATTGATATTCGAACGCTCCAACGAATTTTTGAGGAAATTTTTTTTTTTTTTTTTTTTTTTTTTCAATTTTTTCAAAATGTTTACCTACAAGTCTCACCGGGCGAACCGTTTACTAGGGGAAATTACAAATGGCCATATTTCCGAAAGTGCGGTGCCACCTTGAATTTCGGACTGATTGTGCACAGATGTAGTACGAAGAGGTTGACTCCTCAAAAATTCGTTGGAGCGTTCGAATACGAGTATCTATGAAACGGATAAAAATACAGAAATAACTTGGAAATTCACTTAGCAACTCATTTTTAGGCTAATTTTCAACAATTTCAATTTTTTGGAGATTTAATCATTTTTTCAACTTTCTGAACCTCTTCGTACTGCTATCATAACACTTAACTTTGAAGAAAATCGAAAACGAAAATTTATTGCTAAAAAGTATTGCTAACGTCTCTTGGCAATATTTTCTATTGCTGGGATCTATTGCTAACTTCTCTGGTGTCGATTATCACTGTACCTGAATGTGGCAGTATGGGGAACTGGCTGATCCTTTAGAGACTAGCTGCTTAACGATTCGTAGTTTCGTTTTTTACTTACGTAGATTTGGCAACACTGGGGACTGAGTGAAGTATTTGATGGTCAGGAACTACTCCAAATGGCAATACGGAGAGTCCAAGTTTAACTGCCTCCAACCCGTCCTCTCCCCCTCCTCACCACCACCCACTTTATTTATTCTACATTTGAAGATGAATCTAAAACGTCAAATGGTAAATCTCCTATATTTACCCCTCAGCGGCGATACGACCTATCTCGAGAGAGATGATCTGATTGAGATCTCGTGAGATGACACATATTTTAAAAAGCTTCTTTGCGTTTTTTCTACAATAATAGGATATAGATTGCGAATGAACGTTCGGGGTCAGCAAGTGCAGTTTGTGACGAGAGCACACGTTGGGGTTACTGGGAAATCTGGGAATGAGGTGGCGGACTCCATGTCTAACTCAGCTCGACAGGACGGACACATTTTAGATATAAGTCTACCATTCACTAATCTCTACGTGACAGCACACAGGAAACTAAAAGTACAGTGGCAACAAGCTTACGAGGACGATGATGAATCCGCCTGATGAATACTCGAGTATCTGCAAAACCGTGGTTTTCGAGGTTTAACTAAGCAGATCGGAGATCAGAGTGATTTGCAGGTTGCGTTCCAATCATGGGCTGTGCGGCGCATATCTGCACCGTATTGGACTTCGGGGCTCCCCGAGCTCTGAGAATTGTGGAATGGAAGAAGAGACAACAGAGCACATATTTATGGAGTGTCCAGTTTACCACCAACCTAGGCAACACATGCTCGACTCCATTTCTCGTCGCTTGGTTACTCCCCCTACTCTTTGCCCAACTTGTACACTCGGAAATCCTACCAATTTACAAATCACTATGTGCGTTCATTAACAAAATTAATGTAAAAATTTAAGTTGTATAAAAAAGTTGATTTTATTATTTCAAAAAATAATGTTAATCAAAAATGTAATATGTATTTTTTCATTTTTTGTAATTTAATTTATATGCAATAAAATGCTTCATGGCTATGGCAAAAGCAAATGCCAAATAAAGAAGAAAAAAAAAAAAGATAGCGAATCGCTACAGATGATGGATACACCCTCCCTAATAAGATAAAGTTTAAGGTTATTAATAAATGAGATTAGAAAGATCAAATTTTATCATATTTCCGCCTATCTCGTTTCACGTAAGAGCTTGATTAAATCCGAATGATCTTATATGGTTTTTGACAAAAAAACGTCCGTTCAATTTAGTTTATTTGGGAGTTGGACATTTGAACTCGCGTCCCTAGACGGCACAGAAATTGCAATCGTAAATCAACGCTGTAAAACAGTGTACAGAATAACTGTGGGGCCCACCTACATAGTTGGTAATAACCTTCCAAGACCGAGTCCGCACAACCTTAGTTTAGAAAGCCCATACCCTTTATAGGAAATTTCAAGCCAAACTGAATGAGGTCAATGGCAAATCGACACGACATTGATTTTAAAGTTATGAGCAGATATTCGCCAAAAATACTGTGTGCCTGTGTGTGTTGGACGCTGAATCAGATCGGATTATGTTCACAGCTAGATTTACCATCCTTGCTTTTCCGCCATTGGCTTCCTCCACAGAGAACTGGAGAGTGGTGCAGTAGCTATTGAAACACGTGAGGACGTCTAGTATAATGACTGGATAAAGTAGAACTATGCTATCATCAACACATTTCCCGCCATTTTAATCGCACAGAAATCGTTCACCATTCGTTGGAAAGCTCTTGATTTATCACGAATTTATTTCGTATTTTTTTTCGTAGTTTCATACTATAACTATATAAATTCATGTTATAAATGAATAGTAAACAATGACGCTTGTTTGGTTGTCACTTGGTTGCGCGACAACGCAATTTCGTAGTTTCATACTATAACTATATAAATTGATGTTATAAATGAATAGTAAACAATGACGCTTGTTTGGTTGTCACTTGGTTGCGCGACAACGCAAACACATTCTGTGTTTCAATAATTTCGTCCGAAGTATGTAAATAGAGGTAACCGGGGGTCCAGGGGGCTTGCCCCCTGGCGAGGCGCGGAGCGCCGAGTTTTCATTATTTGGGTTTTTTCGCCAAATTTACTTTTAATTATATTGAAAATTTCCTCTATAACGATGTCGCTCGTAATAGGACTGAGCGGATTTCCCATGGCTAATCCCATTGTTTGCAAATACACTTGATCGTTTCAAATGAAGAAAGCAATGATTCAATGCAATAATTCGATGCATTTCGGAACATTTTTGTCTCTAAATTATTGCGCTTCCGTTGGATAACGTACTACCATTTTTCAGCCAAGATTTTCATAACCAGGGCAGGTGGTATTGATGTAAACATGGAAATTGCATAGAAAGACGAATCTGTTTCAAGGACTCCTTTGAATTCTATGACAATTCATGGAACAATGCCTTCATCTCATAAGAATTCTTTACATTGAACTCACTGCTCACTGTCATTGCTTTGAGGAATGCGATTAAGTGTTGGCTGATATTGTAGGTTATAATCTCAACCAATAATAACGAATAAAGCCAATAATAATAACGAATAAAGAAACCTTATTCACGATACTCATAACAGGACATTCTACTTCTGGAGCAAGTACCTAAAAACCAGTCATGGTGACTGCAAGCGATTTGACACGGTGGCTTACCACAACAGACTTTTCAAAGGAATAAAGGTGATAGTCCGTGAAGAGTCGATATCTCGGGTAGCTGTAAAAGTTTAGATTTTATCTCGTGGAATCGCGCGTCGATCAGAATGTTATCTACTTGTTCGGTTATGTGGAGCGAAGAAAGAAGTAAAAGAAAGTGGAAAAAATAGATAAATAGAAAGTAGATCGGAATAGAGGGAAAATGTTCCACAGTCATGCAACAATATAGTAAATGATCTTTTCGTGTTTATCCTCAATTGTTTAAAAATAGAGTACATTGTGAGTATAGAAATTGTTAACACTCGATTTTATGGCAAAACGCTGCAAATTATTACGCAAATTGTATAGTTCTTGAACGAAGTCTAATAATTAGCTATCTGATTCTGGTGGCCCCCAACTGGAAAAGTCAGGGAAAACCTGGAATTGTCAAGGAATTCTTTGCGTCGGGAAAAGTCAGAGAATTTTTCAAAAACCACCAAATGTCAGGGAATTTTCTAAATGAAAACCTTGTGTAATTATTTGCAGCGTTTTAGCGAATTTTCTTAGAAAATAAAGCTATTGCAATGGCTCCAAAAATTTTAAAATTCTGAAATGATTCCTGGATTTTAACGCTTATATATATATATATATATATATATATATATATATATATATATATATATATATATATATATATATATATATATATGTGTGTGTGTGTGTGTGTGTGTGTGTGTGTCATTCCAGACGATAACTCTCGATAGAATTGAGATTCTAAATCCAAAAAATCAAGCATTTCAAAAGAAAGGATGAGTTCGTTGGACAACACTTTTCGAGCACAATAAATTGGTCAAATTTCAAGAAATGTAGTCAAGAAATGTACTCAAAAAATCACTAAAAATAGCTAAAAACGGCTAAAAATCGTTTAATTCATATTTGCTGGTAGAATATTGCTCAAATAAAATCCATTAACTATGAAATAGAATATTCAAAAATTTATGTAAAAAATTATGCTGTAAAATGTACTTAAAATTCATTAAAATTTGCTAAAAAATCGATGAAAACTGCAAAAAAGCTAAAAATTTAAAACCTCTATTTGAACTGGAGATTATTATTTAGAATACGTTTTTTGAAATAAAATCAATAGTTAGGTAATAATTTACTTGCACTCAAAAAGCTCAAATTTCAAAACAATCTATTATTATATAATACGATGATTTTTTTTATTTTTATTTTTTTTTATTTTTTTTATTAAGCCACTGAGGCCGTAATGGCCTATTGTAGCTGGAGAAGGAGGCCGTACCTCCTCCCCATCCCAAACACTAGGTCTGCCCGATACCGTCAGCCCTGCCAAACCAAGCACTATCTGCCTGGTTCCGGCACTCCTACCAGCCCTCAGGCACTGTCTGGGAATACGATGATTTACGAAAATTCGCTCATACGATCATGCTGCATGACTGGAACTTTTAGGTATATTCTACCTCTTAAACAAACAAATTTCAACAGCGTACTTTATCTTAGGCGTATTATTTCGCAGGCGGGTTATACGAATGTCAAAAATAATTATCAAGAGTGGTGGTTAAAATGTTCAAAGAGTAACAACGCTACACGCAGATACATTGTGTATGGATGTGTCATTGGCTCCCCTTGTTACTACATCACCTAGTGTAAATCATAAGATATGTGAGAAAAATCATCGAAGTATTGAACTAGTGTGCTTTGAAGTAGTGGACTGATCCAGTGAGAGACCCAACAACTTGTTTGTATACGTAAGCTAGGACTTCTCAAGAGCGTTAAGGAGAAATTGGCCCATTGAAATGTGGAGTCATGTGTAATCAATTCACAGCATTCCAGCGAACTATTTTTGTGGGGAGGGAAATCAGGTAGTTATATTATCTCTGGAAACGACTGGTTGTGGGTAAAAAAAAAACGTGAAATTGTTTGCTGTCGGAGTCGGACGAAAATTTGGAACTACCTACCCCGAAGCTAAGAAATATCTGTCTCAAAAAAAAAAAAAAAAAAAAAAAAAAAAAACGGCGCTTTGCGCCTCGGTGGGGGCTCCGTCTACCTTCACTCCCCGGTTGATTCTTTTTCCATTCTCCGTAAGGAATTGCAAAACCGCAGAATGTGTTTTTGCGTTTTTAATGTCAATTTTACCTCATTTTATTTTATTAATAACCAGGTAAATCATGGATTGTATCCATAAACTAACCTGCGCATAATAATAATGTTTAAGAAATAACATGGACTTAATCCTACGCATAGCAACAGTTGTTAATTATAAGCGAAGTTTTGCTTCAAATATGTTTATCGGTATCGCATGTCGTTTTTTCGTTACGTAATTTCGTTTCGGTTTTTAACCGGTTGGTGACCGCAAAAACACATTCTGTGTTAACATTTTTTTCCCCCAACTGAAATTATTTAAATTTAAATTTGAACTTCAACAAATCGCTTCAGATCACAAATTGAGAGACCGTGAAACACTAAATTTAAAGTCGTGCAGCTTGATCGTACGAGCGAATTGTCGTGAATTATTGTATTACATTTAAGTACAATACATGCGCTTAGGTAATGTTACGATTTGTTAAGGCAATGTTGTAATGTTATGGCAAAAAACTTATTCTAAATAATGGTCTGCTATTCTAAAAATTATTCAAGATTAATAGCTTGTTCAGCAGTTTTTATTGGTTTTTTAGCACATCTTAATGAAAATCATGGACATTTTTTTGGTATAATTTTGTGCGTACATTTTTGAATGTTCTAATTTATAGTTGATGAACTTTATTTGTGTAATATTCCGCTAAAAATATAAATTTAGCAATTTTTAAACGTTTTTGCCATTTTTGGTGCTTATCAAGCTCTTTTTTCTAGATTTGAACAATTTAAAGTGCTCAAAATGTGCTGTCCAACGAAATGTGCTGTCCCTTCTAATGAAATAGCTCATTTTTTATTTGAAAACTCGCTAAAATGATAAAATTTGTCCTTGATATTTTTTGTCAGGGAAATTTGAAGTTCGGTCAAGGAAAACTCAGGGAAATGTCAGGGTATGTATGTATATAGTTTTGATGAAGGATGAAAACACTCGCGTGTAATATTAATTTGAGGTATTAAGTACAGATGGTTGGGAAATATAGGAAACACATAAATATGACTTACAAAAATGAGAGAATATTTCGCCGTTTCGGCGTCGTCAGCTCTAGTAAAAAAGTAGTTGAAAAAAAAAAAAAAAAAAAAAAAAAAAAAAAAATATATATGTATGTATGCATATACCGCTACCGAAGAGTAATCATTTAAATTAAATAAACACATCTTTGCAAGTATTTAACACGAGCTGACCCACCAAATGAAAGTTAATTCTATACAATAAATCACCTACCTACACTTCAGAAATCATTCTACAGGTGACAAAAGTTAGGTACAATAAACCCGGTTTCGAAAAGTGAAAATTCGATTAGAATTATATCAACCGATACGAGCGTCGTAGTTACAAGGCGATTTTCGCTGTTCTATCCCTTAGGGAGAGCAAACAGATGTACGTACATAAATAACCGAGCCGAGTGGTGTCATTCGATTCTTTGGGATGATATCTATAAATGAGACTCAAAAAAGCATTGCTGTAACCGTGAAAGTTTCCGAGATCTCTATTTTTAAATATTTCAGTCCTTAATTTTTACCTGAATGAATATAAACGTTTTTACTGACAAACAAAATACATTACATTTCTGAGTTGAAGCACTTGCAATAATCATGGTCACTTCCGACCGTCTGATGTGAGCTTGTCTTTAGATACTTACAACAATACATTATTATTTATTTATGTTTACCTACATACAAATGGAATGAATCGTGCTTGAAATTAAATTAGTTCGAATCTTAAAAATAAAATTAAAAATAGCTTGATATAGGTAATTTTTGCATAAAACTTTTGAATGAAATGAACAGAGATACGGCAGATTGACATAAAATGATTCTAATCATTTAAGGTTGGACAAAATTAATCTCAGGTGCGAGAGAAGAAAGTAAACACATAGTAAAACATAGAAATCAGTGAAAACCGTACTCTATCATAGCTTTATGCCTTAGATCCCACGCCACAGTATAACCAGGTTCGGGTTGGATGATTTAATTACCATCAAATAATCATTCCAATCTATTTTTGCCCTACCTAGGTAACGGCTTCTCACATTTATCATAGCCGTACAATTCCCAATGAAATGAAAATCGTTTTCAACGTCGCCACTACTACATAATTCGCATGTCCGATCGTTGGTTTCATACGGTTTTAACAACAAGATGTCCCCTCTAATTTAGCAGCATTGAACAAACCATCTGCTATGCTGGAAGTCTTTAAACTCACCCAATGGCACAACGACATTTTGAGATCTAAACGCGGCATACTGGTTCTGAGCGTTAAAAGCCCTTGGTTCAAAATCTGATTGAAATGCGTTATTAATTATATGAGCCTTCTATTAATCATTGTATTCCATTCACTGAGGCCCTCGTGTACCTACGTTCAATGGAATGTTGTACTTTCCTCTCAAAATTTCCCACTCTTTTACCTAATTCATTTTTTTGCTGAAAAGTGTAATTGGTAAACGATCCTCAGATATTTTCATTACCTTCAGTATATAATTACAATGTATCTGCAGCGTGTACACATAGAGTCGTTTCAAAGTGGTTTCCAGAAACACCTTGTAATTCGGTGTGCCCTTTGGCACTGAAAATACCATCTTTAACGAAAAATCGTAAAACAGCTTCTACATAATCTGTTGTATGCAAACGATCTCAAGATCTTCGCAGTGGTGAAATCGGGAGAGGACTGCGAGCGGATTCTGTCGTCTCTGAGTGCTCTCGATGGATAGTGTAAAAAGAGCGAACTGACTCTTAATATTAATAAATGTTCAGTGGTCTCGTTCACTCGTTCATCCTTGCCGATTGTGATGGATGATTCGATTGCAGGACAGATCTTGCATAGAAATGCATGATCCATAGTTATGGATCTGGGAGTCCTTTTTGACAACCGTCTCAGTTTTTCTGGCCATATTGAGGACATGTTCGCGAGCCATGAAAGTGCTCGGTTTTATAAAAAGAAGTCACAGGGATTTCTCAGATCCTGCTGCCTTATCGATGCTGTATACTTCGTTGGTCCGCCCATTCCTTGAAAACGCATCTTTAGTATGGTCTCCATACTTCCTGAATTCAATGGAGATGATAGAACGAGTGCAACGCCGGTTCCTAAGAGATCTCTCTTTCGAAATGGGCAATAAATGGGAAGAGTTTGATTTCTTGGAAAAGCTGAGAGTAATGGGCTTAGGAGGCGACGTGAGCTAGCAGACGTAATTTTCCTACATAGATTGGTCAACGGAGGAATTGACTGTCCTTTTCTGCTCTCGCACTTAAACTTTTATGTGCCGCCCTATCCAACTCGCCACATGCAAACTTTTTTTCTCCCAACTGTGACGACCAGCTATTTGCATGGTGGGCCCCTGGTTAGATGCCAGAGGGAGTTCAACCGATTGGTGGGTTTATCGTCGGATGTCGACCTCCTTTGTTTAAGTGAGCTGGCGTTCAAGAGACATTGTAAATTATTGTTATAGTCAAAAATTTCTTAAATTATTTATGTTACCCCATTCTTCAAAGTGTTTTGTTGTGCTATTTATTATTGTTGAGAATTGGTGATCTCTATTTTTTCCCCCATATAAAGCTTGTTATTGTTTGTTGTGAGATTAATGTTATAAAATCTAACGTAGCATATTTTAGTAAAACTAGATTAAAATAAATATTATTATCATAAAACTGTAAATTGGGCAATTTCGCCTGTAAATAAAATTAAATAAATAAAAAATCGCTATAATTAAAACCCCACACCTGAGATAATTAACATAAAATCGAGCGCGTTACAGCATCGAACACCTTTAGTTTCTCCGGAAACGAAATTTTTGGATACGACATAAATGGCCTCCAAATGCTTGCGATTGCAAGTCTTGCCGGGGAACTTCTTTCACTTAAATGGGGAGTATACAAAACACCCAAATATGTGTACCTGTTGACAATTTCAATTTCCTGGCCTCTGTACCTCCATATCTCCTTCACACAAAGTCTTCCACCATTTCTGAATACCATTATCTTTGATTTAGATAAATTGAGCTCTAGACCCCACATTAAACAGTACTCTCCGAGTCTATTGATCATCCTTTGCAGTCCAATTACGCTAGAGGGTAGGAGAATAACGTCATCTGCGTACGCCAAGTGACGTACTTCACGATCACTCACCCATACACCCTCTCCCAAAAAGTCGTGACGATCGTTCAAGAAAATGGCGAACAAATTTGGCGAAAGCAAGCAACCCTGCTTCACTCCTGTATAGGCTTGAAATAATTCCGTAATAGATGAGTTATTAAGCTCATCGGCAGCTTCCGTGCTTAATTTTTTTACCGTTAGGGTTGATACCAATTGATGCCAGTTTTCAATAGCATCCCCGGCCAATGTATGGTTTTTGATCCAAATTTCATTAAGTTTGGTCAAGTATTTTATTTATTTATTTACGGGCAAGCCCAATGACTCATAGAAACAAAAAACCAAAGAACATACAAGAAATACAATACAGAACACAATACTAAAATAATAATTCAGAATATAATGAGGAAATTAACAACAAGTGAGACCAGGTAAATTAAGATAGGTATGGAAAATAACAGTTCCGGCAAACAACACTGCCAACAATAAAATATATTAAGAAAAGCTCAACGGGGAGGAGGCGATCAGCTTTTTGAGAGAAGCAAGAGAATTATGAAAAAAGTCAAATTCAGGGTGTAAACCAATAAGTAGGTTAGCGGAGCGAGGCAGCCGCTGCAGAGGACTGTTCCGTACGTAGTTCGTCGATGAGAAAGGGATGTGCAAGAGGAGAGGAGAGCGGGCCAACAGACGAGGCACCCGGAGACCGATCATGGAGAGCAAGACTGGGCAATCGAGCTGGTCAATTAGTAGCTTGTGCAGAAGAGCGAGGTCGGCCATAGAGCGACGCCTCTCCAGAGGCAACATACCACAAGTATCAAGAAGACTGGCATAACAGACCTCACTGGAGGGAATGCAACAAATCGCAGAAACTTATTCTGCACTCTCTCCAGGGTGTACTGATGAACGGCGTATCGGGGTGACCAAACAAGAGAGGCGTACTCCAAGATCGGGAGCACCAGGGCCTTATAAAGCAACACAATGGCTGGAGGAAATCATCGTATGGCGTGGTTTTGGGTTTATTATTTTCAATAACGAACCTTTGTAATCCACCAAGAAAAAAACTAATCTCCCCTCAATTAACTAGGGGGCTTCCCTAGGTCATCGATCAGCTGAGTGAGCTCCAAAACCATTCCGTCTCCTATTCACAAAGAGCTTATAATAGGATAGAGAGGACAGGTCGTGGAAGGGGAAGAAGCCACTTAAGACTCCGCCATGTTATGGATTGAAACCAGGTAGCCAATCAAAGAGCTTATAATAGGATGGAGAGGACAGGTCGTAGAGGGGAAGAAGCCACTTGAGACTCCGCCATGTTAGGGGCAGAAACCAGGTAGCCAATGAAATAACGATAACGATGAAATGAGGTTTTATAACAGTGTTGGAGGTTACGATTGTAGGCTCCATCCCTTCGAGAAAACTGGCTTCATGAGCTCCCACAGTTTAACAGACACATGCCCTCTCTATCCTATTATAAGCTCTTTGCCTATTCACCGCAGGAAGCGTTATTGCACGTGTATCTTCTTACAACAAAATTCACTATCATGTGACTCAATTCGTGAGCTTTCATCTACTTGTTTAGGTTTGTGGTAGGTAGCATAATAATGGAGTATTGTGAATCGCACTTCATGATTGATTTGTGGTTTTTCAGGTATTCAGGCATGGCGAACGGTCTCCCCTCATGACACTGCCGAATGACCCTTACCCTCTGGAAGACCCCAAGTTTTGGCCTGATGGCAGTGGATCCCTCACGAAGGTACCTACTATATAGCTTGTGCTGTAAAAAATTTTTATTTGAGGTTTAAGCCGCACCTCAACCAGAAGTGTCATTAGCGGCATCGAACAAGGTGTCTAAAGGGACACTGGAAGTGGCACGATTCTAAGGGGAACTATGTTGCCATCCTTGACTAAAGAGGAGCGCCATCATGGACTCCACTGGCATATCGGAGGGGGGAAAATGAGTGATGACCACTGTTTAGCCCCTCAAGTGGATTAAAAAAAAAAAAAAAAAAAAAAACCAAAAATGAAATAATACAACTAAGACTAGATGTAAAATAGGCTAATAACTATAAATTTGTTGGTTCTCGGAAGTTTTATGTTTTTCTCGGTTATTTTAGGCCTACTAAGCAACTTCCACACTGTGCCACGAGTATGAGAAATTCCACTTTTTCAAGCCTACTGTGAGTGTCCCATTTCTGTACAGTTTTTCGCGTACCTCATAAGTAAAAACTGGCCCGAAATCTCAGCTTTATAGCGTTATAATCAATTTTTCTTTTTCTTTACTAATTAGAGGATAAATGTATGTTTGTATGTTGAAAAACATAGTATTTCTATGAAATCAAAGGTTTCCGTGAGATAAGTCTGGTTTTGAAGTCTTTTCTGTACGCCTTGAATTCATGCCTCTGGTAGACTACAAGGAACTTATGATCTCTAACTGTTACCTATCTAAATTAGTATAATTTATTACGTAAATATTATCTATGACGATGTGCAATCTAATTTATATAATTACACCTAACTTGAAAAACAAAATCAAGTTTTCTAGCCAAAAATTTTGAGTTGGAGTAAAATTAGGAAGCAACCTTTCTTTCCAGGATTCCCGCTAATTGATTTTGCTTCCGAATCTGCCTATACGTAGCGAAAGCTTTGTATTCACTTTTGGGAGAAGAAAAATTGTTTGTCTCCAAAATCAGTTTCCACTCGCATTTTACGTTTTAGACTATTCTGAAAAACTTTCGTTCCGTGTCTGTCTATCTGTGCCTGTGTCCGTGTGTCCTCAAATCCTTGCAAAAAGCTTAAATTCCACAGTTTTCATCCGATGTTGATGAAATTTTCAGGGAATGTACGGGCCAGGGTGTAGAGTAGACGGTCTTCTATCAGTTTTATTGTTCCCAACTCAATACTTCACTCAGCGCATGTGCTAATGTAAATTAAGGATATTACTAATACATAAGCTGATAATAATAATATAATGTAAATTAAATAGTAATGATTAGGTACTTCGTTTCCTTATTTAGAGATTCTGACGTTTTACGCTACCTACATCTCGATTCACTATTTTCGGCTAAGGAATTCTTGAAGATTATAACATTTCAATGGTATTTCACATGGTAAGAACTCAATTAGCAATAATCAGAGCAGTTTCACTTCGTTTATGAGGAGCTCGGCGAACATTGCAGTCGTTAGGAATTGAGGATGAAGCGGCAATTCCTAGACGAAGCGAATAATTTGAAGCCTGAGGCGAAATTCGCTTAGTCATAATTGCAACTCTAGCTACCAAATGGATTTTTTTGCCTCAATTCCATTTAGACCACACAAAAAATGTCTGCTAAGTTGGGTGTGGCACATAGCTTCCTCGTTTACCAATAATGAATGCAAGATCAAGTTTTAAATATCTTGACAAATTCCATAGCGGAAAAGGGTAAATCAAGAAGTAGCGTGAAATGTCATAATTGGACAATTAAGAAACGAAAAAATTATATTCAATGTAATTTACGTTTGTGCAAGCGCAGAATGAACTGATGAAACTGAATGAACTCAATGAAATAGGTACAGGGCCATCTACAACCTATAGCATTTACAAGTCAAATTAACCTTTTTACAAGTCAAATTAACCTTTTTACAAATCAAATTAACTTTTTTACAAGTCAAATTAACCTTTTTACAAGTCAATTTAACCTTTTTACAAATCAAAATAACCCTTTTACAAATCAAAATAACCCTTTTACAAATCAAAATAACTCTCCTTGAGCAATGCGCGAAAATCGTTGAAGTGCAAAGAAATAGGAGTACGGGTTAAACTGGCATTCCTTTTTCATGAATTTCTACACCAGTATCCCTTCTCAGTGTGATCTTCATGAATACCTACCCCAGTATTCCTTCTCACTGTGATCTTCAAGTAATTTTCAAATCCTCACTCATAGGACTTATATTGCTCAACCTACTTTCGGAACTCTATATATTGATTGACCTCATTGCCTTCCTACCTCATTTTTTTGTTGGAAAATTTTGATGAATTTTTGGTTCGAAATTTGATATTTTTGTTGATTGAGTTTTGGATGGAACATTTTGATACATTTTTTGTTGGAAAATTGATATTTTTTAATTATTTATTATTACACCTACTTTGTCGTATTCAATGTATTCAGTTTCTTTTCTTTGCCCATCAACGATTTTTGCTAATTGCTCAAAGAGGGTTATTTTCATTTGTAAAAAGGTTATTTTGATTTGTAAAAGGGTTATTTTGATTTGTAAAAGGGTTATTTTGATATGTAAAAAGGTTAATTTGACTTGTAAAAAGGTTAAATTGACTTGCAAAAAGGTTAATTTGACTTGTAAAAGGTTAAATTTGACTTGTAAATGCTATAAACCGCGCATTCGCTCACAATTTCGTCAAAATCGGATGAAAACTGTGGAAATTAAGGTCGTTACTAGTGCTTCACTTTGGCGCATGCGCAGTAGCTACTAATAATACAATCGTTTTGAAATTGATATGAGGTAATTAAGTCATATTCTTCTAACTATCATCCGAGTTTAACGAAATCGAACGACTAGAGTGTGAACAAATAGAGCATAATGGAATTTACGTTTGCACATGCGCAGAATGAAGTATTGATTGGGAAACAATGAAACTGATAGGGGACCATCTACAACCTAACCCGCGCATTCTCTGACAATTTCATCAAAATCAGATGAAAACAGCGGAAATTAAGGTCGTTACAAGGATTTCACATAGGCTCATGCGCAGTAGCTATTAATGATACAATCATGTTGAAATTGATATGAGATTATCAAATCGTCATCCCCCAACTATCATCCAGCAACATCATCAGTAACAAACAGTAACTTATTAAGTTATTGTTTGTTACTGATGATGGCCTAACCGTCGAAATCGATTCAACATTGGAAATCGACAACGTTTTTCTCTACCTTCCGTTTTGACGTTGAAAAAATAATATTCTGCACAAAACACTTGCTTCACTTTACTCCGAGGACTGAAGGAACGACTATACCGAGACAGTAGAACACTTTTTCAAGACTAACGAATAACGTTCGAAATAAACGTCAAACTAGAACTTCACTTCCAAAACAGCTAATGCCAGTGGATAACAATTGTTGTAATTCGCCGTAACCCTGTGAATTGAAACTTCAGCAGGTACTTGAAATCAAAGAAGAGGTGAGATTTTTGATACGATGTTAATAATTTTTTAGTTTTCCTTTTCATTCCAAAACAACTGTAGAAAATTTGCAAAATACCGTAAAACTGTAAAAAAAGGTTCAAAATACCGTAGATCTACTGGAAATACTGTAAGATTTGATGGTAATCTTATTTCCAAATCCAATCTACTGGGCATCTTATCTATCTAGTAGGTGTTACTATAGATTATTAGGTGTAATCTTATAATCTAAGTATAATAAATTGATAAAACAAAGGTAATATGTTTACTTATCTTTGTTTGGAAAAATAAGTAATCTTGTTTATTCTTATATTTAGATCGGTAAGAATAACGCCTATCTGCTTGGGAAGAGACTGCGCCAACGATATGACACCATCTTGACGCCCTATTACTCCAGGGACAATTTTATTGCATTGTCAACAAAAGTTGAGCGGACCCTGATGTCAGCTTACCTCGTTCTTGCAGGTTTGTTTGAAGAGGCTTTGGTTTAGCTCTGTGTATTTATCTAATTATTATTCAGTATTAAATATGCACATATTCATATCTTGAAATTTATTACTATAATCTAATACGCTCAAGTTATCTTCGAGATGAGCGGAAACACCGTGATTTAGCGAGACGCTAGTCGCGCATTGCCAAGCCATAAAGTATCCGACTAGCTCAGCTCCCACTGCAATTTGGTGAGCGCCAAGATAAGTAACAAAGTAGAACTTTGGTTCAACATTGGCCCCCTCCCAACCTCACCCTGTCGGCTCAAACTTAATTTTAATTGCATACCCTGGGGGGGGGGGGGATGACCCCTGTCGCCTGATGCCAAATATGCAGGCCCGTATACTGGGTGTTCACACTTAGGATTGTTGACCTCCTAGGGGTCAGTTTTTTTTAAACTTGTTGTGAGTTGGACTTTTTTGATCGGATTTCGGGGTGTCGGGTGGTGTTTAATGTGGGAAGGAATAATCTTTTGCCTTACCACTTTTGTTGGGTATCCTCTGTTCACCAGTTTATCTGATAAGTTCTTCAGGTATGTCTCCCTGTCTGCATCCTCACTACAAATACGATGACCCCTTATTGAGAGAGCTCTTGGTATAGCCTGTTTTGTGTGTCGGGGATGGCAACTTTCATAATGGAGTATTATGAGCATCGAGTTGTTTATTTGTCGGTTTGCTGTGTACTGAAGTGGCGAGTATGCTGTCTGTCAATCGTATGTTTACATCAAGGAATGTGGCTGTTGATATCGAATAAGTCCATGTAAATTTAACCGAGAATTGCGAATTTAGATCTCTTAGAAATTCTTTTAGCGTTTCTTCCCCGTGTGTCCAAATCAAAAAAATATCGTCAAAGAATCTTTTCCAAATTATAGGTTGAAGGGCCTGCGATAAAAGAAAGCCTTGCTCTAAATGGGCCATAAACAGATTCGCATAAGATGGTGCCATTCTGGTACTCATAGCTGTCCCTTTTTGTTGAAGGAAAAACTTGTTATCAAATTATGCTTTCCAAACGAAAGGACGAGTTCTTTTTGAGCACATTAAACTTGGAAATTTCAAGAAATGTGCTAAAAATATCACTAAAAATCCAAATATTTTTTAATTGCACAATATTATTTAGAACGAGTTTTTAGGACGTTCTCCATAGCTAGGCTTCGTCAATAGAGGGTCGACCTATTAGAATTGACCCTGGTATGTGGGACAACAAAAGCATGAGAAAAATATAACCGTATGGAAATGTTTATACATTTATGTGTCATTCCAGACGATAACTCTCCTTAGGATTGAGATAAAAATTCCGTTCTTGCGCCAAAAAATCAAGCTTTCCGAACGAAAGGATGAGTTCGTTGGCCAGAACTTTTTGAGCACTTTAAATTGGTCAAATTTCAAAAAATTTAATAAAAAAATCACTAAATGTTTGTGTGTGTGTGTGTGTGTGTGTGTGTGTGCTTGCTGTTATCCCCTCTAACCAGACACAAAACCGAGTCGAAATGTGTAATCATCATACTTCTGGATTCGTTTTTGTTTCCAGGACTTTACCCACCAGTAGATCATCAGAAGTGGAATGAAGAAATAAACTGGGCTCCAATTCCAGTCTACCATAACACCGTTTTCAACGTAAGTGTATTCTATTAATGATACTGGTAAGAACAAGTTTATCCGAACATGTGAAGATTTTCTACGAGTACAATGAGGCGCTACCATTCTAAACCTACAGAACTTAAGTTCTATATTTATCACAGATTCGTTTCTGTTGAATTAGAAATGCCAATAATACAGTAGAACTTTGATATTTTAAATTCCAAAGGAAATTAAAAATACTTAGAGGTATTACAGTATTCAGAAAAAATTACGGCATCGACATGTAAAATGACCTATAGGTAAAATAAAATATTCGAGATTCTTGGTTTTCAGATTTTTGAAAGCAATTTTGTGGGTACCCCCATTTTTAATGCAGATTCAAAATATGAACTATTGTACTGCTATGATCTATTGTACTGACAAGTAGAATAGATTATTAAATCTATTAGGCTGCGGTCATCGATTTAACTCAGTAGCACAGGCTGCACCGTACTATTAAACTCAATTAAGGGCTTCATTTGGAGTTGGCAGTTCCATTTATTCATTATGATAAAATACATCGCACACAGCCACAACAAATCGGGATCACGAGTACTCTGTGTTTTGCATTTTACGAACAGTTTGTGCAGCCTGTAAACTTCAAAATCGGAGGATTAAAGCCCTTTCAAACAACCAGTAGGTATATTAATATTAATATTAATGAAATAAACTCACTTAGCTATCTCAAGAAGTTACACATACCTATTGAGTGTCACAAACATTCATCGGCAAAAGCAAACAAATGAAAGAATGAGTTGACGTCAAATAAATGATAACGTCTAGTTTCATGCAGGGCCTCTCAAACTTTTTATCTGGTGGACCCTTTTTTCAGGAAATAATCCACTTCGCACCAACACTGTTGAAAGAAGCCCATGGGAAGTGAAAGCTTCTTAATTCAAGTAGGTACGATTTTTCCACAAAACCCACGACAAATCGAAATAATTTGGTTTAAAGTTAAATTTAAAAAAATCAGAAATCTTTCGAAGATTTTGGGGGCCATTGCAGTTTCATTTTCTACAAAAATTTGCGTAAAAAATTACTCCCTACCCTTCACTTCGAAAGGTGATTGACGTTCTCAGAGGCATTTTTCTTGTTAAGTCGAAAGGTCGATCGCTAAAGATTGCTTTAACTTTAAGAATTAAAAAAAAAGGCGGGGGAGGGGGTGCAATTGGTGCATATTTCGCGGAGTTATGATGTTGGGAAAGTAACGTTGATTCCTTATGGGTGTAGAAAACATGGGCGCTCGCTCTTAAGAGTAAACAAAGAAATCGAAAAAAAGAAAGTATTTTCAAGAAGGGATCCAGAGAAACAGTTACATGAAAAGTGTTAAATTACTAGGGTCTCATAAGCCTCCTTAAAGGTCGTATCACTATTGCATTTTTTCAGCTTTTTTCTCGCATTTTTAATGCTTGAACGTGAAGAAGGCTAAGTGTTTTTTTCCAAGATCAGCTTTTTCGACCATCGCGCATCTTGGCGGGGCATTTTTAAACTCAACGCGAAAAATGGTAAAACCTAACCCTTGGGAAGGTAGCAGTTCAATGGTAAACCCCTAGGAGCCCTACCTAACCTGACAAACTTAATAAAACTGCATCCCTAGAGAATGCGCTGTTTTTGCACTTATTCCTCTTCAACATTCACAGCTGACCTTGGAAAAAAGCACTTTTCCTTCTTCACGTTCAACCATTAAAAATGCGAGAAAAAAAACTGAAAATATGCAAGTGTGATACGGCCTTAACTAATTAAAAATAAGGAAAAAATCCAAAAGTTCTTCGACTACCTAAAGAGTTAGTATTTTGGGTAGGTACTTGGAAAAACAATTTTTTCAATTTCTTTGCTGTGGGACGTCTCATTTTAAAGATTATTTAGCGCTGAACATGATGGTGATTGCAATATCTTATCTCGTTGTCGGATTAGAACTGAACTTTTTACGCACACTTTTACATGTGCAGTGCAGCAGTATGCACGCACTTTTAGGCAGCAGCATTTTCCCTTCGAGTTTTTTGGACATCAAACGATTAGTAACGTGCCGATTCACAAATACCTCGATCCAATGTTTGGAATTCACTCATAATTTGAGGGTAGTTGTAAGATGAGTTCAGGATTATTCTTAACTTATTTCGTCGTTATTCAAATGTGGCTATTGTTCGGACCATATATTATACGTTGCAACACAATCTAATCTTGCGAATCAGCTTAATGAATTGTTGTCCCATGGTGGCTTGAAGTGATTGGTTTTGAATATTATCGTGCTATTATGAATATCATCGATTGGATCACCTATGATGGGCGACCTTAAAATTATTCGTTTCTCGCAAAACCATACGGCTGATTCAGATGAAATTATCGTTAGCCAAGTTAGCCTATTAGCCAAAATAGCCTCTATACAGGGTGTTCATAAAAGAATGCCCTTGTTTCAAAAATCTGTATTTCTGGAAATATTGAAGTTATAGAAATGAAATAGGCCTCAAATGAAAGGTTGTAATCCGTAGTTTTTTTCCATACCTACAAATGTTCGATATGTCCACCTCCAGCAACACAAACGACGTCAATGAGATAAATAAGCTCGTCCCAGACCCACATTAGCGAAGATCGTCCAAATTTGTGGGTAGAGGTGGTACATACACCTTATCTTTGATGTGCCCCCATAAAAAATAATCACATGGCGTCATCATCAGGCATTATCAGTCATTATCATTATCAGGCTTCATCATCGATGAAGTGCCAGGTCCTGAGCCCCATTCCGACCTATCCATCAATGTGGGAGGGATTCATTGAGAAATGTACGAACGGCAGTAGCCCATGGAGTGGAGCACCATCTTGGTGAGAGATGAGCGTTGCATAGTTTTCTTCTTGTTCAACTCGAGGGAATAACCAGTCTTCTAGCATTCGCAGGTATGCTGCTCCTGTAACTGTGGGCTCTTGAAAGAAAAAAGGACCATACACCTTATGTGCGGAGATCGCACAGAAAACATTGAGTTTCGGAGAATCCCTTTCGTGTTCGAGTGATTCGTGAGGGTTCTCACTTCCCCAAATTCTAACATTGTGGCGATTCATCACTAAACACAAGGTTAAAGTGAACATTTTCATCATCCTCCAACGACTGATAAAACATCGTCAAGGTAGGTAACCAATGAAGCGATCTCTCGGCAACCAAATAAAACTATGGAACCTCCGCTTTCATTAGAACCCAACTTTTTCCCGCAAAGTTTAAAGATGACGGTTACAGATTTTTGAAACTAGGGCATTTTTTATGAACATGCTGTACATATTAGGCTATTTAGCAGGAATATTGATACAGTAATTTTGGTTAATACAGATTTTGTCGCCTACTAATTCTATTTCATCCACGTTACAGCTAGAAGAAGATCCACCCATCCTAATTGGTAAACTTTGTTTTGTATTTAGTTTATTGTTTTAGGGTGTTGTTTTTGATTTTAGAGCAGCAACTGCTTTGCTTGCCCAAGATTGAAGTACGAAGTCCTTAAAAATTCCGATTTCCTTGCATCTGGTGACTTCGCTCAGATAATCAAATTCTTAAACGAAAAAACTGATTTCAAGCTGAGGCAACCGAAACGCCCTATGGGGGAGCTACTTCTCCTGGCTGACTCGCTACATTTTCAGGTAAACAATCATATCAATAGAGGTATTCGTGGTCCAGTAGCTTCAACGTCGAATCATTGAAACTTGAGTTACCATAAAAAAAACCATGAAAAAGTTGAACAACGGGTTTATTAAATTTTAAAAAGTAATACAATTTTCAAAATGAATATACGAGATTCGTAAAACATATAGAAGTTGATTTACTGTTCTGGTGGGTAACACCCGTTGATGTCTTCCAGCATTTGTTCAAATGACTCAGTTTCTTGGTGGCGATGTTTTCACAGAAACTCGTAGATATACGAGTCGAGCAAGTTGCGACTTGTGGTACCTACTGCATTCTTTCATATTCCGCCGTTTTGAAATGAGATTGCGCTCTCTCTCCCGTTTAATTGATAACGCTGAGTGACGCAATTTTGTAACTAACCATTAATACTTTTACTGCCTAAATTAATACCGATTAGACTCACTTTCAGTAATAAGGAATACAAATTAACAATTGGTGGCTATAGAAAAGATTTTTTTTTTTTTTTTCAAATTTGGGGACAAATTAGAAAAGACCTATATTATTTTGTTCAAATTAATCTCTAAATAACGCGAACTTGTTTTGTGTCACAACCACTTCTCCATCCATCACGATAATAAGTCTTGTTTTAATCCAAAATTAATTAGAATATATTTCGTATTACAGGAACGGCAAGGATTAAAATTGCAGGAATGGGCCGAAGAGTATATGGATCTCTGCAAGGATTTGAGACATGAATTGTTGTTACAATTGACGGTGAAGACCGACGTACAAAAGCAGATTGCATCAAGTAAGTCAACAACTAAAGTAATATAAGCTCTGCACTGCTGCCCTTGATTCCACCAGGGGGGGGGGGGGACTTCGCCCCCCTCCCCCCCCCACTGAGCCTTTGGTCGTTCTGTGTTTGAAACCTAAAGCCGCATACATACTTGAACAAACCTCCTTAACCTTTTCGATGCTACGCTTGAATATTTCGGAGCGGAAGTGTCATGCCATGTACATGAAGTACATGCCATGCTATTCCCGAGAATACTCGGGCTACTCAATACTGCTTTGGTGTGCTATGCACGAATATATTCGTGCTCGCTCCCTCGACCTACCGGTTGTGTTTATAAGTCTTTATTTCACCAGTACCCCTACAGGGAGCAGCACTGCTTGGATCCAATGATGTTTACGGACGATTGTTGCCATCTTATCTGCTTGATAACAGTTTGGTTTGTTTTGATTTCCCTGGCATTCACAAAAAAAGTGAACTCACGATGTTGCGCTGAGTTTACACTGAACAGGAACTATTGAATATTCTCGAAAATAGTGATGACGAAGATGAATTATTTCGTGAATTGTTTTCTAATGGTTCAACCACGAATGGTTCCGCTTCGACGTTCCCTACTGAGTTACCTGTTTGCCGACGTCTCAATGATTCCAGCAGCGATTCTGATGACGAAGAGGAACCAAAAGCAGAACAAGTAAGGGACTATTCCTGCATGGGATAATTCCAAACCAAATATTGTTTTTACAATTTCATAGACAATAGAAGTGGGGTTCTGGCCAGCAACATCAATGATCAATCATCCAGATTGACCAAATTGCATGTTGTTCGTTAAAAAGTATTTAGCACCGAGAACTTGAATGAGCGTAAGAAGTATGCAAATAGCCGGCGCCAGCTGGCTCAGCCAGGTGCAGCAGCTAAAAGGTTAACGTTCCTCTGAACCGAAAAAATCCGAGGTTTGGGGCAGAATCACTTCAGAGGGATTGAGTTTTGGAGCCGATCTCCTGTTAGTGAGTTTTCCAGCTGTCTCAAAGGGATGTTGGGAGTAGGAGACTAGCGACGATTGTCTATGGGTTGACACAGCTTCAGTTCCTTCCCTTCCGCAGTCTACACAGTCATATCACAGTCAGCCCTTCTCACTTCCCGATCCCTTTCGAAATATCCACCCTACCCATTTGGACGATTGCTCGAAGCTAGTACTTGTCTATGTCTCCAGATTTGCAAGAAACCTCGGGAATGTCGAATTCGCCGCCAAAAGAGGGCAATTCCCATAAATCATGTTTTCCCCATCCTTTTTTTCTCTTCTTTCTTTTATATAATCTTTTCGTTTGGATGTGCAATTTTTTAAATGAATGATTAATGAAGGGGGGAATGAATTGTTCTATGTTCACAATATTTCAACCAATTTTCGTTGGAGATTCTCTGGAAAACCTGATCTTGAGCAGGGGATGCCAACCGAGCGATTTGAGCCTGTTCCTGCCTCAATTGGTTTTTCATTCTCCTGCTCTTAACAGACCTTCTATGGGAGTCCAGTGCCAGGAGTCGTTACCTTCTTGTCAACTTTGAACTACCTACTATTATTACAACTCAAGGCCACCATGAATACCAGGCCAAAATCCTTAACTTCTATAAACAGACGTTCTTTGGGATGGCGTACTGGTTCTTGGACCTGAAACACCCCCACTATGAGAATGAACTTTGCCAATTTTATAAAATTTTATAATTGCTGTCACCTGCCCCATTTGGTACTTTCTATTCTTCCCCTCAACTCTTGATTACGATCATTAGTATGGTTTATATAAAGTCAAAGACACTCAACTATGTCAGAAGCAGTGCACATATAATTGTTATAACTGCAGTACCAAATGACAGTTTGTGTTTGGATTACAATGTATGTAGTCGTGTATAATAGTTGAGTTTATAACAATATGTATCCAACATTCTATTAAATTATGCTAAACAAGGAAGGAATCTAATGATCAGCAAAGTGACAACGATTGGCGTGATTAGAAACAATTAAAAATTATCTTCCTTTTCACCGCACGTGGTTTGTGTTAGCAATAATTATCTGATGAACCCCGTTTTCTAAAGTCCTTGTATTTAATATTAACGCAGTCATTTATGTCCTCAATAGAAATGTTGATAAGAAATCCACGTCTGACAAAATACCTAGTAAGTAGGTACCTAATCTGAAACATGTGTTTCTCATTTACGTTATCCGGAAATTTATACAACAACAACAAAAAGAGCCAACAATTTACTAATATATCCCGAGCCCCCCCCCCCCCCTCCCATACATTTACGAAGTTTTGTTTTAATTAAGATGCTCAGTGGTGGTTATTGAGATATTCTGGGCTTAGTTTTTTAAACAGCTATATTCCCTTATATATCTTTGTTGTTGGATAGCTCAAATCATGTTCTTTTAAGATAGTTAAAAATAATGTTGTGAACAAAATATACCAGACCTAAGTAAGACAATTATTAATGATTTTTACTTAGGCCTACTTTCACTAAAAATTTCAATGATTATTTCAAATACCCATACATTTTGGTTTATTATTTCCAATAATAAGCCTATGTGATCGTGTAGCAAAAAATTTTTATAACCCCCCCTCAAACTTTGTCACTTTACGTTTCAAGGTGCGTAGAATCCAAATTTGAAATGTCCGTCCGCCGTTCGCCGTCCGGGCCATAAAAGGCCTAAGAATTGACTTAAAAAACCCGTTCTTTCGCACATAGACTCCATTTGGGGTCTAGTTGGTCCTAACGTTTAACCATCCCGATCGCTTTACTCGCATAGATGCTATGGGCCAAAAACAGGCAAAAAAGTGTATTTTTCGACGCGCGCACGCCTGTCACGCTTGGCAGGGGGTCACGGTGGGTGGAGAGGGGGGGGGGTGAGCGGGGGGGGGGGGGGTGGAGTGAGAGGAGGCGCCGGCGCCGCGGCTTGTGGTGGGTACGGCGCCGGCGTTCGTTCGAGGCATGAATATGTTTTTTTCAAGGTCATATTTGTGTGTTAATACCAAAGCTTTTCCTACGCATATTTAATAACATATCCTCTCGACTTTTCGTACGTACCTAGATAATGATATTATTAAGGCAATAACTATTTGAATAGATAGGAGCTCAAATCGAGAAATATAAACATGCGTATATAATTATAGAAGTATAGGTTGTGGCAACTCGAAGTAGGACACGCCGAGGAGTCTGGACGGGCCTTATGACGTACGCTAGCCAACTAAAACTACGATCATACTCAATTGAAAAAATAATAAACCTTTGTGAAATAATTTGCAGCGTTTTTAATATAACAGTGAATGCAATACAAAAATCACTTACCTACCTCGAATTTTACTATTTATTGACAAGTTAATCTTCTTTTTCGTTTGCTAAGGCACTGGGTGGTGATCGGTTGATTTCTTTCTCTCTCTCTCTCTTTTTTTCCCCTGCTAGGCTTGTTCAGTTGTGTTCATTTCTCCTTTTTTTATGTACGAGATGAAGGTCCCAAACCCATTGTTATCGCTGCTCCATCGCGAAAGCCTATCAGGTCCTCTGCAGTTCTCCACTTCTTCCTAGTTCCTCTAATGCACATGGACGTTGCACGTAAGGCCCAATTCACACAGGACGGGCGTGTGGCGAAGACGTGGCACTGACCAGGCACGGACGTGGCGGTGACGTGACCCATGCTATGCACACAGAAGGGGCGGGACAGTGGCGAGAAAGGATAACCAATCAAACGGTTTCGTGAAGTACAACATGGATTTTTCATCAAGCAGTGACGAAGATGATCAAGATGTGCTGGATTTGGTGTACTTTGCTGATCTGAACCAAAAAAGAGGAGATATTGGGTTCATCCATTGTGGCTGAAGAAGGGGAAAACGGGTGGAACGTTTGATGTTATGGAAAAAGCTGAATATGTACCCAGAACGGTTTTTCAGGCGCAATTTTCTGCCAGGCCTGGTCTTGGGGCGTTCCTGTTGCAATAATCCGCACGATTGTAATCAAATAAACACGGATTCTTCCCAAATTCTTCACTAAATTCAATGTTGAATTCAACATCATCCCGCATTTTATTGAAGTGACGAGTGGCACGGAACTGGCGCGCCCCTTCTCGTACGCCACGAGAGACGGCAAACGGACGTGGCAGGGCGAACGGGCGGCTACCTGCGCCACGTTCCTTCTGTTTAGATTGAGCCATTTGTTTACATGGAAAGATGCGGAAGTGACAAAAGTCGGCGCCACGCCACGTCTTCGCCACGCGCCCGTTCTGCGTGAATTGGGCCTAAAATGGCAAAGGAAACCCGCCCTCGTAGCCACCCGGTAACATGGCTTTGCGGTTTACACCATCTGTCTGCTAACCGTTCTGCCATAACCTTGTTACAGTTCGCCATTTGAGGAGCGAATATTGCGTCTGTCGTGCAAACCATTGGGGTGAAGGAGGATCGTCTTTGAATACATGCGTCATTATATTTCCTTTTCTTTTCTTCCTCTGCAGACTTCAGAATTGCTGAAACTGGACGGGAAATATGAGAGGGCGCATCAGTGTCAGTGACACGAATATCAAAGATGGCTTCTCTCTGCCTTTCCCATACACCTCTACACGCGAGATCGCTCCTGAGCCCTGCTGAGGTATTGGACGCTTCCACTATGACGGGTTCTTCAACAACATTTCCCCAGGCTTCAAACATGAGTTCATCCAATACATCTCGTACTTCGTTATGGCGTCTGGATATTAAACGTTGAATGTGCTTGAACCACATCCATCACAGGATTCTGGCATAATTAGTGGGTTTCTTTTGTACCGTACTGTTATCGCATCTCTGAACTCACTGGCTGACAAATCAAAGTTGTGTCTTTCCAATGGTAGTGCTGACCGCCATCCCGACGAACTTTGTGCTGACGCTTCTAATATTCTGTTTTTAATATAACATGATGAGTTATTTTTAGTTCTGCCTTTTGTACAGTCGGGGTAAGCTTTCTGCCCTTACACTACCATTTTTGCAAAACACTGACCATCGCTGAATGGCTGATCGCTGCTGGTTTACAGATAACTTAACACTTATCGAGAACGGAAGGGACAAAAATAAAGACGATTACTGTACTCGTAGTTACCTACCTAAAAAGTGTTTTAAGGAAAATATATTTTCAAATAAAAAAAATCTTTTTTCAGTTTGTAATTTTTCCGAAGGCCGGTCAAAATCTGCTCGCGGGCCGAATGTGGGCCGCGGGCCGTAGGTTGGAGACCCCTGTTCTAGGCTATAGCATATTCATTTTGGCCGAAGGCTCTAAATAGAACTCACGCGAGGCGCCGAGTTTTTTTTAATTATTGGTACTTTTATGGCAAAAATTGTTGATCCTGATGACAAAAGCCGAAAAATTAATAATTCTCTATAGAAAAGTGAAAAAAAGTAAAATTAACATTTTCAAGATTTTTTTAAAATACATACCTAGATTACGAGAAATAGGTGCTTGATAGAAAAAATTACTACCTACTCCATAAACCTATATGTCTATAGTAAAACTGTAAGTCCTGAGAGCCTACGAACCACCATGACTTAACATTAGAAGATAAAAATGTTGCCAACCACTGAAATATAAGTTTCCACAACAAATGACCCCATAGTCTCCCTCGAAAATTTCTTCACAACGGAAAACTCGTATTAATTCGCAGTTCTACATTTGAAAAAGTTCCAGTCATGCAGCATGATCGTATGAGCGAACTTTCGTAAATTATCGTATTGTATAATGTTACATTGTCTTGAAATTTGAGCTTTTTGCGTGCAAGGGAATGTTAAATCAATTGGCATCACCATCAATGGCAAAAAACGTATTTTAAATAATAACCCTCTATTCAAAAAAGAGGATTTGAATTTTTAGCTTTTTTTGTTGTTTTTGTCGATTTTTTAGCAAATTTTAATAAAATTTAAGTATGTACATTTTTCAGCATACGTTTTTTTTTAGCCCTTTTTAGTGATTTTTTTTTGCACTTTTTTTGAAATTTGACTAATTTAATGGGCTCAAAAGTTCTGGCCAACAAACTCATCCTTTTGTTTGGAAAGCTTGATTTTTTGGCGCAGGAATGGAATTTTTATCTCAATCCTTGTTTTCCCAGGTCTTATGTCAGATTATCTCCTTCAATTTATGGAAAGTGAAACGAAAGTCTCAATGTTCAGTGCACACGATTTAACGTTGTACATCCTGGCAGCAGCTTTAGGCTACGACTTGGGGTCTGTTCCTCATCCCACTGCCTGCATTGCTGTGGAATTCCATGAAATAAATGGGGAGGCGAAAGTCAAGGTGAGTATTTAAACAAAGAATTCAACAATCACCATACCAGCCATCCAACCAACTCATACCTCTCTTCTTGGTGCGGCCCGGTCAGAGGGTCGTCTCTTGTTTATTGGAAAAAACTAACAGATTTTACTAGTCAGGCCGACAGAAACCTTATAAGTCTTGGTCGCATTATTATTCATCTCAGTTCAAAGATCTTTTCACCTACTTATAGGTTTCACTCCTTTGAGATCGTCCAAAAAAGTAGATAACCTCAGTCTGTTATATTTGCATGGTCTGGAAAGGTTCTTTCATTTAGTTGACTCTCTTAAATTCTTTATGGAGCTTTTCAAATGAGCTCTATACGTAAATTTGTAGTTTGTAAAACTCAAATTTTGTTTAGCTTCGGAGCTGAACTTCGTTTCATACCTTGGTTCCGTCTGCCCCCATTACCGAATAGAGTTGAAGGTTTATAAAGCTGTCAGTTAGTTAAGAGTCACCTCTTTCTGTATGTAGCTACACAATTATAATCTGTTTTAATTTCCAGGCTTTCTACATTAAAGAAGCCGCAGGCGAGATGGTGCCAATCAAAATGCAGTGCGGTGAAACGTGTAGTTTGAGTAGCTTCAAGGAGATGCTACTACGCCTTAGACCAGACGATTACAACGCTCTCTGTAACTCTGTGCCAGAAGATGCTGGTTCCTTCAAGAACCCTTTGTTGGAAAGACTTCTTGATAGTTTTGTATCCAATAGCTTATAAGAGTTTCGTGTTCCGTTGGCGAAAAAACCAAAGATTTAAAAATTTTGTTGAATTTTCACATGAAGAAATATTTGCACCAAACTACAATTAATGGTATTAAATAGATCTCAACAAATCAGAGCCCAAACAAGCACTAAGCTTATGAAGATTAATGAATGATAGGACTTTCTAAAACAAGTTTACATAATTGTCAGTCATTGTTTTTAAAAATTCCCAACTTTTGACTATCAATAGCTTTGTTTCAGTGCCGGTTGGAAACGGTTGTGAACCGTTGGCATCCAGGTTTGTGATTGGTTTAGTGCGCATGCGTGACCACCACCTATTTTCAAACCGTTTGTAACCAAATCCGCAGTGCGAACGGGTTTGCCTGAAGTTAACCGTCATGTAGCCTCCAACTGCTGTAACCTTCTTGGTGGGCTCGCGCCATCCTTTGAATAGGTAAACATTTTATGTTTTAAAAAAGAACCTGAACCGTAAATAGATGGCCTGCAAGATAACAAACAGGTTGAAAAATGAAAAATATTCGTTGATAACAAACCTTCCAACAGGAATAAGAAATCCAAGCAATATGGATCCTTACTCAATCTTTTCTTGCCTCCAGCTGATGATTTTGTGGGAGAATACGGTGTTTATCTCGCAGGTAGAATTCAACTCGATCTCGAGGTCGACAGTCATTCTTAATTTGTAATGTTAGTAGCTTTAAAAACAACTCTTCAGTTGAGATTAAGTAATAACATCTAGTCGTTGTCACCAATAAGATTTTCCATTTCTCACAACTCAGAGAAGGAAACTCTTAATAAAGATAACCGTAGAAGTAAAACGAGGGTAAATGCAAAGGCAGAACTTAGTAAACAGTGCACAACATGCAGTATCAGATAGCTATCTTACCTCCTTCGGCTGACTTATCATCTCTCAGCTCGCTGAGCTCCCGCTACCCATACATCTCACAGTGGAATGATTTGATTGGCTACTTCAAGTCGTGTTGTGGTGGGGGGCAAATCGTCAGATCGGTCAGCAGAAATTCAATTCAATTCAAATAATTTATTGTGCAGGAAACAATATGTTGATGTAAGCACATGAACAACAAATACAAGAGACAAAATTAGACATGAGGTGGCGAAGAAAAGAAAAACACCAAGTACAAATTAAAAATATTTAGGTAAATAAAAGAAATAATAATTAAAAGATGAAGGAAAGTTTAAAGATATTCTGCATCACAGAAAGAAGAAGGGGGAGAGGAGAACGAAGGGGAGTGCACTAAATGCTGGCTACTATCGAATGCCTAGATACTGAACAGTAACCTTCAAGAATCGACCAATGGAGGGGGACGCACGAACAGACAAGGGAAGAGAATTCCAGATCCTTGCTCCTGCCACCCCAAAGGACTTGGACATAGTTCGACTGGTGAATTTTCTCTGATCATTCAAACTGATCCACAAATTGATTCTAACTGGTTTGGTGGTCACTGCGAACGGACCACTATGGATACTATACAGTCAGAGATTTCCCCAAATGGACACTGCAAACGCCCCAAACGCGTTTCCAACCGTTTCTTACCGGTTTGATGGTCACTGCGAACAAACATATCACCGATTTACCTAGTCGCACCTATGTTACATGTACTTATAAAATTCTTATGGTTCTCCTTCAACTATATCGATTTCGGTTGTTTATTATATGTATTAAAATTCATCTCAAACGAATTGTTTACCTGCCAAAGATACAGGTAACACAACCTATTTATAATCCCAATTTGCAGTTCACTTATAATCTAGTCTTAAAGCAGTTTATTTTAATTATAGATTTATTTTGGCATTGTGACGTGTGTCAGTCAATTCAGTGAATGACCAATGAAGGGTGCTAAACTGTGATTTATTCTTAGTTCAGTGAATACCACACATTCCAGGATTGGTTGGGAACCAAATAGTCGAACGTCTCTTATTTTTAAAAATAAATGTTCTTTATTGATGTCGTGATTTACTTTTCCCAAATTGTCTTGATTATATTTATAATTAAATCATGCTTAATTCAAGCGCCATTAGGAGTCACCACCTACTTTCTTGCGGTTCAGCATTTACCTAGTTAAGTACCTATATTTTATTATGCCAGGTAATAAATTGCATGCGAATCATATCAAGCTGTAATCCGGCAATAACCTGAAACGTCGTGAATGCAAGATCAGTTTGTGCGGTCGAGATCCCAATGAAATTTCTGTTGGGAAGTTGACAAACAAGTGTTAAAAGTTCCAGATATCAGCCGCGAAAATCTTGTGGATGATTCAGTTTTCAGAACCGTTCTTTGAATCAATTGAGAAACTAAAAATATTTAAGAGTAGTTTGAAAGTGGTCAAGCGAAAGGACGTGCCATGAGAGCTCTGCCTGAAGGGAATATTAGGTAGGTATCGCTTTTGGAAGGGTTTACCTAGAGAGGTGTAAACTCTACTATTACCTACTTTCCGTACATTATCACTGGTTATTCATGTACTTCCCCAGACAAAAATTGAAGTAGGTACCTACTTAATCAACTTTTTTTTGTCCCACAAATTTGCGCAACTGCTTTAACTCGTGCAATAACTCCACTGACAATGCCCGTCTTTCAACACCCATCTTTGTGAACTCTAACCTTCAGAACAATGAATTTCAAGGTTTTTTTCCTTACAGCTAGTTTACAATTTATGTTGCACATTTCCTGATTCGATATTCGACAAACTTGTTGATAAGCAGTTGAAATTATTTGGCAGAGCAACAATCTACCTACTTAGTTTATTTTTAACAAACAGCGAATTTGGTAGGCTGTACGTACCTACGAAGTTTTGTTTGTTGGTGGAGCACCAACCTGCCTTGTTTACTTCGACGAACTATCAAATCGATCCTTTCATTCATTCAATAAAACAAGTAAAGCTGCCTCAGTTATATAGCAATATGAGAGTACCTGTATTTAAAACGTTGATGAAACTGCCTGCGCAATGGCTATGTATCTACAGTGCAGTACATAGAGATCTGAAGAATTTCCAATTATTTTTTCTCCACTATTAGACTGAGAATAGATCCACTATTCTCAGTCTAAACGAATGAAGTCCTTTAGTTTTCGGACACTGATTTCTTTTAATAGTTAGTCCCTAGTCCAAATAAAAACTCGTTCACTACTAGATCGGTATCGTTGTCGAAAACCTACGAGTATATTCGCACTGGCAGGCATGAGTACGGCGACCATTTAGTTGAATTGAAACTTTGTATTACTACAATATCACTTTCGCACAACAAAACTGTTGAAAAATGTCATTATAACAACGTATTAGGTGAAAAATAGGTTGGTTGCGATCTAGTAACATTCACCACGTCATGGCGGACATTGGAAGAAATTCAACCCTACTCCAGGTGTGACGTCACGAGAATTTGGGCTATAAGGCTCACGTTGTCGACTTTAAATTACAAATAGGAGGCCTACAACAAAACGTTTCTCATCAATTGGCAACTTCGATAAAACAATTAGCACTGCCGTGTCAGACCTTATAAAATGCAGTTTTCGCTCAGTAAACAGACGAGAAGCCGATCGACTTGCAACCAGAGAGGAGAAGGGCAGACATAAACTAAGTCAACAATGACAACATAATACAATATATATTTGATTACATAATAATAATTAAAAAATACGTAACATCATTATGGGGTGACCACTCATTTCTGTACAAGTGAATTTCATCAACATTCACCTTTTCTCTAAGTCAAATTTATCGTCGCACCGAAGTGCATCTAACAGTCTTGTTTACCAAGTGGTCACCGATTGGTCGAAAAATCTTTGAGATTTTTTTCTTCCAAAATATTTATATTTAAAAACAAACGTAAAATTCGTTAACGATTTAAAATAAAATACATTATTTTTTATTTACAATATCTATAGTACATGACGGTATATAAACAAGATAACTATGTCAAGGAGTAAATGAACGTAAAAGTTGGAGAAGATTGCAAAATACTTTGCTATGTACAGATCGACGGAATAAACGATTTATCAATGTCTGTAATAACTGCGAGCGAGACTCTGATATAAGGCATAAAGGAAGGGAAAAGGTTTGTTCCAAGAGAAATAATGATTGCCAGAAGGTTGACCGAAAGCAACCAAAGCGTATGCAGCTATGTTAAAAGCTGTTGAATCACAAATGACTGTTGTAAGATTTTAAACGGTGATTCAGAAGGCTGTGGACCACAGAAGACTGTTGTCTAACTCCATCACCTCCTCTTGGAACGAACCCAATATTCAACTTCAACATTCGATTAAACAAATTAGATGTTAACCAGATTTGATTATGTGATTCTGATGTTGGGATGGAGAGTATAGAAAGGTAATAGAGCGAATGCCTCGAGATGTGCTTGGTTCCCATCCACTGGTACCAAAAATCTGTCTGCTGGCTCCATCCAGCCTTCACGTTCGTCTAGTTTCCTTGTGATTTGCAGTTGTGAGAATTATTGAAAACCTATACAATCGTGTATAGGTTTCCTTTTCCAGTGCGCTAACTAACCGCTTGATCCGATAAGTTGTATGATTTGCTGCAAAATATAATATCCTAAGAGATCCACGGCAAGCTTGCATCAAATGAAAATATAAATTCTAAATCAATCGTTTCAGTAAAATACAGATTATTTGATCAGAATTTCGTTAAGAAATATGTTTTGGAATTGAAACAAAAAATTAAATGCCGTATTGGATTCGAACTCAAGACTTTGCTAGAACGTAAGAATTGCTAATCACTCAGCCACAAAGAGGATCTTGGCAGAGGATGAACTATGGTATTTTGCTACTTCGCACCGTGGTATTGAACGTCTAGTTTCTGGGAGGTGGTTAGAGCAGAAAATCCCGCGCCTTGGTGATGGTAGGCAAAATTATGCGTGGGGGCTCTTTACTGTAGGTTGCGGGGAGGATCTCATTACACAGCCCTACTCTTCTGTGCCACAAGAGAAATCAGCAAGGGTACTGCGCACAAACTACACCTACAGATCGGCCGTTCTAGCAAGTCCCATGCCCCCTTACCTTCCATCGATGGATGGGAGGGTGTCGCAGCAGTCCTTTCGGAAAACATCGGCCACCTCCCGATACCAGAATAGTCTGTGGGATCGACGGCACAGTCAAAGCACTGAGACAGTCGATTTTTTATGAATGACTAGTAGAACTAAATGGGACTAGCAAAATCAGCCGACTTGTACCAAAGGATTGAGAGGGCAGAGCATGCGCCCACCCGTTCGCCACTTCGGGATGTCCTCTCTATCATCTTTCTACTACACTCACTGGTCGGGGAGTAATGGGTAAGAAGTATGTTGGCACATTTTGTAAATAAACCAAAAGTTCAGCTGCCTTTGAAGTGCACGAGACAAATCTGGACAACCAGCATAATCAAAAGAGCATAGTGATGATTCAGTTATTATGGCTTTATGCAATTAATACAAATTACATAGTAAGATTTCTATAAATACACCTCAGAGGGCACAACTGCGAGTTCTTTTAAGAATTAAAATAAGTAACAGAAAACTCAACAACACTTTGTTCATAGAATAACGAAAACATAATTCAACTGCGACATTACGAAAATAGCGCTGTTTTTGACAAAAAAGTAAGTAGGGTAATACGCCTCTGTAAGTTTGCTAGAATATCTAGGCAATTTCTAAGGATTATATCTCTTTACCAGTTTATTTGGGCTTGACTGTCCCTAAGAATACAATTAAAGTTTGACAGAAATATGAATTTTTACGGTGTTCAGTTTTTTGTCGAACTAGAAACAGGTTTTACTATCTCAGCGCTGGTCTGATATAATTCACATTACAATAAAATGCATAACAAAAAAGTTTGAGAATAACATTAAAACACAGATAGAAATATAGCTACAGAAACAAGAGAAATCAATATAAACAAATATTGCACCGGTCCAAACCTTTTTTTTTTCTATGTAGAAAGCTCACGGCGTGCGTTAAATGTACCAGACATTCACAAAAAGTTACAAGATATTACTCTCAAATGTGAATCGGTGTAATATTTAACGATCAATTTAGAATAGCCTTTATAAACCGAATTCAAGACATTCATACATAAGGTTACACACTTATGTAGGTAAAGACTGTATAGGAAACCGGTGGTTATAAAATTGAGACTTCCAGGGTCACTTATTGGGGCAATAATAAAGAGGAAAACGCGTCAAATCAGGTATTCCTGTATAACTCGTGGCAATGAGGCTCCCTTTGACTGGTGGATAAAAATGGGGAAAATAGCGAAACCAACCTGATCAGCTAAGGCTGTGTCATGTTCCATGTTTTATGATATACTGAGATCATTATTATTCCCTTCTAATTCTAGGGATGCTCTCAGTTGGGATTCTAGAGAAAGCAATGCAATGCAAATGTATTAGCAATATATTTGTATGTATTCTACTCACCGTACATATTTGCCATACATATGCTGAAATGGAACGAAATTTAATTTGAGGTTTCGTCTGTCCAGGGATACTGAAATTTTTTGTTGTGACCTAGTCATACCGTCTTCAGAGAACAAGTAATCATAAACAAAAATAGAAACAAACTTTCAAATTTGGTGTTTTTGCCAGCAGTGACGCCAGATATAGGACTAAAATATCTTTTTCCGCTGCCTTCTATATCAATCAGATAAACGATCGATTATATTTCAGCTATACGGCAGCCGTATCACCCGCATAGCACACTATATCCAGAAGATAAACCTCCAGATAGCTATCTAACAGTTGGCTTGGCAATCAGTAAACAAACCCCTGGACAAAAAATCGCATATTGCACCCCGACAGACATTTAAAAAGTAGTGTGAAGTCCCGCGCTTGATGCTTCCCTCATATTATTATCAACCCAAAAAGGTAACTTCAGTCTACAGCCAAGGTCAATGATGAATCTTGTTTAAAATTATATTTACACAATCAGTCTTCTTTTTGACATCTTGGCGATATTCTAGCAAGCGCAATAGTTGTATCACGTTCCCATGAAAGGGTTAACATAGTTTTTAAACCTTCCAGAAAAGTGGATTAAAAGTTTTTAATCGACTAAACTCCCTAGTATTTGATTTGTTTCTTAGCAAACTGCCAGGACTGAAGTGTGCCTAGGTTCTCTGAAAAAATGACTAGGATTATTAAATTGCATACGTCAACGGCCTTGAGGGATGTTTAACTTTTAAATTTTAAAGGATATTCAACTTTAACTCTGATTTAGGTTTACACTGGTATAAGATCGACTTTTAAGAATGCAGCTGATTACAGTTAAATACTTGAACACAACTTCGTTGTTTTTATTAATAACGAGCTAAGAAGTAGTTTGCCGTTTAGTAACTTGACCCACAATTTCAGTTAGTACCTAGGCACTATATAGCTCTTTCAACCGTGTAAAGTGTGATGTTATACTGGTTTGCTGTTATAATTTCGTAGAATTGCACGTAATCAGGGGAGCAATGATTTTGATAGTATGATTGATGGAATCGGCGAGATCGTGAATAGGTAATCTTCATTAGTAGTAGGTAGGAGTGGAATGAAAAATTAGGTGTAATGACATTTTTCTAGGAGGTAAGAGCAACTAATACACACACGAAAATGTCAACATCATACATTTACCTATTTGCTAACAAAATGTAACGTCAAAGAGACACCTAAAAGCCCTATAATTCCAACATTTGGCCAGATAAGCTGATAACTTGTGTGACAGTAAAGTGTCAAAAACGTCATATAATTTATGTTGATGTATTTTCTGACTTATTAGTTTTTGAAATTACATTTGAAGGCCTGAAGATTCTGGTTTGCAGAAGTGGAATTGCGTCAATCATTCCGATGTCAACGCTTTAGAAGCATGACTGGAATTTCTGCTGAGAATGAAATAAGAACAGATATCCCTCATCCAAGCCATCAGTCCATCAATTAGCTTCTGTCAAAATCCACAGATTTATTGACAAAGTGCACAAGACAAAACTTTTGTTGAGAAAAATCCGTTGCATAAGCGAGAGAGTTTAAGAAGCTTAAATTTGAAAGCCAACTGTTACTCCCATTATGTTGGGAGTTTCAGAAATTTGAATTCATGAATGACATAATAAGCTAGCGTAGTAGGCATAATTGTTTTTGGAATGTTCCTTGAGTCCACCTTGGAGTGACTCCAAGACGACTCCGAGATGACTGGTGATGATTCCTGATGATTGGTCTTTAATTATTAAATATCAATGTCACCCCAAGATGGACTCCATGAGTAATCCAAAAACATCTATACACTGCAAGTTGGGAAGGGTGGAACAAAAACTTAAATAATTAAGGTTAGTTGATGGTGGCTGAGGAGAGGGTATGCGAGCCTTTTTGCGGAGTTTTCAAAGATTTTTACATGTTGCAATGATTTGTAGGAGTTAACAAAGGGAAATGCGTAAGAACTTGCTTATCCGAATTCAAATCATGATCCTGACCTACTCAGGCTGAAGTCTACCGAAATCGTGACAGAGTGCGCTGACAGCCATCTTGAGTTTCTGTTGGAGTCCGTGGCGTATGCGAGGTAGCTTGGAATGGCGCCTGCTTCAATCCACGAGGCGTAGTAATGACATCCCGACGGCGCTAGAGCAAAGATCGGCACGAGCGTTGAAGGCGTGACTGTGCTTGGCATCATCCGCGTGTCAGCTCCGCTCACCATCTCCGTCCGCTCGAAGCGCTTCTGAATCCGGTGTTTGAACTTGTACGTCGACTGGGGCGGCACGGTGTCATCTAGCGGCTTTTCCGAGTTCCATGAAGTGGGCGAAAGCTGTAACATTTGCGGAAAATAACGCTGTAGGCACATATTGAAAACATTGCACAAAATAACAAATCTGGATTATTTTTTGTATTATCAAAATCGAGGAACCAGAGCCCATCCACCCAAAAACCATGAATTAGACATATTAAATACGTTAGCGTGAATGTTAAAACTAACAACCCAAGTTTCAGTCATGCAGCATGACCTAAATATATAGGAAGTAATTTCAATACATAGATTAGTAAAGACTTTCAAAGTGACTTTTAACCGCAGAGGTTAAAAATTTCACACTATTTTTACTCAACAAAATGTTTAGCAATGCACAGAATTTATCGAACAGTTGATAACAAAGGAAATATGTATACCTAATGCTTGTTTTTTTGTGTAATTCTCATCAACTTATGAACGACATGACAGCATAGGTACTGACTAAAGAAGATTTTCGACAGATACATAAATGGTTTGGATATTAGACATTGACGATAATATTTATCGTTCCAATTTATTACATTAGTCTTGATGGTGAATTTATGAAAACCAATATCCCCTTATCAGGTTATCGAATCCTTCCAATTCACCGAATAAATGCCCACAATGTTAAGACTAGATCTTATCAAGATGTTAGTGTGTTCGTATAAATGAAAACAATCTGGAAACAAAAGTATGTCATGTTGATCTATGAGTTTAGGACGAAAATTAAATAAAAATGACGTGATTTACTCGTGTGCCAAAATAATTTTAAAAAAGAAAACGAAATAAAAGAAGCTGTACAGAATAAACAGGTAAAACGTTACCGACAAGGGACATATTCCTGTACAAATTAATCTCAAAAAAGCAGTCTTTACCACCCCGTGGCAAGTTGAAGGATAACCTGCAAGCAGAATGCTTAAGAAGATCATAAGATGATGAAAGAAAAAAAAAGTAAAGAGGTAAGGTGTACGAAAAATGGCGCGTTTTGTGAAGTGTAACGCTCAACAAATATAGTAAGTACCTACGACGATATCTAATAACAATTTATAATATTCAGAGTGGTCGGTTTTAAGTGTTGAATAAAAAATTGGTTGATACTAGACTGAAAATGAAGTAGAATGCCGCAGACCGCACCTTTCTATCTCAACCCGTTGCCCAGATATGATTTTTTAAAGGTTTATTTCGAGATAACCACGTTTTAGGCATAAAACCCTACATTTCTTCCCTATAAATCAACACAACATTTTCAGAATCAGCGTGTAAAGAACTCACAATTTTCATATTTATTTAATGCCATTCAAACTCATTTATTAAAAGCCAAAAGTTGGGAAATGGGAAAATTTGAAAATTAAAAAAAGCCATCCTCTCAAAATTGATCTTAGAATTGTAGGGTGGAATTAATAGACAAAGCCTAATTGTGTGTATACACGGAGGGTCACCCTCCAATAACCAGTTCGAATTAATAGTTGAGTGGGGTGGTTCACTCAGTGGTTAAGGGCACACTTAGATTACATGAGTTTGACAGTGCTCTCAGGGGACGCTCATCATCGTTTTTTTCAATTCGAGATATCAGCTCCAACAGTATGTTGTAGGGGAAGTTTCACTGGTTTGAGGGGAAAGGGACGAGAAAATTCCCTCTCGCACTCAGCGCTGACTGATAACAGTTCTCAAAGGTTACTCTTTTCTTTGTAGTTTTTTTGTGTGCTGTTATCCTTGTTCCTAGGGGCGACAGGACATAGGCCTTATCAGGCAAAGACGAAAGTCATGGGTTCCTCCCGCCAGGATCAGGCACCAACTGTTGAATATTGAATCCTTGTTTGTTGTCGAGAAAATGAGAAAGAGCAATTATTCGCCAGTTAGTTTTAGAGAACAGAGATGTAGTTAAAAATAAGCAGAGTTATAGGTCTAATGAGACTGTTGGAAAAAAGATGACGTGAGGTTTTGCGAGAGCTTCAAGCAACCACATATTGCCATTTTCTTGGAATTCTCATTGATTGTGCTATCCTGACGACTGGAAGGTAAGTACCAACTCACTCCACAAACCAAGATGGATGAATAACTAGTTTTCCCTCAAAAACAGTTAAAATTGAGCATAACAAACAAACTAAAAATTCGTGTTTTAAGAGTGTAAAGCTCGGTTATAACTAAGTTTGGGAGATCTGCAAGTGTCACAATTCGATTCAGCGTTAAAAAATACGTAGAAACCGGCCGCAAAATTTGTATTTTCATAGAGGGTAACTTTTCACGAAAACTCACGATTTCATTGAAAAACCCACGTTTTTTGACATTGAAAACAGAATTCTCTCCCCAAGTAAAAGTAAAACTGACTATACCGTTGGAAAACTGAGATTCTGGCGCAGTTTTTAGGTTTACCAGCAAAAATTCACGTGTCTAATTACTGGTCTAATTGATGTATTTCACTTTTTAGGGTAATTTATCCTCCGTTTAATCCAAGCGATTTGATTTGGCATTACCGAGATAATAAATTAAAGCTCTTTCTAACGGTCTCCTCAGATTTGATTTTACTCAAAAAATTAGGAGAGTTATGGACGTTTTAGTGTCATTAGTCAAAAACCCGAATAGAAGAAAAAATATATAAATATATATATTTATAATGGAAAAAACTCGGTTTTTTCACGGAGAGAGAGAGAGAGAGAGAAATTGTTAAGAGAAACCTTTGATCAGAATTTAAGTGTAGAATCGAACCCTGGCCGGTGGCATACAACGTGTATACGTGTCATTCCAGACGATAATACTCTTAGGATTAAAATCTAGTTTTCTAAATGAAAGGATTTTAGAGCACAATAATTTGCCAAATTTTCAAAAAATGTGCTAAACAAAATTACTAAAAGCGGCGAAATTTGTTAAATCGCTGTTGACCAATTTCTGTGTTTGGTTCAGAACGGTTATAGATATCAAGGTGTAGTTGGCGGCATTCTACTCTATTTTTTGTCTAGTTTCCCACAATTTTATATTCAAAACTTTGAACCGACCACAGTGTATATCTGCAGATTTATCTCGTAATTCCAAAATCCAACAAGTAGTTTCTTTTCCCTTCAGATTTTTTCGTGAAATCATTCATACGCACCAACTATAACCTGACTCTATTCTAAAGAATAAAATTAAATCACTAGTCAAAGGGATAATTTTCATTGGAAAGATCATGTTTATCTATTCTAGGATGTCCCTTATAAGTGAAAATAACTCCCTGAATCCAAACCAGTTGATACATTGTGGCATTTCCCAAATTTGCTTGTTAAAATTAAGAAGCTAGTCTTAAAAAAAAAAAAAATATATATATATATATATATATATATATATATATATATATTTTTTTTTTAAAGAAACTAATTAAATTCTGAGATAAGACATTTTATAAATCCGATAAAAAGTGGCAGTCTGCGGCATTTCAATTATCGATTGTTAATATTAATGTGATAATTTTAAATAATATTAAGAAGCAATGTTCACATTCAAGATCAAAAAGTCCAGTCATGCAGCATGACCCCATGAGCGAATTTTTGAAGAAATCTTCGACATTTCAGTCGCTATTGACCGATTTTTACAACTATCAAACGGCATTATTTCGATTTTTGACTGATTTTTCAACTTTGAAATTTTTGAAAACTTGATACATATTCTTATAGAAAATTTTACGCTGATTCCGAATATACCACATGTTAGTATGCTGAAAAAATTATTTCGCACAACAAATCGCAAAAAACAGGCTATTTTGAAATTTTTGACTACATTTTTGAAAATTTCAACCCGAAGATATAATCCGATCATGCTGGCCAACGAACTTGAACTTTCGTTTTGTGTCCTTAACATTTTAAAATTTGTTTGAAGTTTCTAGCACCATTCTATGGACAGTTATCGTCTGGAATGACACATACATACATACATACATACATACATACATACATACATATATACATATATACATATATACATACATACATAAAAAAATGCGTTAAACTTCAGAATATGATTCAGAATAGCCTGAAACGGATTTCTGCATAAAATGTTTTCAAAAATTCACATTCTACAAATTTTGAGGCGAGAGCAATAGCTTAATTTTCTTCAAAAATTCGCTAAAATAAACAACACATAGGTAATCAAGGTCTAAAGGTTAATAGAAAATCTGATGAAATTATAATTCGAACAAAATTACAACAAGAAATAGCAAAAATACATAGAAAGGTAACTGATTGAGAAGAGAGTATACAGAAGAAAGTCATGCTCATGCCTATGGTACATAACACAGAAAATAACCATGGAGTGTTTAAATACCACCTAAATTTGGGGATGTTTTACTTTATCTAGTGTTTTTCCAACATGGAACATGTTTAAACCTTGATCTAAGATCATCGCTGCTATGGAAATGTAATATTATTTTTACATCTCCTAGAAATCGTTGACAACCCCATTGATAGATAGAAAAAATGAGCTTTGGATTTAATCACCCGATTTTCTGCAGCGAAATCTCATCCTCCTTGTCTCTCCAGTTCTTAAAATATTTTCTAGTTTAAGGTTCGGTTATCAACACTGAGGATAATTAAATTTGTGTCTAATCAACGAAGATGAAGATTGGTAAATGAAAGAGGGAATAAGTACAGATTCAATTCGGTTAGTTGAGTAAAGTTTGAGGCTGAAGCATATTCCATGTTTCATCATTCTAGCCTTTACGGTGGTATGCTAGAACGACCCCCAATTTTCAATAAAGGAGTTCCCTTATTGCAGGGGCTCCCTACCCAACTTTTCATGTTTTGTGGGTCGGAAATCTGAAGATGTTTAGTTAGAGCTCAACTTCAAAACTGCCTACGCCTATCATGGTCGGGTAGAATCAGGTAGAACTAAAAACTCACCACAACTACCACCATCTAAAATTGTAGTACTCATCCACTGTCACGTGAGGTGTGCTCTTTTTAGTTTGTTTTTCTGTGAATAATAAAATGACGAAAGTTTCATCAAAGAAAAGGTACCTAGGACACCAGCAGAAATAGAGTACTGTCAACAGTCGTTGTTTGGCCCTTACCAAATTTGTATTTGGATCCCGTCATTTGAGTTTTTTATCTGCGATCCTGTTCAGTCGAAATGGAAAAAAAAACTTGATTGAAAAGGAGGAATCAGTTATTGTTTCCTTGCTGCATCCATGATTCCATTACCGCCACAGATCAAATGTATATATTTCTAAACTTTTTGGCCATTTTCATTTTCTAAATACAGAGGGAAGGTGAAAGTATTGCGTTCCTGCACTTCACAAGCACCTCAGGTGAAAAGTGGGATGGATTGGGAACATTAAATCCATTACAGATTAGAATCATTGAATCCATTACAGCTTCAGATCAAATGTAGGTATTTATTTCTTAACCTTTAGGCCATTTTTACTTTCCAAAAATAGTAGAAAGGTGAAAAATGGGACAGATTACAGCGAGGAGAGACCTTATGGAACCTCATGGGCAATCTCACGTTTGGAGGGCAGCCCTTGAAATCTCGATACTTGACGAGAGGAAATTCGGGGGTGGAGGGGTACCCTTAAACTGTGTCTTTTTCATTATTCATTGAACAGAGATTTGAGGGACACTCGAGGGGCGAGCCTCCAGAGTAAGGAAGTTTGAACTAAGGAAGGTCTGTGCACAAGAAACTTTTATTGGAGCAAGGCCTTCAAAAGATTGCGGGGCCGTTCTGGCATACCACCTTTACACAAGATAGAAAAAAAACAGGAATTTTTAAAATTTAGTGCCATGTTCATGTTTTTTATACTGTGGAAGATACTTGGGCTTCAAGTATGCTAAAATACAACTTGTGCGTTAGGATTTTCAAAAATAAGAAGATTTTAGGTTCTAATCTGTACAATGGCTGACAGTTTCTTCAAAATCACGAGAATAGTTTTGGAGTTGAGAGTGTTTTTAAAGAAAAGTTTGAGTGAGTCTGAAATTGTGAAAATTTTAATAAAAAATTAATCATGTTCCGTTTCTTTGGCTCTTCTATGAGTAAGAATGTGTGATACAGAATACTGTTGTGGAGTTACACTTCACAAAAAGCGCCACCCATAAAGAATGAGTAAAGGCGAACTCACATTGTTGGTGTGGCCACCTGTCGATGCGTCTGAGCTGGATTCATGCTGGGCACACGCGCCGCAGGCCTGGGGCGGCCGGTGGTTCTGATGGCTGCTCAGAGCGCTGTTTGAGTTGGAGTAACCGAGGTCGTGGAGGCGACCGTCCATGTGTTCAGGGACCTCTTGAGGGAGCGAGTTGGCTGGGTGCGTGGGTGGTGGGGGTGTCGAGCGGCTTTGGAGGGACGGCTTCTCGTCTCCAAGACCATTTGGAAAACACAGGCGCGATCTGATAGATTCATCTGTGAAAATACCAACATTTCAATGTTAATAACTTCATTATTAATAACAGTAGTTATTTATTTTAACATTAAAAATAAAGTAAATAACTACTTCAGATCCGTATTTGTACGCCTGCTGTTCCTGGAGACATGTATGTAATCAGCTGTTCTCCAAAGGGAGGATCAGAACGTGTTCCAATGATTTTGCTCAAGGCTACATATTTCATTGGCTACACGTTTCATTCATTCATTGGAATTGATTTTTTTTTTTTTTTTTTTTTCATTTTGAAATATTTATTTATTTTTTTTATTTTTTTTTACAAAGGTAAAAATTCATTAACAGAACAATCAAACAATAACAAGATTTGGAATTGATCGTTGGCGTCCTCTGTGGCTGACTGGTTTATGGGGCGATGTGAAGCCACTCTGAGCAGGGATCCCAGGTTTAATACCCAGGCTGGTAACGAAATTTACCAGGTCTCTTATAAGCAATTAATGCGAGATTTAGTTGGTGGCTAAATTGACAAATTGAGATACCCAAATGATTAACTCAAAGAAATAACCTTTATTATTTATAGTATTCATGAAGGAATGACTTATTAATGGATTACCGAGCTGGAAGTGGCAATATTGTGTAGAATCTTCCAGAAGGATCTCGAACCTTCTCGAATGTTCTTTCCATTTGATAATGTGATTATATTATAATGAATCACCATCATTCTGCTCCTAACCGTGTACCGTGTTTGATCATTCTGTTACCTAAAGACTCCCTGTAGTTTTACATTATTATTGTTATTATTCATCTATTGATCGTTCCCTGGAATCTGAAAATTACAATCTCAGCCACTATAACTGAATTCCAGGCGTTGGGGTGTGGTGTGTATTAACCATCTAATTCACTTGCTAGACCACCAGAAGGGTTGTATGCTACCCCTTTTTGGTGATGCTCTTGCCCTGAGAGTTAATACTTTCAATGCTGGCCTGGGATTACGGAAAACCATGTTAAGCAGCTATGTAGGTGTAGAGGGAGCCGTTGAAATTAGAACCCCAACCTTTGGCTTGTTTTCTCCTCAGCCTCCTTTTCTATCCTACAGTGATGTATACGTATCAAAGAGTATTTTCATTCGGAATTCAGTGTATGTTTTTGCGAGCTACGAAATCCGAAATGGATACCTCAGTGGCTGAAGAAGACCTTGTTGGCAAGTTTACCATCTTAACAATTGAACAAGGTTTAATTTCAGCAATCAGAACAAATAAATGGGAGAAACTGGACGAGAAGGGCAAACATCAATGGTTTAGACTTCGACTAGTCAACACTTTGTATAGGATTGGCTCCACTATACTATATTGTGGGTAAACCTAGAAACTTAGAATAAACACAAGTTGACACAAATCATAAGAATGGAAAGCTAAACACTACCAGCATGATTACTTTGGAGGATGTTGTCGCAGTGGTTGGTGAGGTGAGATCTCAGTCGCGAGCAAAGAGGTTCCTCCACCATAAGACCTTCAACCTGCAAAGATGGAAACAATATTTTGTAAAACTTGACGATATTAAACGATCAAATTTTCTAGGTAGATGTCAACAACCTGAGATGTCACAATTACACTTAGAATGAGATTGTTGACGAGGAAGCTTGGCTTTTAAGTAGGTCTGGACCTTAATATCCAATTGTCCATTTGTCCACGTCCACATTTGTCAAATTGTCCAATTTTCCACGTTAAAAAAAAAAAAGTACTTCTGTTTTTCCTCGAGGTTTATCTAAGAGCTTCGGACCACCACAATTACCTCATACTTTTGCGGATTATTGCACTACAATCCAAGCCATTAATAGCTTCAAGTCTAGCAGGCACGTGTATAATATAAAAAATCCTTAACCATGTAGGATAACTATGTTCTGGAGGACCAGAAGACACGGTTTAGTACCAGATTGATCCAATCCTAAAATTCCGGTACCCGGGTGGCAAATGGGTTGGAATGGTTGCTCTCAAAAGAAATCCACAGAGTAAAGCACTAATGGTAGATGAAGTCACTTCAAAATATTTCAGCGTCAGTCCCTTGGTGTTCTAACAAATCCATCTGAAGAAGGCCTATGAGAGTTTGCCTGACATTCTTTCGAAAAGCTCATGATGAAATCTACTAACCAACTAAGCACTAAAATAGGTGAAAATGCTGATAGTGCATTGTTCATACCTGTACGAGGAAGTGGACGGTTTCGTTGAGGCACTCTGCAAAGCCGAGGCGGTACGAGTCAGCGTGGGTGTCGATGGAAGAGGAGCACTGGGAGCCGTTCAGGGAAGCTGGGGCCGGGACTGTAGGTACAACAGGGCTTTCGCTGATAGGAGGAACTGCTGTGTCCATATCCTCCACTCGACACTCAGCTTCTGAAATCAGGGCAACGATAGGTAAAATATCTATAGTACTTTCCGCATTTGTTTTAAACATTGATTTTGATCCTTAATAACTGAAAACCATTGGATTTGAATTTTCAGCCAAAACTTCCACTCTGTCAGGGAAAGACCCTTCCCATTGCTGTAGCATCATGTCTTTTGAGAAGTTTTCACAAAATCAGTAATTAATATAAACACAGTAGGTACCTAGTTATTTAATAATCTCGTGTTGGAAGTGGTTGGAAGTTTTGTGACCGAATCCCAAACCTGATGTTAACACTCATTTCTTGAAACAACAGATGGATCGGGAAAGAACACCATGAGAAAATAGAAACAAATGAGAATGGTTGGGTCGTGACAGCTACTGCCAGAGAAGTGCTAACTTTGGGTTCGGGCTTTGGGCGCAAGATCCCCTTGGTAAGTTTGCCTCGTTTCCCCAGTGGGAGGTTATAGTGTGATCAAATTCTAAGCCGAACTCTAATCTCTTGAAATTACAGATAATGCTTGAAATGTTCGCACAGATTCTGCCGAGAGAAGCGCCTGGCTACAGGTTCAACCTTTAGGCACAAGGTATCTTTGGTAAGGTTGCCTCGTTTCTCCAGAGGGAGAGAGGTTATCGTGTGATCAAATCCCATGCACGGAGCTCAATCTCTTGAAACCACAATTAATGCTTGAAGTCTTCAAATACTGCCAGAAGGCTACAGGTTCGAGCTTTAGGTGCCAGAAACCTTTGGTAAGGTTGACTAATTTCTTCCTGCAATTTCCAAATACCCACTGATCTGTGATATAGTAAGATCAATATACATCATACCTAGTAAGAACAACAATATAAAACAGAGGTGAATGGAGATTCTAGTTTAAAACAACTGTAGGGGGTAGAAAATATGCCTGTATATTTGTAAATACCATAGGGAAACAAACGTACCTTGACAGGGGGCGTGGCTCATGAGGTGTTTGATCCTTCGGATGGCCATTTCGATGATTTCAGTCTTTTCGACTCGACCTCGTCCCTTCTTCATATACTCGTGGGGGATGAGCCGGGATAAGTCTGCCAAACAAGAGTTCATCCGGTCTCTCCGTCTTTTCTCAATGATTCTGTGTGACAGTGGATCCTGGAAACATAATACAAAAAATTTATTAGAAGATGGTTGAGTTTCAAAATTTGGCTACAGGGAGTCAATCTACGTTAGATTTTCGGTGTGAAAACTAAAACATGTCACGGAAATTAAAATTTCTTCCAATCTTTTCAGAGCTTAGTGAACAAAGTTTTGGCTGTGAGACTATCCAAAATAATATCTTCACTCATCGTGACTCATCTTAAATCAAAGGGTGCGCGAAAAAGGTATTTCAACTATTTGAAGATTTGAAGAAGATTCCATTCTAAGAAGTTTATCACCCGCACTCTTCTACGATGAATATTTTTGTTTGTATGGTTTTTCAAAGTTTCGCACACTGGCGACGTCAAAGCACCCCTCCCGTCAGTGTGACGTCACCAGTGCAAACTTTGAAAATTCATAGAACGAAAACTACTCAACGTAGGAGAGTGAGGATGGTATCAAATTCCTTATAATTGCTATTCATTCCACTTGTCATTTGTCGTTCTTCCTAAAAATAGCGCTGAAGCAAGGAAAATATGGAAGCTAATACTCTATGGTTATGGTCAAGCGTTTCACGAGCCTGAAGGTGCGTATTGAGACGAAAACGGGAACTTTTCAATCTCGTTAACACCAAGGGATTATAAGACATGAACAAATCTTAACCCTTACACCTTGCTTACATCGTGGAACGCTGTTCTTTCCAGAAGCTTCTCACTGTGTATGGCTTACATGTCACTTCTACTGTAACTGTGGATGTTTGATGAAGGTAGATCAGCTGTTTCTGTGTGTGTGTAAGAAATTTTCATTCAAAAATATAACATGAATACGTGGGTAAGGCTCATTCCTCCTATATAGTAGCAACGCTCCAACCAGAGCGCGCCTCGGCCGAGCCATCGCTATGCGGCCGATTTAATCAAACCTCTTCAACTGCGGAGGTTTTTCTCCAATGTAGCTAACATTTCCGTTGGGTCAAATACCAGCCATTTCGGCTGGTTTGGGGTCGGAAAACGACGAAGTGAAACTGTAGGCTGCAGGTTAAGTAAATACTAACTGGAACAAGTACAAAAGTCGAGCGAGGTCATTGTCACTGTGTGCTTTGACTCAAGGGAGTGAAAGATGTTACCTCATGGAATGTGATGCTTAAAATCTTGGCTCGAGAGGGATTAACTAATTGTTTCGTATTATATTGGATTTTACTGATGAGCGCCAGCTGTGTCGTCCTAAAAATATTTGATACCGTGACAGAGTTTGAACTCGAGTCCTTGATTACACAGAAATTTCTCTTCAGTAAAAGCGCTAAAACCAAATGACTTATGAGGCCTTTCAAATTAAAATAGTCTACAGCGGAAGTTTTCCTTGAACGTAACACCTACTACCTTCCTAAGGAGATCTAGGAAATTTCAATTTAGTTTTGATTCCGAAGCTACGTTCTGATAAACCAATAAGTATTTGACACCATGAAACGTGATGAAACGGCAACTATTTTGTATACAAATCCACGAATCGATTGAGGCCGGAAAGACTCGAGATAACGAAAGTCTCAAACACGTGAGAAGAAAAAGAATAAAAAACAATAACTTTAATTAAGGGCATTATGAAATAATGAGGGGTTCTTCGAAAAAATCGCCGAACGACAAGATAAAAAGAAGGCGAACCATTTTTAAATAGGGAAAGGCGATATGATTATTTGAACGGCGATTATTAATACAGAAGGCTCGTACACGTGCCCCGTCGGGCGGTCCCACGTTTGCGTGCAGGTGAGGCGTGTAACCACAGAGAAGCTGTTAGAAAAAGCTGTATCGTTCAGACCAATTGTATAACTACTTCATGGACGGATAACCTCCTTACATCTACAGTGTCCATTTAAGTCCACACGTGCTTTTGCGAGATGCCGAGCCGGAAACCACAGTTTATCATATATTATAATATATTATTGGTCATTAGGTTCGTTGCATTAGATCGCACTGTCTAAGAAACTGTATTTTAGATTAATCACATTTTTCTAAAATTCGACCGTAATTTTGGGTAGTTACACCCAATAATACACACGACAATACTTAAGGCACACCAAATTTTTCAAAATAATATCAACAATCTAAAATAATTAATTGTATTGTCATAAACTGTTTTCCATCTTTGTAAATATTTGTAGGCACGTTTCTGTTTTGCTTCCGAGTCTACTCATTGCGATCCACAATTTAAATTGCTAAAGCCGCTCCTGATCGTTGTGAAATAATTCGTGGGGTTTCTATTTGATATTGGTTTTGCGAAAAGAACTATCAGTTCATATTACTTGCCTTCTCTCGTATTCTCCTTCTTTCAAGATCAACTTACTGGACTGGAGGAGCTTAAATAGATTCTGCGTCCGAAAAACCTTAGATATATATACTTAACAAAACCTAGTTTATAATGTAATATCTAAGCCATTAGATGATAAGTAAAAGTACTAAGATTGTCCCATTCTTATCATGCACTTCTACCATTTATATTATGCCTACTTCTTGTTCTTTTTAGGACATTACCACATGATTAGGACCCAGCCCTTGGGTAGAAACGTTGTGGATTATGTTGAATAAAACATAAAGAAAACTACTCAAGTCTAGTTTTGTCAACCCAACCTCCAATTATATATATACATATATAAAGTTGTTAACAGGTATGAGCAGTGAACTATAAGGGAGCCTTATGTTTCTTTACTCCACTTGGTTCGTATTCTTGAAAATTATACCAAGGTATATTATGCTAGTCCGGTTCTACTAGTATCTTATAAACATACTAACCATTCAATTGTAGTCCAGTGAATGGAGGAGTTGTACCCTACATGGAAAGGGATACTTCCGGATTTTTTTATATGTTGTTCAGGACTGTTCAGAGGTGTCTAATTCAAATTTCCGTATTCCTCACGCTATTCCTTCCTTCACAATCATCAGAAACCCGTGACATTTTGGCACTTTTTTATGTTTTTGGCCTCTATCTCATTTCCAGTGCGTTTTTCGACATAATTATAATCTAATGTAAAAAATTGGAGGAAATGAAAAAAATAGTAACATGGCAGGATTTCAACTTTTCTCCACTTTGCACCGTGACAACTGGGAAAAGACTTCAACTCTGAAAAAAGTGTATTAAATGAAAGTTGTAGAGAATTAATTTACCTTTAGACTCCATGTATTGAAAAAAAAAAAAAAAAAAAAAAAAAATCGAGCAATTTATAATGGTGGGGGTAAATTTTAGAAAAAGGGGTTTTTTTATTCAGAATATATGAGCCCATTTGATGAAATAATTTCAATTTTCATTAGAATTATTCAGATACTAGCCGCTCCGGCTCGCTACGCTCGCCTCCACGTCCAGCCGGGGGGCAAGCCCCCCGGACCCCCCATTAAATTGCTCGCTTCGCTCGCAAAGTGTGGTATGTAGGGAATGTTGCTCGCTTCGCTCGCAAAGTGTGGCATGTAGGGAATGTTGCTCGCTTCGCTCGCAAAGTGTGGTATGTAGGGATTGTTGCTCGCTTCGCTCGCAATTGAAACATGTAGGGGATGTTGCTTGCTTCGCTCGCAAACGGTAGATCTCTAAGGGTAGGTTTAACTTCTGTAGGGGATGCTGCTCGCTTCGCTCGCTTGAGGAAGTTATACTGCCCACCCAACATGTAGGGGATGTTGCTCGCTTCGCTCGCAAACGGTAGATCTCTAAGGGTAGGTTTAACTTCTGTAGGGGATGCTGCTCGCTTCGCTCGCTTGAGGAAGTTATACTGCCCACCCAACATGTAGGGGATGTTGCTCGCTTCGCTCGCAAACGGTAGGTCTCTAAGGGTAGGTTTAACTTCTGTAAGGGATGCTGCTCGCTTCGCTCGCTTGAGGAAGTTATACTGCCCACCCAACTTGGCAGACGTTTTTTTCTGTTGGAAATTCTTACAAACAAATTAAATCTTATAAAACTACGTGGAACCACGAAAAGTTTATTAGGGAATGTTGCTCGCTTTGCTCGCAAGGTATTGCTGCATAGGTGTTGGGAAATACCCGTATGAAATTCCGTTGAAATGAGTCAAGTGCGTAGTGAGTCCCCTGTGAGTCATCGCGTCCCTTTCAGGTAAGCAACGTTGTGTAACGGCGGCCCGTGGTCGATTAATTTCTGATGTTAAACGCTTCTCCTCGCTTCCGCTCTCATTTCGACCGACTTCATGTCACTTTTTTCGGTATCCAATTTCGGATTCAGATTCGGCGGGATCAAACATTTATTTCGCCCGCGAAAACCGTTCCGAAAAACGTACCTTTATGGGGTATATTTTAATTTAAAAAAACCAAGTTTTTCGTCGGAATTTTCGAGAAAACGGGTCCGTACTCTCGCATTTTTTTGACGCATTTCCCGATACTTTTTTCGCGATCCGATCGCGCCGTCGTCTTCCTCGTAGGAAAACCTACGAAACCGGTATTTTTCCGGAATTTTCGACGGCCGTTTAGAGGGGTAGGGGAAGCGGGGAAGTCCAAAAAGCGCACATTAATTCTTACTTCGACCCCCCTCCCGCCCTACGGCCCATGGTTCGGGTGGGATTAAACAATTTTAAATTCGCTCGCTCCCACTTTTGGAAAATCCCAAGAAGATCCCCCCACTCGTAGATCCGGCCCACTCAGCCGTTTGGCCGTGCATAGACACGACAGACAAACAGACAGACAGACGGAGTTTCATTCTTATTAATAGTATAGATAGTATAGATTTTTAAAAACAGCAGTTCATGTAAAACAAGTTTGGACCATTTATATATAAGTCAATGTAGCCACACACACATAGAAATATTTTATATGCAAATAAATAACTTGAAAAAAAAAAAAAAAATATATATATATATATATATATATATATATTTTTTTTTTCTTTCTTACTCTTCTATTTGACAAAGGCAAAAGCCGAAGAAATATAATAACTGTGAGTTTCCTGGTAAGTAATTTATCTATAGATATGTTACATTTTTCTCCGCACATCTGTGCCAAAGTGTATATATATATATATATATATATATATATATATATATATATATATATATATATATATATATATATATATATATATATATATATATATACATACATACAAATGAAAAAGCGCATATACATAAGTACATGTATCAGTGAATAGAGGAAGAAAACACACATTAATTATCAGAACATTCATTTTCATAAAATATACTGTATTTGTAAACATTATTACAATTTAAAATTACTTCAATTATCACAAAACATGAAGTTGGAAAGTCAGATTATATTATACTACTCGGGCACGATTAATTGGGGGGTTTTGGATTGGGGAATCCTCGATGAGATCATCGGATACAGGTGGGTTGTCCAAGTCTTCATCCGTCATCCTCAACGATAACCGGTCGGTTGTCACAGGACTGCCCACATCACCATTTACAAAAGCTTGAACAATGTAGTACATACTTGCTGAAGCCACATGCTGCTGAACAGCCTGCTACGCAACGGCAGAACACTGTTCTCAGCAGAGCAATCGGAGCATCTGTTGTTTTTGTTATTGGCGTTAAGCCTCTGCTTCCTCTGGCCCAGCCAAATGCAAGTGGGTCTTTTGTGACTATTGATGTAAACTCTTTGTATACTGAGATCCCACATGATGAAGGGTTGCGAGCTCTTAGTCACTTCCTCGAGGAGCGTTCAGAACCGAGGATCCCATCCTCCAGTTTTTTAGTGAAATTGGCTGAATGTGTGTTGACGATGAATGTTTTCAAGTTCGGTGATCAGGTATACCTGCAGAAGAGGGGAACAGCAATGGGAACACGCATGGCACCATCCTACGCCAATTTGTTCATGGCTGCATTGGAGAATAACTTCCTAACATCAAGAGAGAAAACTCCTTTGATGTGGAAGCGGTTCATCGATGACACCTTCATGATTTGGCCACATGGTGAGGAAGAACTTGAGTCATTCCTGAACGATTTGAACTCCCACTATTCTGTCACATTCACGTGGTCATACTCAAGGTCGACAGCATCATTCCTCGATGTAGACATTGTGATGGAGGATGGAAACCTCTCGACCAGTGTGCACGTAAAGCCTACAAACAAGCAACTTTACCTGCACTATGAGAGTTGTCATCCTCCACACACAAAGCGGTCTATCCCACGATCATTGTCTGTTAGAGGCCACCAAATATGCAACACTAGGGGGAACTTGGAAGGCTATTTGTCCGGGGTTAAAACCAAATTGATGGAGAGAGGTTACCCAAGACACTTTGTGGAAGACAGAATGGTTCCATCCCACGTCAACTACCAACAAAGACCTAAGCCAACAAGTGATCGAGTTCCACTGGTGACCACTTTCTTTTATGGGGCTCAAAAGATCAATGGGATCCTCAGGGAACTCCAGCCAATCTTGAACTCAAGCCCACTGACCCAGGAGGTATTTCGGGAGGCACCTCGGATGACCTATCGACAGGGAAAGAACCTTGGTGAAATACTGTCGCATCGGCATCCAGCTGTCCAGCGTGAGAATCCGCAGCAACGAGGTCTCCACCCATGCCAAAGACCGAGATGCAAACTCTGTGATTTGGTCATTGAGGACTCTTATTTCACCTCCCCAAATACCAACCACACGTACAGGTGCCAAGGATCAGCAGAGTGCCAGTCACGGATGTGCGTGTACCAGCTGATTTGCAAGAAGTGTGAGGATGACCAGTCAAGGAGCTTCTATGTGGGGAAGGCATCCCAACTGAATCTAAGGATGAATAACCATAGAGCTTCCTTGAGTCAGTCCCAGCAACGACCAATAAAGCTGCATGCAAGAACGCACGGTCAAGCAGTCACCTTCGACGAATGTTTTGGTGTTAAGGTGTTGAAGAAGATGCCTAAAAAATCGAACGACCGGCTACTTCAACAGTCCGAACGGGCCCATAGGTGGGTACTGGGTTCAAATCGGCCTCCTGGACTCAACCTCAATGATTGAGTAACTCCAACATAACAACAATGAAACGTTGGATACAAGCTTGGTTCCAGGGAATATTCAAAAAACACTCTTTCTTCTTCTAATTTTGACAAAGACTAATTCGAAATATCAAAAACCTTTTCCTCTTTATTTCTGTGAAATTTCTTTAACTTTAATTAGTATATAGTGCAGTAGCACAGTGTCCACAATCAAGTGCATATATATATATATATATATATATATATATATATATATATATGTAGATATATTTAGATAGCTCATAATTATATTATAGAATTCGTTCAATAATATTATAGGCAGGTGCTCTGTAATAATTTGCAGCGTTTTGAATGATTTCTCCCTTCGATACGTTTATGTATCTTACTTCCGGAATATGAAAGCCATATCATGTTTCATTTAATATCATAAACGATGCAAATTATTACACAACGGTTTCCCTTAAATTCCCGTATAGATAACACTTCTACGCAGATCACTGGTCTATACCTAATTATTAAACATAGTTATTAGTATTTACTGAAATTTATCATTATTATTAGATTATCAAACGTAGATGCCTACAGAGGAGAATTTAATGAAATTGAACAAACTACCTAAGCTTCACTAGTCTCTCTATACGGTATAATAGCTGATATGTAGGTACAGTAGTACACCAGTACTTCAAAATCAAAGAAGTATGTCGACATTGACGTAGGCCAAACTGATAAATAAATAATGAATGAGATTAACGACGAGTATAACACTCCACCTACGCTTTCAAGTCCGTCCAAAGTTATGAAAGTATAATATAGTGTAATAAACTCGATTTCGTATAGTGAGAATTCAATTAAAATTATTTCAGCTATATAATACGATTATCAAAGATTATAAGACGATTTTCATCATGTTCACACCAGATCTGTCTCACACTTGTAGATCTTGTTTCCTGCCACAGTTCTAGCCCTAAGGGAGATCGTACGGATAAACGATCAGCGACCCGGGTGGTTTCATTCGATTCTCTGGGACCACATCTATCAATCGCAGCAGCAAAAAAAGCTTATTTCAGAAGTTTTTGAGATCATATTTTTTATATTTATTTTTATATACCTAAGGGGTGATCTGGGACCAACTAGACCTCAACCTCATAATGTGATTTTTGAACCAAGTTATAGTTATAGAAGACGTTTGGTCGGATTTTTTTTTTTTTTTTTTTTTTTGTAGGTAATTAGAGTTTTGGACTCTACTCATCTTGAAACGCAAACCACAAAATTTTGAGGGGGATTAAAAAAAATGTTTTTCATGGTCTATAGAAAAAAAGTCAATTATTGAAAATAAAAAACAAAATTCGAGTTTTTGACAGTTGTTTATAGCAGACAATGTGGTACGTAAAGGTTTTCAGTGTAATCCATCTTGAATACCTTCCGAAATCAGAACAATCTGTTTGATGGACTTACTTCTCGTATTCTCCTTCTTTCAGGAAGATCGGGCGGTTCGCCAGCCAGAAACGGCGCCGGATCTCGTCCGATTCCCAGTGAAGGCTTCACCATGGCGTTGATGTGGAGAGAAAGGATTTTCGGGGCTGTGGCGATAGGGAGCAAATTCTCGGCCCTTTCGGGCTCGAAAAACCGTAGTTCCCGAATATTTAGGCTTTCCCGGAAAATGGTTACCGAATCTGGGAAAATCTTGATAGGGACTAGATGAAATTTGAGTAGAAAAAGCCCTTTATTGATGAGGTGGTTAAAACTTCACGAATGAATCTTAAGAATGGATTGAAATGTGCGTTAGATTGTCAACGATATTTCGAAGAATTCAATTCACCCCGCAGGAAATCTAAATACGAACTTTTGAAAATGTATGAACTCGATAACACAATCTCGATAGTTCTCCAACAGCATAAACGATAGATTTGTATGATTGATCTGCAGCTTCAACATTAGCTGAAACACTTTTAGGATTAACGTTTCAACGATTTTGGATTAAACAGTAAATCAAGGCGCGGAACAACAACAACGCAAAGAACGGCACTGATCTAGTGAACTGTTACACTGTAACTGCGACTTTACAGCTGTTACTGGAAGTAGGCGACAGTAAAGTGGGCCAAGAACTGAGGCAGGGTGGTGGAACGCAATCGTTATATACAAAGCGGGGTCGGGTGGGATACTTGTCACGTGCGTGTCAACGAGAAAAGCCCCTCGGTCAGGCGGACTCTAAGTGATGGATTTTTCAAAGCGGAAACGAAATCATGTAAACTGAATTTTTGTTTTCTCCGCAGAGAGAGGAAGCTGCGTAGTCATAAATAAATCAAACAAATAAAATAAATGAATAAATAAAAGTCAACAAATTGGGTGTGGCACGTGTGAGGTAGAAGATCAGGTTTCGCCTAATTTTATAGAATGGTACTAAATATCGCTTAAGTGAGTTCATAAAAATACGGCGCGAGGCTTCACATTACTTTCCCATTATGCATCACTCATCAATTCGCGTGGGTACAACCGGTACCTATTTTTCTGTGTAATGTGTAAACGCTGTTGAAAAAAAAAAAAAAAAAAAAAAAAAAAACTCGGCGCTCCGCGCCTCGCCAGGGGGCAAGCCCCCTGGACCCCCGGTTACCTCTATTTACATACTTCGGACGAAATTATTGAAACACAGAATGTGTTTGCGTTGTCGCGCAACCAAGTGACAACCAAACAAGCGTCATTGTTTACTATTCATTTATAACATCAATTTATATAGTTATAGTATGAAACTACGAAAAAAAAAAAAAAAAAAAAAACGAAATAAATTCGTGATAAATCAAGAGCGATTTATCAAGTAAATGTCCTAAAGAGGCTACATACGAAATTACAGCTTCCTAGAGTGTAAAGTATAGAAATTAGCTTTAAAAGCCACTCATCTGATCCGGACCCTGGACATCGTCAAGTAAATGTCCTAAAGAGGCTACATACGAAATTACAGCTTCCTAGAGTGTAAAGCATAGAAATTAGCTTTAAGAGCCACTCATCTGATCCGGACCCTGAGCATCGTCAAGTAAATGTCCTAAAGAGGCTACAAACGAAATTACAGCTTCCAAGAGTGTAAAGTATAGAAATTACCTATTCAAATTATTTAACCTCCGCTTCACAAATCAAACCGTTTTCGTAATACTCAGATCACCTGCTATGAATCAAATCATCGAAACACAAGCTCAATGAAATCATCAGAAATTAACAAGTGGTTGCAATCATGTTCACAATATCAATTATTGAGAATGATCACCTGTGTGTAAACAATTATTTATATAACCATGCTCATAACTCAGTTTGTTGGACACGCACTTCGCAGTAGTTAACATAATATTGTTGGATAAATCGAGAGCTTTCGAACGAATGGTCAACGAATTTTGTGGGATGAAAAACGACGAAGTACCATTTCCCTAGCAACGACTCGGTTGTACGTGAAAATCATCCGTCACACATTTCGTTACCATCCCGCGTTCCATTTTCGGCTAGTTAGTCCATGGCTAAAACACATTCTGTGTTAAAAGAGAGATAGATAGATAGAGAGAGAGAGAGAGAGAGAGAGAGAGAGAGAGAGAGAGAGGGAGAGAGAGAGAGAGAGAGAGAGAGAGAGAGAGAGAGAGAGAGAGAGAGAGAGAGAGAGTGTAGTATATTCAAGAGTGTACACATATAGGAACATAATAAGAAAATACTTATTTGAATATTTTAACTTGTCGATAGGCAAGACCCACCACAACCCCCCCCCCCCCCCCCCGACCCCCTTGTTTGGGTTTTTTTTACTTGTCTGTGTTGAGAAGCTAGAGTCCCACTCCAATACAAATGTGGTTCGACCAAAAACATTTTCGAACTTGAAGAGTATCATGTACAACATAATCCTCAACTAGACAACGTCAAAGACAAATGACAAAGGGGGGGGGGGGGGGGGAAGAAAGGCTTCATTCATGCGCATAGCACCTTATGGAAAAAAATCGTAAATCTTCAAATTATATCCATTGAATGGGGAATTTTCATGGATATTTTTGCTCAACAGTAAAACCTGAGCGAGAGCTTTCCAAGTATGTTCTATATGATGGATATCTGACCAGTAAAACAGCTCTTGAAAAAATTTGCACGATGACGTCACGGCGGCCGCCCTCCTGAGGGAAACCCTCTGCTTTGCCCTAATACGTCACGAGTGATCTTCCTACCCGTTTACTGGTCAACCAAACAAGTTTTAACATAGAACACACTTTTACCAAGACTTAAAAATGAAAAATCTTACAAAATATTGTCACGAAAAAACGAGACAAAAGTAGCGGCGGATCTAATTTCTTTGCTATTCAACCTATGAAGCTGAAATTTGAAATAGAGCGTGTACCACATTCCTCCAATGTTTAGGCTTGGTTCAAGGTGAAAGTAAAAGCGGGTCTGGGGTCCCCCAGCGGGGTTAAGGAGGAGAGCGTTCAAGGGTCATTCGGGGGTCGCTCGAGGGACGTTCGAGGAACGTTCATTTATCGATAAAATAAAGTTATTCAGCGTTCTTTTGACGTTCGAGGGTCGTCCGTTTATCGTGGTAATATTATTTCATTCAACTGACATCGGTATTTTCCACACTTCTTATTCTTGGTTAAATCAATTGTTATAAATCCGTGGTCCTTCTCCCAACACTGCGCACAAGGCTAGGAAAATTCGGTCATTGTCATGTCACCAACAACGAAGTCGTAATATACGTTTTTCAAATAATATTAGTTCTGCGGAAATATAAACACAATATTGACATTATTGCGTATCACCTGCCTGTCAGCCAAGTTGTAGCACTGAGCCAAATAAATACAGGATATATCTTTATGACGCCCCTTTGTGAAATAATTTTTAATTTCTATTTGTTTCTCGAGAAGACAATCATAAAAACCACTAATGAATCAGGATGACAGTCATCAACTGAAATTATATCTTCGCAATTAGCGAACGAAAAACAAATTTCCTGGCCTACTTCATTTTCTACAGAAGGATAGCGATCGAGCAATTCTGATAAAGTTGAGTGATTTGCTAAATATGTATAAATAAGTGTAATCGATCCAATTCTTGTATATGAAATTCATAAGCAATGTTGCTTTACCACAGTTACTGGAACCAATTATTATCGCCCTCACGAAATCGGGAATTTTGTCATTGTTCTTCTGCGGTCGTGAGCCAAAAGGAGTAACAACGTACTCGTTTTTTGTCTTATGTGATTTTTTCATAGTAGCTTTAAGTTTAGTATATTCTTATGTATTGTGAGATGATTAAAAAAAAAAAAAAAAAAATAAAATAATAATAATAATAATAAATAAATAAATATATAATACAATATGTAAGGAAGTTATACTGCCCACCCAACTTGGCAGATGTTTTTTTCTGTTGGAAATTACTATCAAAGGCGGCACCTTATGTGGAACCACAAAAAGTTTAGTTTTAAGAACATTTCAGTACTAACAGAACAGTCAGATGTTGAATGTTGTTAAGTATTTGTTTTCCAGTTCTATTTTTCTAAATGTAGGCCATTCTTTTATGTGCGTAGAAGGGCAAACGGGAAACTTCCCGAGATCAAGAGGTTCGAAGGGAAAGATCAGAATAAAGAACTACGTTTCGACGGAATAAGCTCGAAAACCAACGTTTTCGTCTACATTTTCGTTCACCACAATCGGAAAACACAATTTTATTCTTCGAAACTCGAATGGAACCAAACTGGAACTCCAGCGATAATTGTAAGACCAACCCGAGCAAAAACCGGGGTCTAAGGCAGAAAAAACCGTAGCGGGGAATGAATATTTTTTTTTTTTTTTTTTTTTTTTTTTTTTGTCATTTCTCGCTTATTTTCGTTGATGTCTCAGGGAAGACAGCATCTTTCGGCAATTTTGACGGCACCATCGCGTTCTTCGTATTCAGAAACGTAATTTTTCGCTGACATACGACGAGCTCTCGATCAAATTTTAATGTAGCAGCGGATAAAAGATCGAGCGCTCGGAAAAAAAAAAAAACTATGAGGCGTTGCACGTTGCGTGGTCATCTCCCATTATTTAGTCCTGAAGGATCATATATACACCTAATACGTTGCAATGAGCTTTATTTTCGTTGGGGTTCATTTTTCGACGAATTTTAATTCTAAAACGATCGTCGAAGGTCTCATTGTGTAACGTACAATGTCTGCTTACGGATAAATCATCATCAGACTTTACAACTGATGCACGGTGATTGTTCACCCTCAAGTTGAGCTGGGTTTCAGCTTTTCCGACAAAGAAAGCAGGGCATTCTTTGCAAACCAACTCATACACACACATTGGCGTTTGTCAATTTGCCGATTCTTTGCATGTGTATGAGTTCGGATTGTTGGCCGAAACGAATGTTGCTTTACTATTGGGCAAACTTTGCATTTACGTTTGTAGCATGAATGTAGTCCTTTGGGAGCCGGTTGATTGTTTTTTGTTCTTCGATGTGTAAGAATAACCCCAATTGATGATCCCTGGCGATAGGAGAGTGCAGGTGTATTAGAAAAAACTTTTTTGTAGTACAGTTTGAGGACAGGATTGGGTAAATTTCTTTCAATATTTTATTCAAACGCTCGATGCCAAGAATAATGTTGTACATAGTCAACTGAACTTGCTCTTTCACATCGTGGATTCCCGGCGATAATCAACATGAGATGGAATCATCCTTTTCTTTAGCTCTCTTGTTGGGTACACCCTCGTGATGAGTTTACCTAACAAGTTCTTCAGATATGACTCCTTCCTCACTACATATTCTGTGGCCCCTAATCGATAGAGCTCTTGGAATAGACTTTTTAGTGTGACGAACATGACAACGCTCATAGAGTAAGTATAATTGTTTGTTTGTCGATTTGATATGTACTGAAGTGGGTAGTGTAGTGCCAGTAAGGTTTATGTTTACATCGAGAAATGTGGCAGTTGTTTTGAATATGTCCATGTGAATTAACTGAAAACTCTGAATTTAGATAATTTAAAAACTCGTTGAGGGTTTCTTCTCCGTGAATCCAAATCAAAAAATCTTTTCCCAAGTAAGTTGTCCAAGATCATTGCTCTAGATGTGCCATGAAGAGGTTCGCATACGATATATATATATATATATATATATATATATATATATATATAAAGCTGAAAGTTTGAGGAATTTTTTTCCGAAGAGCGCCCGCCGGTAGCAGAAAAATGGAACGAAAAAACTCGATTTCAAATTTGTTTTCTTATTTTGTACTTTGGCTTTTTTTACCAATTAGAAATAACTTTGAAAAACTTTATATCAGGGTTATAGGGAATTTAACGCAGTATCAAACGGTATCCTCAAATTTGGGAAGACTCTGGAAATTGAGCAAGTTACGACCGTTTTAATGCCATAAGGCACAAAACACGAAAGAAATCTTGAAAATTAAATAACTCGGAAACGAAGCGTTTAAAAAATCTCTAAGTGAAACTTTTGATTAGAAATAAGCTCTAAAATCGACCTCCTGATTTTTGTCCATCCTTGGTGTAGACACATTGTATACGGGGTTAAATAATTATATACCGCTGATCTGCGTAGAAGGGCTATCTAACAGAAATAATACTTTTGTATAGTAATTTTCAGCGTTTTAGAATAGAGTCTATGTTTATTTAAAGATATAATGTGCACGTGCAAGCTCTTTCGGACACCTGAACCGAACAAATGTCTTCGGGTTAAAATATTCGTAGGGTCCGAATCAAAATTTCATAGGTGTCTCCGAGGAATCACATTAGGAAAATGGAGTGAAATCTTATAAAGCGCATTCCGTATTCATAACTCACGTTGACGTGAAATGTCAAATCACCTTTCCAAAAAATGTGTTGAGATCTCCAGTGTACGAATAAATTAAGTGTCAAGACAGACAGCTGGCGCGCGCATGTGCCACCGAACACGTGATATTATGCGCCTCGGAGGGGAGTTTCAGACTTTTTGATGTTGATGCAGATAAACCCTCCCCCCGAGTTGAGAGATGTGAAGTCATAAGTTGAAAGTGACAGTGAACGATAATATTTGTCTGACCGAGAAGAGTCGAAGGTCCGTTCCATCAATACGGATGTCAGGGGATACACGCGGGAGGAATACATCTAGAACGAAGGGTGCATCGCGAAAGGAAACAACCATTAAAAATTGAAAGAGAGGGAGGGGGGGGGATAAAAACGCTGGAAATGATTGCGCAACGGGGCATTATTTAACATTTTGCGTAGATACCGGGTTTCTTTCTGCAGGGGAAATCATCATTGATCTTAATTATAGAATGAAGAAGTAATCCAGATCTTTTCTGAATACTATGAATTGGACACAGTTGAAATTTCTCAACAGAAAGTTGAAAAAAAAAAAAAAAATGGTTGGTAATGGGTGAAAAATTAATTAAAAAATAATAAATAAATAAAAAACAAATACAAATAATATTTTTAACCATTTATTTTGTTATACATTTTTTTTAGCACATTTTTTGATATTTGACCTATTCAATGGGATCAAAAAGTGCAGGCCAACGAACTCGTCCTTCCATTTGGAAAGCTTGATTTTTGGCGCAAGAACGGAACTTTTATTTCAATGTTAAGGAGAATTATTTATCGTCTGGAATAACTTTCTCCTTTCAAAGGCGAAGAGGCATATCATTAAATTACAAAATAAATAAAACAACTTGGGAAGACGCCCAGGTTTACCCCAACGACGGCACTTGGAACCAAGGAAGCTGAAGGGGAAGGAGGGAGACTGGGATGAGAGGAAGAGCCCCTATAAAATGGCTACCAGTTTAAGTAAGAACCTCCCAAGAGGTAGGTGGTGTGACTACAGAGCACTCCAGCCAAGACACCCTCGAGTAACTCTGTGGCACTTTTCCCGCGACCACACTTTTTCATGATCAGTGGGTTTCCTTTCAGCTCAGAAATCGCTTGCCACAGGTAATTTCTGTCATACTCGTTTATCTTAGCCCGCTAGGTTTTTGTTTGGAAGCAGTTGGTGTTGCTCAGCCGCACCATAACAACTGCTGCCCAACGAAGTCAAGGTGGGCAGTACGGGCAACCTCCCAGCTTGAGCCACTAAGGGCAAGTGCGAAAACTTAAATTACATCGAGTATTATTTTTTCGTTTCTTAAATGACCAATTATGACGTTTCACGCTATTCTTGATTTACCCTTTTCCGCTATGGAATTTTTCAAGATCATTTAAAACTTTTCGATGATCTACAAATTCATGATAGGTAAACGAGGAAGCTATGTGACACACCCTACTTGGCAGTCGTTTTTTCTTACATAGGGAAAAATGTTGCCATGCGAACACCTAGGTACATTGGCCACACATAGAAAGGTGGGCTTTGGTGAGTCGTGCTGTGGCTATGGTCCTCAATTCCATTTTCTTCCCACCAACGATTCTAACCTTGAATCTCTTCTGAAAACAATGGGCGGTATATCCGTCCCTGGCTGCGAAGGTATCAGCCTGCAATATATAAAAACCAATTTCACTAAGTAGATATCAGTCGCATGTAGTCACTGTAGATATTATTTCCCTGGCAGTACTGACTCGATTGATTAAAAATTTATTTGATGGTTGTCTGCGATCTACAGTCATGTCTCAGACGAGCGAGAGAAGCGAGCGGGAACAGCTAGTAAACTATAAATTTGTGAGTTGAGTCTAAATTGGAAAACAAAGCGTTTAACAAAATCACTAAGAGGAACTTTCGATCAGAAATGAGTTCTAGAATCGACCCTGAAGGCTTGGGACACCCTGTATACTCCTATGAATTCCGCCCGTGGTTGCTTCACATCAGTTTTATCCTGATTTCTAAATTTGAGAGAATGTGCAGGTTGAGACCAAGATGGTCCCCATAAACTGCAGCGCTGCCGGATCAGAGGATTCTGCGCCTGCACACATAAAAAATCCTGATTGCTACAATTTCCATATGTTTTCGAGATGTTCGATGTTCAGGGTTTGTTCGGGTTGGGCCCAAGATGGTCTTCATTAACTGCATCCAATTGTCTTTATCATCAGTTTTCAAAATATTCAGGGCTTGAGGAGGTTGGGTTTAAGATGGTCTACGAACTGAATCTCTGCCGGATGAATGGTGGCTTCTGTACAAGCACTTAACGTAACATCCGTACAACAATCTCGATTGCTACAGTTTCCATTCGATTTCAAAATATTCAGGGATTGTGCATTCTAGGGTCTGCATTACTACCGGATCAATGGTGGCTTCTGCGCTTGCACAAGCGTAAAATGTGTGTGAAAATCCAAATCGCTACAGTTTCCATCTAATATTGAAAAGTCCAAGGACATTTCGGTTTAGGCCCAAAATGGTCCCCATAAAGTACAGTGCTGCCAGAACAATATTGGGTTCTGCGTCCGCCCAAATGAAAAGTCCTTGGAACCATCAGCCTATAAATACTAATTGCTACAGTTTCCATCTGTTTTCGAGATGTTCGTTTTGAGCTCAAGATGGTAACCATTAACTGCAAGCGGACCAATCGTCTTTTTCATCCGTTTTCAAAACATTCAGGGATTGTGCAGGTTGGGTATATGAACTGCATCGCTGCCGGATCAATGGTGGCTTCTGTACATGCACTTAACATCAAATCCATATAACAATCCTAATTGCTACAGTTCTTGTTCGACTTCAAAATATTCAGGAATTGTGCAAGTTGAGTCCAAGATAATGCACTAGGGTCTGCATCGCTACCGGATCAATGGTGGTTTCTGTGTTTGCACCAACTTGAAATGTTCATGTCATCCTAATTACTGGTTTCCATCCAATTTTGATATGTCCACAGACAGTCCTGGTTGGGCTTAAGATGGTCTCCTCATGAAATGTACTGCTGCCGGATCAATGGTGCATTCTGCGCCTGCACAAATTAAAAATCCTTGGAACCATCATCTTAAATCCATCGACTATTTCCATCTGACTTGGAGATGATCATCGTAAAGTGTTTGTGACACTCGTAATTCCTACATTTCCATTCAATTTTGACATGTCCTGCAATTTTCCGGGTTTGGTGCAAGATGGACCAAATTCATTGAAGCTGGATCAATGGAAGACATGTATAATCCATATAAAAACTATGCCTATCGCAGTTTTTATCATTCTGCCACATCGTATAGCTATATGCATATTTAGAGCGCGATGGTTTGAAAACGATGCCATAAGATCCAGACAACGTACGTAGCTCTATGAAATGCTGGCCTGCGACGGATTTCCCGACACGTGACTGCCAATGATGGGGAGATGACCAACATTTCTTCTTCGGAGAAGGCACGTTATCCAGACGCACATACCGAAGATTTGAATAACAAGACCAAGTCACAAGGGCTCCTCACGAGGCCGCCGTTTATGTGACAAATGACCATGAGCATCATGCATAAGGCAAATCCATAATATGAATGCTATATTCGGTTCCAGAGATAGGCGACACTCCCTGGATTTAATGCATGTTTTTCCGTAAAACTGTATTCAATCATAGTTCGACAGGAGAGCGAATGATATTATCATACGGCGTCTCAGAGGTTATGGAAAAGTCTGCCTAGGTGAGGCTTATCAATTCACGAATTCAAACAGGATTGGATGTATAAAATGTATAAAAACAGCGAAAAAGAGACTTGGATTATTTAATTCAGGCGGGAGAAGGAGTGATAGTTAACACTGTAAGGATTACTCAACATCAGATTCCAGACAAGTAAGTTGACCGATTTATGATCTAGTAAATGAAGGAATTCACAAATAAATAAAGTGGAAGATAAACAGTATAATAATGAAAATAGAATCTTATATATTAAACAATTTGACGAAATCTAATGGCACTTAGTACGGCCATTCTCTCTGGCCAATTCCCTTTATTTGTTATTGAATGAAAGGTATGTATACATAGATTTGTCATCAAGCATTGAAAATCAGATAACTCACATTTTTATAGCTTTGCCCTTTGGTATTTCAGGTTCTAATTGAGATACAATGTTCGTTTTGGCCTAAGAACACTCAGTGAATCATGCCCTTTCATTTGGTTGAGTTTCAACTTGATTAGTTGAGTTTGAAAGGATGTGTGCAAAAACCAAATTCGTTTAAACTGCGAAAGTTTGTCAAAAAACGTGTTTACATCAAAAATCAAAGGGTGGCCACCTTCAGTGATTTTCAAGACCTTCTCCGCCCGCTGCCTTCTTCCAAGGCGCAGTGGTTCCTGACTTTGCCTGTACTCCCGCCTCCACCTCTGGCCCGTCAGGCCGCAATGTCGGCCCTGTCAGGCCACAATGGGCGCTCTGCCAGAACGAAATGGACGCAGAAGGGCATTGGGCCCTGGCCCTGTCAGGGCACAATGGGTGGCTCCCTAGTTAACTCTTAATAAGAAAGTGTATAATAATATTTTACAGGTTAGTTCCATTGCTATACCAACACAAACATCATCATATGGAGGAGTCTACACCACATCATTCCATCATAAGTCAAAAGGATCAGGAAGCTTGATTGTTCGCCTGGGTCTTGGTCTTCATTGGCCAGAACTGGAAGCCTAGTAAAATTAAACTTATTCCGTCCAACTTTCTTCTCTTCATCCAGCTGCACCGCATATATGATCTTGGTCTAACTGACTGTATTAAAGTACCCACTACATCATTATATAACATTTATTATAATTATACTATATTTTGCCCTTGCTTGAAATACGAATAAATTTAATGAACCACTTCAACTGCAAAATTAGCCAGAACAGAAGGATACTCATAGTAAGAGAAGGGATAAGATAATATAATTTCCTATAGCATCAGTAAAGAATTTACTGAAATTACAATACTTTGTTGTGCCTATATAAGAAAAAAAAAAAAAAAAAAAAAAAAAAAAAAAAGAAGGAGAGAAAGAAGCAAATAATACCACCTCACAAGCTATAGGAGATCCATTTTGGCCAATTGTAAAGACCAAACCTTTCCTTTTTTTTCTTGTTCTAGGTTACCCAGGCAACCGTCCTTCCTGGTGATAAAAATGCAAACATGACTGGGTGATTAGTGCTGGATTCGCTGGACTTACCTGAAGAGCTCCCCCTTGAACCATTGATGTGTCCGAAACGTGAATACCAATCAACCATAATTCCACAACTACCCCAATCTGTACTCTCCAATAGTGCACCTCAGGGATCCTAGGCGCACACACCAAAGCATATTCCTAAAGGAAGAATGTGCCATACAAATGTGCCTTGTGCCATAATGCGGAACTTGGAAGCCTAGGAGGCTGCAAGCACCACAGCAAGCATAAGGTCTTACTTGGAATTTAAGCCAGAGTAGCTGTAGTGGACACGAAACAGCAAACAACAACAAGGTGGTTCTTAAGATGATGAAAGCAAGAAAGGGAACGTCACCCAGCTGCATAGAAGGGTGGATTGAGGGGGGGGGGGGGGGGTTATGATGCAAAATGTACGTTTGTGATCGTGGCATTCGAGTTTGTACAGTGTTTTTCGTCTACCTATTCGAGTCTAAACATGGGGCGTCGATAGACACAAATAGTGAGGGGGGAAATTTCATGAAATTTCCAACTGAACATAAAAAGTTTTCCTAACCCTGAAAACGCTGCAAATTATTACGCAGAGATTTATTATTTCTGTATTGTATAGCTCTTCTATACAGAACACCTCTCTATATTGTTAAACGAATAAAGGAAAGGTAGGTATCTAATGTCTCTGCATAGGTGAGACGCCTACAGTGGAGAAATTAACAAAATCAAATAACACACCTAAACTTTCCTAACACCAGCGGACGATGCAGTGCTGTGAATTGGTAAAACCGCGGCGGCGGCTGCTGCAAGCCCAACAATATCGGTCATTGATGAAACTTAGTTCTCCCGAAAAAGCATAGGGTCGCTGCTTCATTATAGATTGTAGTGAGAGAATAGAAAATTCGTACGGCTTTCAGGAAGGTTTCATTCGAATTGTTGAAAAAAAATATGTAAATAAAATAAATAAATATATAAATAAATGCTGTCACCTTCAAGAACTTCAAGGTAAAGTCTAGTCTACTTTAGCAGGACTTCTTCGACAAGGAAGAAGTTCAAGAACTCGATTTTTCAATATTTTAGCCCTTAATTACTACTCTTCACCTTGACGTCGATGTTATTGGGACATCACCGGCCGATGCATGATTTTTCATAAAATTTTTATAAACATTGGTCCAGTTGTTGCGTGAAAAAGCTCCGGATGGTAGTATCTTGGAGAAAGTATCTTGATGACGCTCTGTAGCTTTTCGGTGACATTTTCGCAAATATGATGTATCCTATGTTCAATAGGAGAAAATTATTAAAATTTCATTTCATTTCACACTATTCTCAACCGATTTTCACGATTCTTTTGTTTGGGTGAGGGGTGTTATTTAGCTGTTTTCAGATTTATTGAAGCAACTGATTTAACGCGTCGCTTTTTTGTCTGCAAAGCGAAGATAATTAAAAGTTACTACTTCAAACCAGAGATAGGTACCTGTAACGCATACTACACTTACCAATATTCGTGCTTTGCTTCCGAGTCTACCAGTCTATCGGTAGCTTTTAAGTTGTCACTTTTGGGAGAAAAAAATGGTGTGTCCCCAAAATTAAAAGTTACACTCGCATTTTACGTTTTCGACCATTCTGAACCACTTTGGTTCCGTGTCTGTCTTTCTGTGTGTGTGTGTCGGTAGTGTCCACGAATCCTTTTCACAAGCTATAATTTCCACAGTTTTCATCAGATTTGGATGAAATTTTCATGGAATGTGCGGGCTAGGGTGAAGACTCATTCCATTGATGCTAGATAACTACTCTACTCTACGCCTGCGCAAACGTAAATTCAATTATGCTAAATTTTTTACACTCTTGTCGTTCGATCTTGCCCAAATTTGGATGATAGTTGGGAGAAAAGGATTTGATCATCACATATCAATTTCAACATAATTGTATCATTAATAGCTGCTGCGCCAATGTGGAATCCTCTTAACGATCTTAATTTCCAAAGTTTTCGTCCGACTTTGATGAAATTGTCAGGGGATGTGCGGGATAGGCTGTAGATGGCTCCGTACCAATCACATTGTTTTCAAATTATCACTTCATTCTGCGTATGCACAAATATAAATTACATCGAGTATAATTTGTTCGTGTCTTAATTGACCATTAGTGACGTTTCACGCTATACCTTGATTTCAGATGGAATATATCTTTTGACTTTTTTCAGATACGGAATTTTTCAAGATCATTTAAAACTTCTAATTGATCTATACATTCATGTTACGGAAACGAGGAAGCTATGTGCCACACCTTAACGTGTAGATGTTTTTTCTATGCGACAAACAACGTGCCCTACACTAGCCTACATACAAATCTTATCCACTAACTTGGTTGAAACAGTTCCATGAAACTAATCACGTTTTACCAGCCTCTTACCTAATATTGTAAATATATTCGATCACTGGGACGTGGGTGAACGTTTTGGTCGCATGTTTCTGGGGGCGGGAAGTCGGGTTGTTTATGGGGCTCGAAAAACGTAAATAATCCGAGCGAGGATCACGCGGCGTAATAATGTGACGTCCCGGCGATATCTGGACCATCTCGACTCGGATGTCGGCCCCCTTCATTGAGTTTCACATACATAGTCAAGAGATATGAGCGATGTCTACCGCGTGCGATGGAGCTCTAGAATCGATATGATCCATGGCCAACTTATAAATCCATCAACAGGTGTCCGTTGAATTCAATTTAAATATCCGTTCTCCACCGTTCCGTTAACTGGTTCCCCCGTGCATTTATTAGACAAGCTGATTGCTGGAGAAAACATTTACCAAGTGGTGTGACACAATTATGTTGAAATTGATATGGGATGATTATCATCCCATCAATGAAATGAGTAGGGGAAACGCATCCATGAAATGAGTAGGGGACCATCTACTGCCTAATCCGCACACTCCCAGAAAACTTCATCAAATTCAGATAAAAAATGTGAAAATAAAGCTTGTAACTAGGATTTCACGTTCGCGATTGCACAGGAGTTACTAATGTTACGATCATCTTGAAATTTATATTGAATGCTCAAATTGTCTTCTCGTAACCATCCCTCGAATTAGAGCGAGATCGGATGACTAAGGCGGGAGAAAAATATGCTTGGTAGATTTTACGTTTGCGCATGCGCAGAGTCAAGTATTGATTAGGGAACAATGAAACTGATAGGGGGCCGTCCACACCCTAGCCCGCACGTTTTCTGAAAATTTCATCCAAGTCGGATAATAACTGTGGAAATTAGGCTTGTTACTAGGAGCTACACACACGCGCGGGATGAAAGGAAGTGCTCCTATAAAATTACCACCAGTTCAAGTAAGAACCCTTCAGGACGCGGGTGGTGATACCACTCAGCACTGCCGCCGAGATGCCCAACTCAAGTAACTCCGTAGCGCTTCTCCCTCGCCATACCCCACGCCATGACTCGGTCGCAGCCATAACTTTGATGTTATTGGTTGCCACTCCTTTTAGCTCGGAAATCGCTTGCCGCAGGTCATTCCTGTCATTTTAGCCCGTCAGCTCTGCTCCATGTCCACGCTGTCACTGACAGCTGTTAATTAGGAGAAAAAACAATGTTTTAATGTTGAAAAACGCTGTTTTTTCATTGAAATCGATCGAGAGTTTTCTTAAGAAATGACCCTCTATGAAAATACGAGTTTGGGCTCGGTTTCTACGTATTTTTTCACGCTGAATCGAATGGTAACTCTTGCAGATCTCACCAACTCCGTTATAACAGAATTTTACACTTTTGCTTAATTACTTAGTTTCACCCCTAAAATCACATAACATTTGTCACACCAAATGAACTCAAATGTTGTTAAAGTGTAAAACTAGGTTATATTGGTGTTGGGGAGATATGCAAGAGTTACCATTCGATTCAGCGTGAAATAATACGTAGACACCGAGCCCAAACTCGTATTTTCATAGAAGGTCATTTTTCAAGAAAACCCTCGATTTCATTAAAAAAACAATGTTTTTTAACATAAAAACATCGTTTTCTACCCTAATTAGCAAAGTAAATGTAAAATTGACTACACCGTTCGAAAGCTGAGGTTCTGGTGCAAATTTTAGGACTTGAGGCTGAATTTTACATGTATTTCATTGGACCTACAGAGTATGAAAAAAGTGGTCGTTCTGAAGATTTGACAAAATTTACTGTTCAGATTGATTTTTCACCAATTGAACAAGCTAAAATAATTTTTATGGTACATTAGGTAGATGGGAAATTCAATACTTTTTCCAACGGTATATTCAAATTTGAATGTTTTCAGGTAATTACGGTAGTTGTGGCCGTTTATGTGAGTTAAGGTCGAAAAAATTCTTAAAAATTGAATAACTCGAAAACGAAGCGTTTAAAAAAATCTCCACGAGGAACTTTTGATCGGAAATCAGTTGCAGAATACGTGGGTGAAGTTTGGCGGATATAACATGAGACAACCTGTATAAGAGAGCAGGATAATCCTAGAAGGATAATCCTATAGGATAATCTCTATAGACCCCTATGAAGGATAATCCTGATTAGAGAAAATTTCTTTGAGATCGGTGGCGGACTTACCGCTCACAACCCTTGTTCTATTTGTAAGTACAGTTCTATTTACAGTACAGACCTTAGTCTCATCACGTTTCACGGAGATAGAAGCAAATATCATTCACGAAATCATATCAGCGCAGATCAGCGGGAAGACAGTGAACATCTGCTGGATTAAAAGCTACTCAGGGATAAGGGGAAATGATACTGTGGACTCCGAAGCGAAACGGGCGGCTCTTCTCCCAGAACAACCACCATCACGAGTGTATCCCTTTACAGATCTCAGAGCTTCAGCAAATCGTTCATTACTCCTCCAATGGAGAAAGGAATTCCTCTCTTATCCATCCGGCTGCCAGTATAAGGGTCTTTTCCCATACTGTACTAAAAGGACATGGTTTGATGGAATAACGGGCACACACCCCAAAGCCTTCATCAGAACCATAACCAGGTTCTCGGGTCATTGCAAGACCAACCCCGCTAACTCATCACTCTGCAGAATTTGTTCTCTCACTGAAGAATCATCCGAGCACATCATCCTGGAATGTCCAATCCATCATACCGCTCGTCTACTACTCATGGAAGCATGTGAAAACAGGGCCTACAACCTCAAGCCACAACTAGCCCAAGGTGATATGATATGGTTATTTACATAGAAATTTACAAGTTTTTGAGCCTAGTGAACATTTCAATTTAAAATAGTTCCTACATATATTATTCATGATTTATTGAAGTACCTACTTTTATTTTTGTAGAATCTATTGTTTTGTTTGCGGCTGTATGAATTTATTTCGAAGCCAATAAAAAATAATTAAAAAAGTACAGTTTAGTCAACTGCGTTCAAAAACATCGAGTAGAAAAACGGAAGTTAAAGAACAGCGTTGCTAATTCCACGAAAATAAAGAGTTACGATGTTATCGACTATATTAATCGTTACATCGATGAAGTTAAAGAACAACTCTCCCTGTATTGGCCAGCGAGTCCGCACTATGTGGGTAGACTGCGATAAAAGAGGCGCGTTGTCTCGACACGTGAGCTCCGTCGCCACCCCACGCCCCGGACCACGTGTCGGCGCTGATCGAGTCTCAGAAGCGATGACGGGGAATGATGATAATAGGAACGAGGTCTGAAATACAAGTTTATTCTGGTGTATCGTTCAAGGTCGAAACAACACGGTTATTTTCGAAGGGGAAGTACGGGGCAAGGATGTTTTCAAACTTTATAATTGTTGGTATTTGCGAATTTGGTTAATTATTTTCAATAAGCTACCTTTCTAATGGGGCTTAGAACTAACAAGGTTAGCCACTAGGAGCGCTAGGGAGGGAAAGACCTAAGGAACATAATAGTTGACATGAATTACCCCTTGCTGATACTGAAATTGCCTTGTAAATATCAGCTGGTATAATTCCAAAGGAATATGAGTTCCACTATTGTCCGTGCCGATGTAATAGAGAAGTATTGGTAGATAGGTACATATTTCATCTCATAAATTGCTGCCGACTCTACCTACAGATAGCGGAAGCACTTATTATTATTATCATTTTTTTTAATGAAGTTTATTAAGAAACAACATTGTGCTAAGTATTCTCATTGTGTGAACATACGATAGGTCTAATAGCACGCTGAGCGTGATTCACGTGTAAATAGGACCCAAGTTATAAGTCAGTCTTATCCTAGAAAAGTCATATTTTTGGAATAGTGGAAATGAAGTGTTAAGGAACTATGAGAATGTTTTTGTTATGAAAGTACGTGGATCGGAACTGTTGGGATGTTGAATTGTTGATGTTTAGTTGAAACCATTTGCAAAGTCACCATGGGGTTTTTTTGAGACGAGGGAGTGGACGTTGATTAGGTATCATGGTGATGAGGTCGTTGGGATGGGATGAACTTTTTGGTGCATTGAGTGGTAGGCCGCAATGAGGTCGTTTACAGTGGGAATGTTCAGGTATTTGTGTAGTTCTTCGTTACGTACATGCCACGGAGCGTTCACAATAAATTATTCTCAATATACGATTTTGTAGCACTTGAATTTTGTTAATCTGAGTAGCACTCGCTGATATCCACAGGCCACTGCCATACAGATTGATAGATGAAACAGCCACTACAGTTGAGAGATAAAAAAGGTTAGTCTCCAAAAAACAAACGGTTTTTTTTTTACAGAGGGAAAATTTCCACTCGCATTTCACTTTTTAGACCATTCTGAACAACTCGTTCCATATCTTTCGGTGTCTGTGTGTCAGTCGTGTTTCCGCGAAGTCTTGTAACAATCTTAATTTCCTTTTTATTAGTGAGGGTTTTATTAGGGGGGTTTTATTAGTTTTTATCTCTGATATGTCTTTAGACATTTGAAATTAGTTTCAACATTATTTATATAACTAATAATGTTAAAACTAATTTCAATTACCTAATTTTTTTTCTCGAAATTTGAACTCTGAAGCAAGTAATTTTGGAATGACTCATTATTATCTTCTGTTCTGTCCTGCATTTTATAAATTATACAGCTCACTTGACAATTCTCTACCAAAAACTCATAACTGAGTTTAACTCCCACCCCCAACCGTTCAAGTTAATGCAGAGTTCACACAAACTGTGAGCGTCTTTAGGAACGTGATGACCTTACATCATCAGGAGTTTAGACAGCAGTTTAAAACGCTGCAAAGTATTACACAAAGGTTTATTATTTCTGCATTACATCATTTTCTACGCAGATCATTGGTATATAATTATTATTAAGACCCATATTTATCTAGTAAAATCATGGCGCATCGTGCCTCCCCAAAAGGGTTCACTCCTTCACAGTTAAGGACCCCACAAGTTTATGATTTATAGTAGGTTGAAAATTTGTCCAAAAATGTCAAAACAACAAAACAAAAAACTTAGTAAAACGGCGGGTTGAAAAGGAAAGAAATTAGCCTCAGAGGCAACATCAGCTATCCAGTTATCCAGTGTTTATTCATTCAGTGATCCCCCGAACCGCGTAATTGTTTTTGAGGTGTCCCGAACGAGCTTCATTAAATTTCAGCAACGTGAGTCGATTAGGAAATATATTAGCCTCGTAGGTTCCAAAGCGGATATGAATATCACGAGAACTGAATATTACAGAAATATAAAATAACCGGGTGACTAAAAAAGAGTAACGCTTAGACCACAGAGAAGTTTCAACGCCCCTCTGTTTCCGCGCAAATTGAAAAGAACCAGAACTTTTTGATCAAACTCTACATACACATATTAAGAAGCGTTAAACTCAAGGAACTACAAAATTAATTTCCATGAAGGAAATTTTGGATTCATTGCAATAGCGAACATTTTCATAAAATTTGCTAAAACGCTCCGACCTTGGTAGACTCGGAAGTATTTAACCTTCTGTTGTTGGATTAGAAATAATAATTTAATTAAGAACAATTCCTAAGTATTTACTAATCAATAATTTGATACATTAATATAATTGAAGTAGGTGATTACCTACCTACGCTTCACAAGCCCAATAGGATACAGAATTTATAATAAACACGATTCCGAGAAGTCTAAATTCCACTTGAATTATATCTATTATCATCTGATACAATTTTCATAGTTTTCAAGGCGATTTTTGATATGTTTCACTGGTTACGGTTCACCCCCGTGTTGATGTTTTTGAAGTGTAAACTTCTATAGGCGCACCACGTCGAACAATTTAGCGGGGTGTGAATACGATTTTATCGTCGCGTTTTTTTCCGTCACGCTGTTTTGACAACCAAGCCGTTGCTGGGGAAATGAAACTTCTTTATTTTTCACCCGACAAAAATCATTCTCCACTCGTTGGAAAGCTCTCGATTTATCACGCATTTCTTTCGTACTAACTTGTTCTTCTATTCATGTTATATTTATTTATGTTATAAATGGATATAGTAAACAATGCCGCTTGTTTTGTTGTCACTTGGTTGAGAAGTTAATCTTGCTTATAGTCATTGTAGACGCGCACCATAACAGAAAATTACCTACTTAGGTACTCTGTTCTAATTTCGATTTTTAAAACGTTTATGTCGTAGTTTTAAATTTATTTACATTTACGAATTAGCGGAAAGAAAGCATGTTCCATGTTTTAGCATTTTATCCGAAGGCTCAAGGCGGAAAGTTGCCGAGGGTCCAAGGGCGGAGCCTGTCCACTTTTACTTTCCCAACATCCCAACAGAGTGGAAACTAATGTCCAAATCATCATAGAAGTTTACACTTCTCCCGTGTGGTCTTTAGCACACCTGGTTTTTTCTTGTCGATGCTTTAGCCCTTAGGTCAAGCAAACGATTAAACGCGGGTGGTTTCGTTCGATTCTTTGGGCGGATACCTATAAATGAAACTCAAAAAATCATTACAGTTACATAGAAAGATTTCAAGATCTCGATTTTTGAAAATTTCAGCCCTTAGGTTCTACCCTTTAGTGTTGATCAAACGCGATGCCGATATTACTGGCTCATCGCCGGCCGATAAATGATTTTTAAGCCAAATTTCTTGAAGTTTGGTCCAATACTTTTTGAGAATAGCTTCGGACGGTGCATGGCGGCGTAGGGCGGACGATTTTTGGATTCTACACATCTTGAAACGTAAACCAACAAATTTTGTGGGGGGGTTAAAGATTTTTTTCTTGTTCGATTACAAAGGTTCATTGAAAATAATAAACCAAAAGCTGTACAGCTACCTACAATACAGTACAGGTACCTACAATAACTACTCCAAAACCCCAAATTCCAATTCTAAAATTCCAAAATCCGTTCGTGCGTTTCGATATTTCGAATGACCTCGGTCGTTTGAAACATTTTAGCGTACGTGCGTTTCGGCAGACATCGCAAATAGAATGTGGCTCAATAAAGGAGGTCCACGACCTCTCTCGTGTGTTGACTGAACTCAATTGCTTTGAATCAATCGACCCTCGTTCCTTCCTCTCGACAAATTTCATCTTCAAAATTTTTCATCAATGGAAAACTGGAGGTAATTTTACACCTGCTAATAACTCGGTTTTACATGAAACCCTCCTTTAAGCGGAAATCGCCCATTCCATATCTTTCTTGGCGTGCTTAACATGAATTAGTAGGTTCGGTAAATTTCCTGAGTTTGTGAAGAATGTGAGTGGTTGAATTTTGTTTCCGAGTCTACCTATGAGTAGCGGAAGCATTGTTAGCGAATTGTCGTAAAAAATGAAGCTATTTCAATGGCTCGGAAATTTTTAAAATAAACATTTTTTAAAAATTTCTTCATTCACATCCGTTTTGAGGCATTCAGAATGAAATCCCTGAGTTTAACGTTTTTTCGTGTACACACACACGCACACACTCATACACGTGTGTGCGTGTGTGTGTGTCATTCCAAACGATAACACTTCTTAGGATTGAGATAAAATTCCGTTCCTGCGCCAAAAAATCAAGCTTTCCAAGCGAAAGAATCAGTTCGGAGCATATTGTTCTTTTTGAGCACATTCAATTGGTCAAATTTCAAAAATTGTACTAAAAAAATCACTAAAAATCGTTAAAATTAAATTTTTTGCAGAATATTGCTCAAATAAAATGTATTAACTATAAAATAGAACATTAAAAAAATTACGTACAAAAGAGAAATGTACTTATATTTGCTAAAAAATCGATAAAAACTGCAAAATAAGCTAAAAATTCAAAATCTCTATTTGATTGGAAATTATTATGTAGAATACGTTTGTTGCCATAAAATTAATAGATAACAATTTCCATGCACTCAGAAAGCTCAAATTTCAAAACAATTCAACATTATACAATACGGTAATTTACAAAAATTAGCTCATAAATCATGCTGCATGACTGGAACTTTTTTCACTTACTTACTGGAGATGAATAATTTTGTGTCTCGAAAATCAAAATTTCCACTCGCATTATTACTTTTTAGACCATTCTGAACAATTTTCGTTCCGTGTCTGTCGTGGGTCCTCAAATCCTTGTAACAAGCAAAATTTCCACAGTTTACAGCTGATTTTGATGACATTTTCAGGGAATGTGCGGATTATAGTGACTATGTTCCCCTACCAGTTTCATTGATCCCAAATAAATACTTCACTCTGCGCATGCGCAAAAGTAAATTCCATACAGCTTCATTTTTTTCACGCCCTGGTCGCCCGATCTCGCTCGAATTCGGTGGGGAGTTAGGCGACAACGATTTGATCATTCCATACCAAGATGATTGTATCAATTAGTCACTCAAATTCGGAAGATTGTTTGAAGAGCACGATTAGAACATTCCATATCAATTTCAACCCAATCGTATCAACAGTAGCTCCTGCGCACGCGCAAATGTGAAATCCTCGTAACAAGCTTAAATTCCTTAGTTTTCGTCCGATTATGATGAAATTCTTTAGGGAATGTACGGATTAGAGAGCAGATGGTGCCCTATCAGTTTCATTGTTTCCAAATAAATATTTTTCCATATAAATATTTCCAAACATAAAATCCATCAAGCATAATTTTCGCACGCCCAATAGTCGTTTGATCTCGCTCTAATTTGGAGGATAGACGATTTGAGCATTCCATACCGATTTCAACATGATTGTATCATTAGTAGCTGCTGCGCAGGCGCGAGTTTGTAATCCTTGTACAGAGCTACATTTTCACATTGCAGCGATTCTGAGGTGAACTCAACCTCATTCGGCTCTTCCTTGAAGGACGCTAATGTTTTGTTTTGAAAATGTTGTAATAACAAAGTAATAATAGCTGTTACTGTCTGTTTAATATCTGTGTCTTCTTTTCATTTAATTTATTTGCATAATATCTACCACACTTACTTTTCATACTCCATCCTAATTTACCATTTCCCTCAACCATACGAACCAGCTATGGAATCATAAGATAATTTAAAACATTTCAATACATTCAAGTTACAGATACGAGGAAGCTTTGGGCCACACAAATTCGGCATACGTTTTTTAAATATTGTAATCACTGTTTTATCTTGTTTTTGACTTCATGTCAAAACAAAGTGTTATAATTTCCCCCAAGTTTATCTGTAAAACCAAAAATAAGGTTGAAGAGAGCGAGAATTTTCGTTTCATAATATTACTCTTTTATAAAGTTTTGAGCTCATTTAATGGGGAAAGATAGGTTTAAAACGAGGATTTCCTCATTTTTACAAAATCATTGCATTTTTCAAATGGCTAGTCAACACCTTTTGGATAGTTAATTTTTCCCGTTTTTTGTAACAGGAAAAACTTACCCCATGTTTTAGCTTTACAAAGGCGTAGTCAATTTCACATTTACCTGACAATTAGGGGAGACAATTATGTTTGAAAATTAAAACGTCGTTTTTTTTCCAAAGAAATCGAGGTTATTTAAAATACGAGGTTACCCACCATAAACAAACGAGTTTGGGGTGGATTTCTACGAAGTTTTTCACGCTTAATCGAATAGTAACACTTGCAGATCTCTATGTCTCCGTGATAACTGAGTTTTACACTAAACCTAACTAGTATTAATCATAAAAAGAAATGAAATTTAAGCATAACTAAACATTTGTGGGGTTTAAAAGTGTAAAACTTCGTTATAACGGAATCGGAGAGACCTGCAAGTGTTAAGTGTTACCATTCGATTCAGAGTGAAAAAATACGTAGAAACGACCCAAAAACTCGTTGGTTCATGAAGGGTCAATTTAAAAAAAAACCTTGATTTTTTGGGGGGGAAAAATATGATGTTTCTAACTTTCAAACATAATTTTCTCCCCCAATTTGCAAAGTAAAAGTAAAAAAGCTTCCATTCACGCATCACGATGGGGTGAGCAAATTTTCGTAAGTTATCTTTAGTAAGTTATATATTCTGTTACATTGCTTTGTCATTTGAGCACTATGAGTGCAAAGAGATCTTTCACGACCAAATTTATGAAAGAAAAACTCATTTCAAATAATATAATGTGATTCAAAAATGTTTAGAGTTTTAGCTTTTATTTACAATACCTATTAATTTTCCGCGATTTTTGAAACCAAAATTTGAAATATAAGTACATTTTTCAGCATAATTTTGTGCATGAATTTTTTAACGGTGTAGTTCATTGTTGATAAAATTCTTTTGACTAAAATACTGCTAAAAATAAAAATTTAAAAATTTTTAGCCGCTTTTAGTAATTTTAAGTGACTTTTCAAGTATATTTCTTCTTCTTTTTTAATTTGAGCAATTCAATGTGTTCAAAAAGCGTTGGCCAACGAACTCAACCTTTCTTCTGGAATGCGTGATTTTTTGGCCCAAGCGCATGAACGGAATTTCCATCTCGATCCTAAGGAGAGTTATGTAGTTAACGTCTGGAATGAAACACACACATCCACGAATATATATAAAAGCGTTGACTATACCGCTGGAAAGTTGAAACGAACGGTAAAAATTAAATTTCTAAAGGTTGAAGACCAACTTGAAAAATGCAGTGATTTCGGAAAAACGAGAAAATCTTAATTTTAGACCAAGATTTCCACCACTGAATGAGCTTAAAACTGCCTAAAAGATTATTATTCTGAAAGAAATTTGACTTGTCGACACCCTGTATATATCAGCAACTCCGTGAAGCTTCGGGCCAGCGGACCAACAAGTAATTTGAGAATGTTGATAAAACAAGGTGAGACGGCAAACGCATTTCAAACGACGAATGGGATGAAAGAGAAATGAGAGCCTGCCGATAGGACAGTTAGCACTCAGTTTGCTCGCCGCAGGACGGAGTCACGTGGTCCCGTCAATCGGGTGACACGTGGACACGTGATACGACGCACGGCGTCTGCTCCCCCTCCGTCGCGCCCCGCCGTTCCCATTACTACTGCATGGAACAAACCCAGCGGATCGCTCGATCTCCTTCATCTCGGAGGAATGCGTTCGAGAAGGAATTCCGCGGAAAAACGGCTATGACTCGTCCTCCGGGAGATACGAGACCAGCTCGGGAATATTGGCACAACTTTCGAAATGCGCGGAGTAGAATTCAATGCATTCATTTTCATTCAACAATACACGTACAAGTATAGTTTATTCCTAGTGATACTCAAATAGAGTTTGCCCGTTTTCATCATTATCATAGGTAGGTATTATTGTATTTTGTTTACTAAAGCACGATCAGTGCTTATGAAAGTACACGATCAGCAATAATGCCATTCCAGTTCTTCTAAAAACAAATTTAGAGCTCCTTTGTTTGACACAATACTGATATTGAATGATCCATATTTAAACAAATTGCATTCGCCAGGATTCAGTTATTGTACTTGACCGCTGCTACTCGTAGTCGGAAAATCAATCTATTTCACTTCAATACATTAGTATAATAAAAGTATTTCAAATTTAAATTCCAAGTTTTATAATTTTGAGTAAAGACAAAAGAACAAAAAAGAGTACATAGTATTGGCAAAAGAACAAAAAATTGGAAGTTTTTCTTAACATTCCGATAAAGCTGATTGCCTCGCTTGTAGAGGGTCTAAATAAAAAATAATTCCTGATAATTTAATTAATTCATAAATTCCTGATAAATAAATAATTCCTAAACAAAAAAACTGTAGTAAATCCTTAGTCTGTAGATAATTAGTTGCAAAAAAATGTTGGAGTCATTGAGACTGAAGGACTTAAATTTTTAGAGGTTTCTCATCCGGCACCACTGTTAGCGACGCGCCTTTCCAATAGACTACCTAAAAGTGATCTTAATGATTTTTCTCTAGGTTATTCAGCTGTTTATGTGCGATTATTATTCGTAGTGTTTTTACACGATGATGATCCCATTTATATATTCTTGCTCTTTGTCACTGAAGAATGGTTTTATAAACATCTATTTTTATCATTATTGCTACGTCGTAAACCTTCCAAATAGCCTCCGCAATTAATGACTCCAGACCACAAAACACGAATCTTCATTAGACTAGGGCATAACGTTTGTGTATTTTTTCATCAAAACCTCGAGTCTTTGATTTCGGTAGTCCGTTCATACGTTACTTCCCTTTTGATTGACCAAATTTTGGGACGAGGTAAAATTCCGCCATAATAAATGGGGAAATAACTTCAGTTTTTGAAGAGCTCTTCTTCTATGTGATTGACAAATCTAAATGCAGAAAAGTGAAGCTTTAGCGAATTTTTGTAGAACAAGGATGCTATTGCAATGGCTCCAAAATTTTTTAAAATCGATATTTTTGAAAGTTTTGCTGAAGGAAGAATTAAAAAAGTTGCTCCCAACTCTCCACTTCGAAAGGTAAATGACACTCTCAGAGGCATTTTTCATTAAAAGTTGAAAGGCCAGTCGCTCGAGATTGCTCTAACTTAAAGAATTAGAAAAAATCTGGGAAATCGGTGCATATTTCGAAAAGTTATGATGTCGGGAAAATAACTTTGATTCCTTATGGGAGCAGAAAACATGGGTGACCGGGCAGCCCCCTTTCGTCAGAATAGGAAATATGGTCATTTTTTTATTGGCTCAGTAGAAAGATCTGAGCGAGAGCTTTCCAAAAAGGTGCTTTATGATAGGTATCTGACCAGTAGTACGGCTCTTGAAATTCATTAGCACGATGACGTCATGGCCCCCGCTCGCCTGTGGATAACCCTCATCTCCATTGCAGTACTACGTGATCTTCCTAACCGTTTATCGGCGAAATTAAAAGGTCTTTTTTGAGCTACGAATTGGCATTTGGAGGTTTTCAAGTGCGGTGAATCTGAATCTGAGGTCAAAAGTGTGAAATTCCAACACTGAAAGTTCCCCATTCTGAACCTCCATTTGGGGAACAGCTCATGACGTCCGTGACGCCTGATGCAGTCGGACGAAAAGCCCCAAACCAAAATGGTTGTTTACTTTACTTTTTACTTATCAGGACTTTAATTTGTCGAACTTAGGATAAGTCTTTTCCCAGCCAAGTCTTTTCCCATCAAAATGAGAAAACTCAAACTGAAAAAAATTTTTTTTTTTTTTTTTTTATAACTTGATTTGCATATTTTGGTGCATTACAGTTGTGCTAATATTGTAATTAGCGTCTTGCTACACTACTAACATGTGACGTGTGGTGAGGTCACTGCTCAGTAGCAGTTCTCACGAAGTGTTTTGTAACAAAATAGCATCGAAATATGTTCGATATTATAGTATTAATTTAAGTAATAATTTTAACATATTAATAGGAACATCGTCTTTACATTATCACATAATAGGAGGGTAGTTGGTAACAAATTATTCTAGAAAGTCCGGTGGGCGTTTTCTTTTGAGTCTTCGACACGATATATTTGCCGGGAGATTTATTGCTGTTGACTGTACTAGTTGATTTCTATGGCCAGCCATCGATGAGTGCATTTGATTGTAGCGAGTTTTCATCGTTTCTGTAATCAACGGGACTTCCAGTATATTATACTGTTTCTCACATACCATGGAGAGGAGATTATACGCAGTGTACGGTTTTCAATTCAATTCAATTCTTTATTCAACACTTTGGACATGAACCCCCACCCCCCGTCCCACCTGGCGTGTGACGTGTGTTTTGTATGACCTGTATCCTGTTGTTTTGGCTGTCGGATGCTGAGCCCCAGAGTCCACACCCATACAGCCATATTGGTCGAATGATCACCATATAGATCAATTTCTTCAATCTAAGTGATTGAATCTGGATGCTCCTTTTAGCAGGAACTTCAGCTGGGCAAGGAGATGACGGATTTTGATTGGTATTGAAGTGATGTGTGCGGCCCATGTGAGTTTAGAATCCAGTATCATTCCCAGATATTTAACTTGTGGTTCTTGAGGTATGATCTCATTGTTAAGGGAAATTGGTACATTAGTGATGTTTTGTTTAAGGGTAAATTTTACAACTACGGATTTTTGTGGGCTTAGCTTCGTTCTCCATTTTGAACACCAGCACTCAATCGTTCACTAGCGTTCAATCGCTTGAAATGTTCTGCGTTGGTCTCTTGTCTATATGTATGTATACACGCCTTTTGAAATTTTTACATGCCTGCTCAACAGTTCAATGAAACCACGACTTTTCGCATTCTCCCAGCTCTTGGGCCAGGGTAACAGGACTGTCTTGGTCAACTATCGCGGTTGGGTATGGTGACAATGAAGAATTCATAAAGGACATGACACGCTGCTTTGCTTGGTGTACATCAAAGCCTAAAGCCTAGTACGCACTGCGATTCTTTGTTCGGACTCTTTGTCGCGGAGCTGCGTCTCGGACTCATTTTCTTGCATCCGGGACGCTCCGCGACATTGAGTCTTGCATCTCGTGTGTTACGTTTTAGTATTTTTTGAGTCCCATACGGAATGGGATTCTTTACACAGTGTCGCGCAACATTGAGTCAGTGCGTACGTGAATATCGAACAAAGTGGGCCTCTCACCGGTGTATCTTCGTTGATGTCGCTTTGTAGTTATCGTTGTTATGCTTGTAGCTAAAAACGGGTAAAAATTGTTACCTAATTTTTTTTAGCAGAATTTTAGTCAAAAGAACTTTATTAGGTAACAATAAACTAGAAAAACAAGAAATTTGGGCTGAAAGTAGGTACTTAAATTTCATTAATATTTGTCAAAAATGGATAAAAACAGCTTTAAAAAAAAACTATAAATCAAAAATAGCTTCATTTTTTTGGAAAAATTCGCTAAAACATTTTTTGAAATGCCGAAAATTATTTAGGACAAGTTTATTTGCCACAAAATCGGTATTGAACATTTCTTCCTAGTTAAAATCCTAAATTTTCAAAACAATTTAACAATATATACTAGGATAATTTACGAAAATCCGCTCATACGATCATGCTGCATGACTGGAACTTTTTACTAACTTATTAAGTCGTCTTATAAAATCATTTTGACATCAAATTGCTGGATTATCCAATTAACGCTGTTTCCAACGGTGGTCATATTTTTGATTTTACAGTGATCTCAAGTATATATAGTATATATATGGTCGTTTGAAGGAAAAAACAAAGCAATAAAATAAATCTCTAACAAGTACTTTCGATCAGAAATGAGCTCTAGAATTTACCCATGAAGCATCATTACACCCTTCCTAGTGGTTGGCGCAGATGGGCTATCTAATGCAGATATAATAAAACATCATGTAGCATTTTTTTTACTCCGTAGAGCTATGTAAAAAAGTGCTACTGCAATCCCCGAAAGCGCGACCTCGTTCGACATGGCTCAGGTGCAAACTAGATGCGTACACGATTTGCAGACCGACAATGTCGCGGGGCAAAGAATCTGAGACATGAATCCGAGCGTCTGCAACACAACAAAGAGTCCGAACGATGAATCCCAGTGCGTACTAGGCTTAAAGGCCCATGTACACTGCCCGAGCATTAGTCGCGAGCAGGGGTGACGAACGAACATTCGTTCGAGGCTCAGGCAGTGTAAACGTTGCCGCGAGCCGATCAACGTCCAAGTGAATGCTCGTTCGTGCTCGGACCTGATCCACCCGATGTCGGTTTTACGGCGAAATCAAAGGGACGCTCGTTCCCCGCTCGTTGTGTTCTATGAATCTAGTTCTCGCCTAGCTGTTGAAGGATACACGTCTCCCATTTTGCGTGTGGTGTTTTGTTGCTTTTCAAGTATTTTAGTGATGGAGTGGGAAAATGAAAAGTGCTTTTTGTTAACTTCTCTGTATGCGGAGCTCCCAGAGCTGTGGGTGTTTCCTTCTATTCTTCGCAATATGCAGGTGAAATCTTCAGGAGACATGCTGCTAAAATTGCTGATTAGCCAACTGTTATCCTCCTTCAAATCCTTCGGCAATATGGAGTAATTTATTTTCTTTAAAAATGACGACTCCCACATGCGACGCCTTTTCTTTTTTCGCTTTTCCTCCGCTAGACGGTCTAAAATGAGGATAGCCACCGCGGAAACCGCAATTTCGGATATCGCGGATGCCATCTGTTTGCTGCGAATCCTCACGAGCAACTGATCGTCACAAATGCTCAAGCAGTGTGAACAGAGCTCGTTTGTGTTCGTGCTCGTTGAAAACTGGTGAGCAACGATCACAAATAGATTATGTATATTTAATGTAACATTATTATGGCAATTGGAAGGACACCCGCCATCCTCTTCAAAAACAGATCATATTCTTGATGGAGAGCTCCGTCACACGAACATATCAGAGGCGTGAAGGATCCTCTAAGGTCTTCAGCTGCTCGATTATATTTTGTATGCTTGGTGTGAGCTGCGTTTTGCGATATAGTAGGCCATTCTTGGGAGCAACGATCACGAATGTTCAATGCTCGATGCTCGGGGATGTTCAGGCAGTGTAGACGGGGCTTAAGATAAGAAGCTTTTCTATCTTCCTTCTGAGAATAAAAAGAAAATAGTTCCTTAAATATCGAATAACGCAGTTGATATTAGGTAATCGTTTGCTCAAAAGATGAAGAAAACCATGACATTTCACATTCTACCAATTCTTTGGCCAGGATGCTGGGGTTTTCAGCCAAAACCAGGATTGCCCGGCTCAAATCATCCTGGTCGAGCGTCAAACCATCCCTCACCGATTTATTCGCCGAACTTGGCAAACGTTTTTCCCAGCCTGAGTGTCTACCATCAAAATGGGAAAACTCATCTGAAACATTCTGCGCTTGTCTTGAGGGGAATTTCGAACTAATCGCGGAAAAGGTATTTTGGGAAGGACCGCCGTGCGTGATAACACGTAGCGATTAGCAGGTCCCAATTAGCGTTTGACGAGCGACGCCGGACAGATGCGGGCTCGATTGCACAACGAATGAAATCGGGTTTTCTAGGCGTTTGAAACGTGAACGATCTTGATTTTATAAAATAAGAAATCGCTCGTTCACTTTTACAACTTGGTGTCGAGTCACAGAAAGACCAACCAGAAGAAATAGTATGTCTGGTTGAATTTGAGAAAGATTTATTCATGACATTTTATACATAAATTACAAAATAACAAGGCCGTTCTTAATCGAAATAACTAAACTAATAACCTCAATTAGCTGTGAAACTGTTGATAAAATAATATTACATCTTGTGATTTGAGCAATACAGATTTCATCCATTTCATGGGGTTTTCCATTTGTGAAACAAAGTATCAACATAGATTGGCAATTTTTCCTGGTATATTTCATTCTAGCAACTGAAAGGTCTCCTTAATTTTTAGAAAAATGTTACATAAAAAATATAGTAAATACGATCATTTACAAAAATTCGCTCATACGATCATGCTGCATGACTGGAACTTTTATTTTGGAGCCATTGAAATAGTCAACAAAAATTAATAGGTACTTCAACAAAAAAGGGGGGTTCTCTAACTTTTCCGAAAATCCGTTAAAATGTAACATTTGGCAACTTGCAAGTTTAGGAATTTATTATTTTTGAACTAAGAAACAGCTCCCTTGAAAACCCTGATTGCGAATTTCCAAATCAGAACACCAAAGGTTTGGAGAAAACCCGATATAAATAAACTGAGTTAGCGTCATAGGTGAAGAGTGCTGCGCCCCCATCCCCACCAGGAAGACGCGTGCGTGAGGTACGCAATCCTCCTATGACTTCATTCAACTTTCTTTGCACCACTGTTTCATTCACTTTCTATCATCTGATACCCTTCATATTGCACCTTTTTAGAAAGCTCTCTCTGAGATCTTTTGGCCAATGGAATAAAGTGACAATAATTCGCTGCGCTTCATGAAGTATTTCGATAGAGATAAGTATGTAGTATTTCCTTAAAACTAAAGAAAATTATATTCATTTTACATGAATGCTATCATGATGGATCACATCTTAGAAGGATAGGGTTGTTATTCGATTGTCTGATTTTCAAGTCTATAACTCCATTACTCCAGAAGTTTCTTCAGTTGGCCGTCAGTAAGATACCCATGAACCCCAACTGTGACTTCCTGTATTTACTTTCCTGTAAAAAATGTCTGCAACTTCCACAATACATGAGTAAAGCTAAACCTTATCTGAACACACATCTATACGAACCGAAGAGATATATTAATGTATTAACTAGGCAGTCGGTCGCGATAAGAATTTTGGCAGTGAGCATAAGCTACGAGCTAGAAACGTTAATGACAACCCCATTAAATGCTGCTGGTGGCCATGCCTATTTCTCCGCGAAATTTGACTTAAACTTTGTTATCTACACAACTTGTAGTGTCTTGATTGCATTCATCATACTTGAAAGCTCTTTCAAAAGTCAGCAAAAGCGAGATAGTTAACACAGGTAAGTACTTATATAAGACATCGTTTTTGAACCTGCCCAAAATGGTCATTTTTTGGTATTTCTCGGCTCATTACCACCTATGCAGTATTTTTCTGGACATAATTGTGACATGGGTATAATTTTCATCTATAGAAGAATATCTTGAGCCATTTAGACGGAAACTACCTTTTTCACCTATTTTGAGAAGTTTTTGCTAATTACTGCTTTTTTTTTATTCTAAGTTTAGCTCTTAGCTCTTAATTATGTTTTTTAAATTTATTATTTAGCTTATTACTGTCCTTAGGGAATCTTCCTTGCTATGACGAGTATCGAATATCATTTTTATCCATAGGAAAAGTAACTCCTGTGAAATTCATCAATATCCTTAAAGCCATATTGAAGGAAAGACCAAAAAGGTGCTATAAAACATCGTTTTTAACCTATTTTTGGAGGTATTTTGCTAATTACCATCCCTTAGAGTACTTTCCCAAGCATGAGGGGTATCTAATATCATTTGTACCCACAAGTATCTCCTGAGAATTTCATCAAAATCCCTTGTCGTGCGATGTTCTTAAAATATAGCATTTGCCGATTTAATTAAACCTTTTACCAAATGAATCAAACCTTTTGCCAAATGAGTTAAACCTTTTTCCAAAATAATTCACCCTTTTCCCAAAATAATTAAACCTTATCCCAGTACAATTAAACTTTTTTCCAAAATAATCAAACCTTTTCCCGAAACTATTAAACCTCTTGCGAGAAAGTATAAAGTATGTACAGATACGAATTTCGAAAAAGTTTAATCGATTAGGAACTACAGAAAAACTTGAAACGAGGTATGGGTCAATGAATAATGCACCAAATTTTTACCCCCCCCCCCCACAATTTGTTGGCTAACATTTCAAGGTACGTAGATTCCAAAAATCTTGGAAAGTTCTTAATTAGATTTTTGGAATCTACGTACCTTGAAATGTTAGCCAACAAATTGTGGGGGGGGGGGGGGGTAAAAATTTGGTGCATTATTCATTGACCCATAGATTGCACACCTCGTTTCAAGTTTTTCTGTAGTTCCTAATCGATTAAACTTTTTCGAAATTCGTATCTGTACATACGTCATACTTTCTCGCAAGAGGTTTAATTGTTTCGGGAAAAGGTTTAATTATTTTGGAAAAAAGTTTAATTGTACTGGGAAAAGGTTTAATTATTTTGGGAAAAGGGTGAATTATTTTGGAAAAAGGTTTAACTCATTTGGCAAAAGGTTTGATTCATTTGGTAAAAGGTTTAATTAAATCGGCAAATGCTATAAACTAGCCTTATCCTTATCTGAACACACATCTATACGAACCGAAGAGATATATTAATGTATAAAAAAGGTGGGTTTTCTCAAAACGAACTCAACTCACGGGCCCCCCTTCCGATCACTCACCTCCCATTCGGCCTCAAGGTCAAGTGGGCTCTACAGTCAATAGCTGTCTCAGAGTTTGTATTTAAAACTCAAATACCCAGATTGTATTATTAATATATTCTTTTTTAATCCCAAATTGATCATTGAACCAGTCCAAGATTTCGGCAAGATATCGAGTATCTCGCACCTAGAAGCCAATGAACTTTGACTCACGATTTGAAAATACATCTAGCCTTCGACTACACGAGTAGGGACGCACAAAAAATATCGATAAATCAAAACATTAATATTTTTCTCAATACATCGATATTTTTTTCGATCAATGAAGGAATACCTAATTGTAAATCAGGTGGGGTCGCTCCGGTGGAACTCAGCTGAAACCTTCTGTAATAATCCAGGGCAAAGATCTACAAGCCACAACAACAAGACATTTTCCTCTGACATTCTGTTTTGATTTTGTTTCTACCATTGCGTTTCTCCAGTCCTGGGGAGCGGGCACAGATAGTACATATATAAACGGACAAGGTGAATACAATAGCTTTTTTAAAATAGAAAATGCGCAAATAATAGCTAAATTCTGTTGGGAAATGTAGCCAGAACAGACAAAATTTGGTTGCGAAAAAGAGGTAGCTAGCTGATCCGAGCAGCCGGAATAGGTATACGACATTGAAATAATAAATCGTTATGCAATAATTTACTGTTATTTTGCAATCATTTTCACATTCAGTTATCACCAATTCAAAGGTGATTATCATTCACGTTCCGCTCACCGAACTTCTTCTTGATCATTAACATGATAAATCTATCTTTCAGAATTGTTTTACATAAGTTTATTAGATTAGTTGATCGCCAGTTCTGCAAATGGCTTATTAATTCGCCCCAAACTTAGTTGAATCAATAGAACGCAAATGAATTTACTGAGAATTGGGAGTTAACTTGTGTCAATTTTCAACAATGATTAGTTCATCATCTAGCATGTGCTCAGTCATTCCAAGTGTGTAAACAGCACATTTCTCAAAGCATCTACACGAAATAGATAACCCAATAATAATTCGTAGGTAGGTAGGTTGGGTCAAGAGGGGTGATTGTGAAACTTATTGGAAATTAATGCATTACAGAGACATCCCTAGGTCTGTTTTGTTTTTATTTGTATATTTTTATACCCAGAAGGGTCATTAGCGGCATTGAACAAGGTGACTAAAGGGACACTGCGAATGGCAAGATTCCAAGGGGAAATATGTTGTTGCCCTACCAAACGGAGTCCTATTATGGACTCAGCTGGCAAATTGGTGGGGGGGGGGGGGGGGGTGTCATCAGAGATATAGTGATGACCACTGTTTAGCCTAAAGCAAAAAAAAATGAAAAAAAAATAAATAAATAAAATAAAATAATAATAAGATAATGCAGCTAAGACTAGAGATGAAGAATAGGCTTATAACTAAATACAGGTTACAATATATGTATAAAGAGCAAAGTGAAATAAAACTATGACTAGTCTCTATTATATTATAAAAGTGAAACTCCGACTATTTGTCTGTTTGTCCATGATATGCACGGCCAAACGGCTGAGTGGCGGGAGTCTACTTGGGATTTTCCGAACGTATGATATCGTAGATCAGATATCACAGTTCGCAGTAGAACTCAGCGGCTCTCAGGTACAATAACAGGGATTTAATTGGACCTTGTCTGGTCCTGCCAAAACGTCCACATTCTGAGGGGTTGACTCGGAGGTCCAGAAGGTCTGGTCAGTCCCCCAGGAAGTGGCGGATGGAGAAATCACCCCCACACCTCCCACACACAACATCTCGAGCTCTTCCGCTAAACAGGTGTCTGTGAGGGACAAGGTCGAATTCGGCCCCTGGTCAGTCAGGACACATTAGTTTTGTTAAGTGATCAGACATTCGTTTTTTATTTTAATGTATGACAGAATTAAAAACGTACTTTTTCTGGTGGTCTGGAAGCTCGCACGCTCGCATCTCAAAACTACTTAGCATCAAGTACTCAATGCCTTAGTAAAACTTCAGATTAGTAAAACTTCGGTGGTCTGGAGTCATATTTACCTTACTAATCTATATTATACTAATCTGAATTTATACTAAGGGATTGACTACTTGATGTTATGTATTTTTGAGATGCGAGCGTAGCGAGCATCCAGACCACTGATCTATGCTAAAAGCATGGATAAGTTTTAAGCATAGATCAGTGGTCTGGATGCTCGCTACGCTCGCATCTCAAAGGTAAATGGCATCAAGTAGTTATTTCATTAGTAAGAATTCAGATTAGTTGGACATATAGGTCTGAATGATGGGTAATTGTTTACTATTACTTTGTCACCTCTAACTTTTTCAGTATTTAGATATATTATCAGCAATGGACTACCAACGACAGATAAACATGTTTGAAGGGCCGGAACAACCAGATATTGCTAGTTACATGGGGTCAAAGTACAGGTCTTATCAAAGTTCCGTCATGAAGCGGTTTCTTGCAGTCAGTTCTGATGGCGTCGTGTTCCGGTTACAATTCGTTTCTGTGCAACAATTGTGAGCTTACTTTGAGTCAGTTTATCGTAATAACCGAAAATAAAGACACTTTGAACCTTTTTTTATACAATCACGGTGTGTTGCCGAAATCTAAAAAATGCCCGGAGTGCGGTAGTGACATGACTTTAAATGAAGGAATTAATCAGTTTCGTTGTAACAAACGTGTCACTGTAGTGAGCAGTAGCCGCAAAAAAGGGTCTAAACAATGCAACAAAACTGTTTCCCAAAACAAATTTACTTTTTTTGAAAATCACAATTTAACCAAACAGCAAATTTGTAGATTTGTCGCTTTCTGGATTTGTTTAAAACCACCCAGACAAGACATTTTGCAGAACGAAATTAATATTTCATCGCGAACCTGTGTAGATTGGTGTTCCTACTTACGCGAAATTTGTATATCTGAAGTAACGCGCTTATCTAGTGCTATAGGTGGAGTTGGTGTTGTTGTAGAAATAGACGAGGCAAAAATTGGCCATAGGAAGTACAATCGTGGACGGTTAGTAGACGGAAACTGGATTTTTGGTGGAATTGAAAGGGGTAGCCGTAGGTGTTTTTTTGTCCCAGTACCAACACGTGGTTCAGATACTTTGTTAGCAATTATAAAGAAGCACATCAAACCTGGCACCACAATTGTGAGTGATTGTTGGAGAGCTTATAATTGCTTGCAGTACGAAGGTTACAGACATCTAACTGTAAACCACTCTGTTAACTTCGTTGACCCCGATACTGGGGCTCACACCCAGACCATTGAACGTACATGGCGTGAAGTGCGAGGTACGGTGCCGCGGTACGGAAACATCATCTGGTTGGGCATCTAGCAGAATTCATGTTTAGAAGAATTTATCCAGATTATAGTGGCCGTATTCACGCTCTTTTTAAAGCGATAGGACATTTGTACAACGGCGAAGACCAATCGGCACCTTGTGAACCACCTCCGGACTCCCAACGCCAGTAGTTCATCTGAAGACGACTTCTGAAGTAAGTATCTTACTTTTTTACTTTTCCGGGCCTCAATAAATATAAATCCTTTATTTACAAGCATAAATATTACAAATGTCTTCATACTGAAAAAGTTAGAGGTGACAAAGTAATAGTAAACAATTACCTCAGTAGTCAATCCCTGAGTAAGAATCCAGATTAGTTGGACATATAGTTCAGAATATGTTAGGTCTGGATGCCCGCAAGCTCGCATCTCAAATTTCGAAACAAAAATACTTAATATAATACGATAGCTAATCTACGAAAATACTGCATGGCTGGAATTTTTTTGTAATTCAAAGTTTAATTTTTTTATTGTTTTAGACTCAGAAACTTTATTTTTTAACCCCCTTGAGCATTCCCTCCATTCCAAAGACAGTCACAGTGAAATTTTTATCGTTTTTTTCAGTTGTAACTCTCAACAATTTATTAGTTATGTAACACAGCGAGTTCAAGTACGAGTAAAATTTAATTTGCTTGTGAATAATATACGGTGTACAAAAAACAAGTCTGCCAAACAGTAGGAATCGATTCTACAACTAGGTAATTTCCAACACCATTTGTCCCTTAACATTTTTGTAACCCGCTCAAAATACGAGTTTTTTAATTCTAAGTTATTTTTGTGATTTTCACCATACGTCACTAAATCGGTCATAACTTCCTCAATTTGCTGTGTAAATTCAAATTTGAAGATACTTGGAAAGAGCATTCAATTTCCGATCAGATAGATGCCTGACCTTTTTTAATTGTGGTTTGAGACATGAATAGCATTGAATTGTGCCCCCATCCAATTTGCCAGTGGAGCCCACGATGGCGCTCCTTTTCAGTCAAGGGTGGCATGGCATCCCTGCACTGTCCCTATGTAAACCTTGTTCAATGCCGCTAATGGCCCTTCTGGTTGAAGTGCGGCTTAAACCTAAAAAATGTGCCAAAATCTCACGTTTTCAATGGTGTAGTACATTTTACTTGTACTTTGCTAATTAGGGGAGAAAACCATGTTTTAGGGTTTTCTTGAAAAATGACCTTCTATAAAAGCCCGTTCGGGGTCGGTTTCTACGTATATTTTTACACTGAATCAAATGGTAACACTTCCAGATCACTCAAAAACCCTTTTATAACCAAGTTCTACACTTTAACTCACAAATTGGAGTTCATTTGGGATGATAAATTTATGTGTTTTTAAATTGTAAAACTTGTTAGGTAAAGTGTAAAACTCGGTTGTAACGGAGTTGGAGAAATCTGCGAGACCATTCGATTCAGCGTGAAAAAAATACGTAGAAACTCGTATTTTCTTAGGGGATCATTTATCACGAAAACCCTCGATTTCTTAGATAAAACCACGCTTTTCAACATAAAAACTAGGTAAAAAAGCTTTCCGGAGAGCATCAAACCTTAATCTATACCTATCTATATATATAAAAATCAATTGCTGTTCGATAGTCTCGCTAAAACTCGAGAACGGCTGGACCAATGTGGCTAATTTAGGTCTTAAATTATTTGTGAAAGTCCAGAGAAGGTTTAAAATTTCAAATCTGCCCCATAGGGGGTGTTTTACGGGAGGAAGGGGGTATGGGTACAGTGACCATACGTCCCGATTTTATCGGGACAGTCCCGATTTTAAAGCCTGTGTCCCGGGGTCCCGAATTGGGAAAGAAATGTCCCGATTTTCACCAATAAAGATTTTTTCAAACCAAATCATCATGAAAAGTTATTAACTTTATTTTAAAATGAATGATTAGTACCGTGGAATTTCGTTACACCGCACACAACATAAACTATTATCATAGTCACAGGAGCAGTCTGGAGACCCAACTGTGTTGGCCCCCTCGACCTCAGCGAAGGTTTCTGCCACAGAGGCAGCAAATGAATATTTGATTCTTTACAAAAACTTGGTTGACAGAAAAGAGTCTTTATTTCTACCAATGAAAGTAAAGGAACTTCAAAGAAACAGTGTTGCTGCAGGAAATGCATGCGATTTACAAGAGGTGACAAATACAGTAGGAACTTTTTATGACCACTGCATTACTTATTTTGATCTTTGGGAATCAAACGTTGACAGCTTGAGTCAACTGTCTTGGATAGACTTAAAGAAGCAGCTGAAGTGGGAAGAACTAGAGGTAAGTTGGGATTTGTTTCAAGATAGACCCTCTCTCGCTTGATGATTTGTTCAATGAGCTTAGTGTGCTGAACACACAGCTTCCTGATGTCTTCCTGGCTGAATGGAAAGAACGAAAACTATCAACTGAGCAACGGTGGCTGACTTTATTTCAAGACTTGCAGAAAAACAAAATAAGCGTTCCTAATCTCAAAACTCTGGTAGAATTTTCTCTTTCTTTACCAGGAACAAATGCTTCAGTCGAGCGAGCTTTCTCATTGATAAACAACTTTTGAACCGCAGAAAAATCTTCAATGGCACTAGGCTGTGTTAAAACATTACTAATTGTCCAAATGAACAGTTCTTTGACGTGTGTTGAAATGTACGACAAAATAAGAAAATACGACTCCTTGCTGAGAGCACTTTCCTCAACGCAGAAGTACGACTGGAGTAAAAAGAGTACCCCTGGCCCTAGTGAAAAAATATAACAAGAACAATGATGTAAACAGACTGCTCTGTTAACTTTTATTTTTTCATTTTTTGGAAAATTAATGTTTGTTTATTTGACTATAAAAACTTACCTGTTGTTCGTGAAGTTCAGTTTGTTCGTGCAAAAGGTACATATTCTTTCTGTGTATGTAATAAACTTCTTGAAATTATTTTGTCATGTAATTCTTAGTGCCACATTCTTTAATGAATATTACATATTTTTAGTTTGATACGAAGCTCTTAATAAACCAATGTTTGAATGGATGAAATAGGCTTAAAAACAAACTTTTAAAGGGTAAAAAATTCAAACTTTTACGGGGGTGGACCCTCCTCCCCATGGAGGGTATTCTATACCCCTCAGACCCCCTTGATAGTTCTATCCGTCCCGATTTTGCTTAAGATAAATATGGTCACCGTAGGTATGGGGTATCTTTGTCATCACTGAACAAACTGGGGATTTGATTGTCGAGTATGTTTGGATTACTCCAATTCAAGTCAAAGACTACTTTTTTCAAATTTTTCATATCTGATCCAGTGGAGAGGGGAGAGGGGGAGGATGTTAAAGCGTTTTGAACGTCACTGAACCAACTGGGGATCTGAGTGGGCGAATCTATCAGAATTAATTTAACTTGGGTCACAGGCTATTTGATAATGTTCAAGACAACCTGTGCAACGCACGGGTGAACCAGCTAGTTCTAAATAAAGGCTAGGCGTCTTATCCGATAGGAAATTCAATGATTTTTCTAGCGGTATCCTCAAATTTAAATTCACACAGCAAATTAAGGGAGTTATGCCCGATTACGTAACGAAAGATCACAATCACGAGAAAAAATTTTAAATTTTAAAAAACTAGTTTTTAGCGGTTTAAAAAAAATTGATAGGTGACAAAAATTGTTGCAAATGAGTAGTAGAATCGACTCCTGCTGGTTGTAAGATCTGTTTCGTGTACATATCTTGAAGCGGGTACATATAATATAATATATTATCTTGATCACAATACAGGTTCACTTATTATTTCTTATTTCACATTATTTCTCAGACGTTTTCAGATGTCATCCAGTCTACTATAACTAGTAGGTAGGGATAGGTGGTATAAATTTTGTTGTCGATTGTCACTAAGTATAAACCGTGTGACTCGACCAACCGACAAAGATAAAATGTCTAAATCGAGAGGATTATCTTTAAAGTCGCTCATTCCATGCTCGAAATCTTGGAAACAGTTCGGTCATGAGGCGAGCAATGTGATGAGAGAAGCTCATTAGGAGGGTTAGCTTCCGTTGGAAATACCTAGACCCCGGAAACACGTGATCTGCCTCACGTTGCCCGCAACTTGTTACGCTCAACACTTTTTTTTATCAGAACCGAAATTCGCAACACGAATTTACATAACGACGAACAATATGCTTACAAATATCAGTTATACACCGATGACAGACTCGAAAATGCATTTGGAATCTGATAACGCTGTAAGCGAAGGAGTCACATCAATCAAAATATAACCTAAACATAGTCGGAAGAAAAAAGAAAGAATTTACTCACACGAGTCAATTTCTTTTTGGATCCGTGAAATCCGTATTCGTCATCTTCAGAGTTGTTGGCGGTGTTATAGCTCAAGTGACTGTGAAATAAACAAAAAAAGTCGCATAATAAGGCGATGAAAGACGATGGCCGAAACTATTCAGTAGTATTAAGTCATTTATGAAGCTGTCTTCTACCTCATGTCTGAAGATTTTGAAAGGCAGATGAGGCGGGATTTGAGGTACGGGAGGTTTGGAAGAAGGAAAATGCGTGAGGGAGCCGATGGAAAAATGAGTAGGATGGAGTCAAGAAAAGATCACATGTCGAGGAAACGTGACCCAATGCGAGAGATGATAGCTCGTGCCAATCCGAACAAAATAGGGAATGGTGTAATATAGGAACGGGATTGTGGTTATAACGATTATTTATGATGTTTAAACACTTACTTTTCGTATTTGACAGGAGCTGGAAGCGTGCTGTCTTCCCAATAAGTCTCCATCGTTTTTGATCGCGTACAGAAGAAACCGAGAAGTAGGTAATTTGTAGTTTTCACAGAACCGAAACTCAAACCGCGGGATTCAACGATTTCCGGCGGGCGTACCGGACAACTTTTAGCGGACAAACCGGACTTTTTGGTTCGGCACCGAAATATACGTGGGGGAGATGGGTTTCGAATTTTCGGATTTTTTGCGCACTAGCAACGACGGACTGACATTTTTCCACTCTGCGGAAAAAGGGGGATGTAAACACAAGGGAAGGAGGTTCCACATGACTCCCAAGGCTGCCAACAAAAGCCGGGCTCCGGTCAAATATCCCTTCCTGATGATGAAATGATCGTAACTTGATCTTTGCGATCCCGCTGAATTTCAAACGCTTTATAGGTAGGTAAGTACCTACAGCCAACTCCGACATTATAGGGTCAGGCGGGGCAAGGGCGTCTTCGTTTTATTTCGCTATGAGGCCACTCTATTACCATGGATATGTTTTTGGGCTGGGGGTCATTCTAAAATTTGTGTAACGACACCAAAATTTGTTACGTACGACCCGGCACTTTAGATTATTATTAACTCGAATGAAAACTGAATGTTTTCTCCGCACAAAATGCAACGCTCCGGCACTTTAGATTATGATTAACTAGAAAAGTAAAAGGCTAGGTAGAATTTCTATTAATTTTTCACGTACAACCAAGGCGTCACTAGGGAAGAGTAACTCCCATAGTTTTCATAGTAGGAAAATCGTACGCCACTTTTTGGAATGCTCTCATTTTATCACAACATCTCATGACCTCTAAGCCATTGTAGTGTCAAGGAATGCTGATTTATTACTCTAAGTTATAAACTAATATTGTTTTGTAACTATGGCCCATATTCTCGTGACGTCACGCCTGGAGTAGGTTCGCGTTTCAGCCAAAGTCGGCCATGATACCGCCCTACGTCAATGAATCGCTACTCAACCAACCTATTTCTCACAAGAAGTTTGCCGTCTCACGTCAACATAATTCGTGGTTATAAGGCCATTTTTCAACAGTTTTGTTTTGAAAAAGTATAATATTGTAGCAATACAAAGTTTCAATTTGACTAAATGTTATAATAATCATGCCTACCAGCGCAATAATTGATTGTAGATCAGGGACGGATTAAAGGGGGGGGGGGGGGGGGGGGGCGGTCGCCCCCCCCGAGAGGCTGAAGAAAAAAATTCTTACCAGGGAATGCACAGAAAAGAATCACGCCACACAGTGTTTCGACTAATGTGTTTCAGGTAAAAAAAGTCATAATAAAAGGTCTCAAAACAAAAAACAAAAAAAATGTCAAGTATATGTCAAGTCTCAAAACTAGAAGCATTCTTTACAAAATTTAAGGCAGAATAAGAATTTTCAACCCGTTTATTCTGCAAATCTCTGCAAATATTGATTTTTTCAATTTTCGGGAGCAATTTGCACAATTTGAAACAGTTTTTATTTTAAAATGGCCGTGAAACTTGAAAGCCGACTAACATACCGTCATTTATACCTTCCTAGTTCCTAAATATAATATAAAGTTTAATATTACTTGGGTTCCGATAAAATTATTGCAAAATTACCATCCATTAGACCAAAATAACCTTATTATTAATTTTTAGCTAACTTCATCAATGAAACGATTAGGCCTCAAAATGATTTTTTTCTTCTCCATTCATCTTATTTCTAGCAGCTTCCGCTATTAGTTAGGGTCATAGAACCGCAATATTCATTACTATCGATTTTCGTGGTTTCGAAATTTTTTCAACCAAAACTCCCAGGATTGAAAACTGCGCCATACTACGAACTAAATCACTCGCGACGAAGTTGTGGAAACCCATTTCAAAACGGAAGTTAGTGAAAAACGTTGTCTATTCCCACGAAAAATAAAGACTTACAATGTTAAATCGATTTCGACGGTTAGGCCATCATCAGTAACAAACAATTACATACAATAACAATAAGTTATTGTTTGTTACTGATGATGGCCTAACCGTCGAAATCGATTTAACATTGTAACTCTTTATTTGCCGTGGGAATAGACAACGTTTTTCACTAACTTCCGTTTTTTATCACGTATGTTTTCGTAGATCAAAGAACTGTGTGGAAACTGGGATGGTAGCTACTGGTTTTACTAATCTGTCACGGCCAATTTACAAATCTGTTCGTTTGAATTTTAGTAGGCCTACAAACTGTGTGCAGTGTCCGTGGGGTATCAATCGGGGATTTTCGCGGGTAGTGTCAGTGTATTATTATTTAATCCTGTGTTTACAATATAAATATATATAATCTATAAAATAATATTACATCACTAGGACTGACGTTTACCTATATATAGTATTGATTTATATCTCCAGCTTTTTATGTTTCACTCCCTGCATTTTGCAATATAATTTTGCCAAAAAAATTACTTACCTATAATCATTTTATTTTTTATTTATTAATTTTTTTGTGTGTGTACATGGACATTTGGTAACAAAGCTAATATTTGTGCAAATAAAAATCGTGTTTTTCATGTTAATTTTACATAATATAAAGTGTAGGTGTAAATCCTCTAAGACTGCCAGTTTGTCAGGTCTTTTTCCAAAAACTTCGGGTGGGGAGGGGGGGGGGGAGTCCTCCCGGCAGAGGACCGCCCCCACCCACGAAATTCTATTAATCCGTCACTGTTGTAGATTGCTGTCAACAATACCAATCTAACGTGAACGAGTTTTTATTTGGACTAGGAGCCTACTAACTATAGTAGTTAATCAGTGTCAGAAAACTAAAGAACTTCATTTGTTTAGGCTTTGAGAATAATTAACCTGAAAAATAGTAAAGAAAAGATGATTGAAAATTCCTCAGGTGTCTGTACTCTGTGTAGGTACCTAGCCATTGCTCAGGTAGCTTCATCAGCGTTTTATTATAAGTTCGTAGTACTATGCTTAACTGAGGAAGCTTTACTTGTTATATTGAATGAATAAAAGGAGAGATTTGATAGTTTGTCAAAACAAACAAGGCAGGTTGTTGCTACACCAAGAAACGAAACTACTTAGGTAGTTACGTACGTCCTACCAGATTTGCTGCCTAAACAAAGTAGGTGGGTCGTTGCTTTGCCGACGAATACAACCGCTGATTAGCAAGTTTGTCAAATATCGAATCAGGGAATATGCAACATGAATTAAAAACCAGCTACAAGGAATAAACCTTGAAATGCATTCTTCTGAAGGTAAGATTTCATAAAGACGGCATTGGACGTGCAGTTATTGCGCGAGTTTTGCAGTTACGCAAATTTTATGGACAAAAAAGGTAATTAGGTAGGTACCTACTTTCGTTTTGATCAATGAAGTACCTACATGAACAAGTAATAATATACGGAAAGTATGTAGGTATACCTTACCTCTAGGTACTTACCTTTCCACATGTGATACAACTTACTATTCCCGCCTAACAGAGGTCTCATAACACATCCTTTCACAAGACCACTTTCACAGTACGCTAAAGATTTTTAATTTCAATTGATTCAAAGAACAGTTCTAAAACTAGATAGTTAATCCACAACATTTTTGCGGCTGATATCTGGATCATCTAGAACACTTGTATGTCAACTCCCCAAAACACATTTCATATGGATCTCTACCCCACAGATTAAACCTTGCATTCGTAGCGTTTGAGGTCACACCTGATAATAACTTGATGTAATTTGCGTACAATTTATCACCTTGCATATTACAAATAATGAAAATATTGACTCGGAACTAGGTGAGACTATGTTATGCTGTTGTCCAGCTGTGACTACAAATGGGGGTATTTTCGCATATGTTTACTCGTCACCATGACAACAAGGTGAAATAACTTCGATTTCGCTTGCCTCGATGTAAGGATGCGCTAGTGTCCAAGTCTCGAGAATATCACCCATAATGGAATAATCTTGTGAAAAGAAGGCACTACATGGTTGGTATACAATTGAGTGGTAGGTACTGGCAAGCAGTAGGTAGGTAGACATATCCATGATCTTTTGTTTTTCCCATCAAGGGAGAAATTAAAATGCTTGAAAAATTTAATTAGTAATGGACCAATAACAATTTTAAAAAAACAAGTTTCTTAGCAAATGATGGAACAGGTGTGATAAAATTTTTAACCTCCTCAGTGAACAAATAAGCATAATTGGAACAATTTTTTGCGATGCCTTCGTCCAATATCAGAGTGTGAATCTAGGGGGGTACAGTTTTCAATGGTTTTCTTGTCTAAAACCCTTCCTTTCCCGTTTATTCCACTATTTATCATTCAACCTTTTGTCTCTGTATGAACTGCGCACTTGACAACTCCAAGGCTACAAAAATTGCAGCATTAAATCAATAAAACGTTCTTACCCATGTTTTTTTGACAGTGGGGCAAGTGCGTTTCATTAAAAACCACGTGAAATTACCAGGAAAGTTAAGAAAATCAAGGTCTTGAAGCCTAGTTTCCATTCAGGACCTCTTCCTCAATCCTCACGCACGACCGTACTCATCTCCTAAATCTCAGTCCCATCTTATTCTGCAAAACTCTACAGTCTTAAATTCTCTCTCACCTCATTCCCCAACCGACAGCGAAAGAGGACAGCCAACAAGTGGATGAGTTTATTAACCATTTTATGAACTCAGGAATTCATGTTGAGTTGCTAAAAATTATATATTTTGCGGCGTTTTAGTTTTCATTAACAATTCATTTTAAATTATACCTAAAATCGACCTACATTGGTTCATTTTATTTTTATAATTTTTCGGGTAGAAAGTTGAAAACGCACTTGCCCCACTATACGTACGAATGCTTGTACGTACGTTTGAATGCTTCTAGATTTTTCCCAATTCTTAATGAATTACTAACTTCAATTCATTATATCCACGCGTTATTCGACGTAGAAAGGTCTGGGGAATGTAATAAAACTGTAGTCATTATTTAACTTGTAGTTTGAGGGAAATAGTAGCATCACAAAGTCAGATTTATGAAAAACAGGTACGCACCCCCCCCCCCCCCCCCCCCTGACCCTAGTCCACTGGCCAGGTCCCTAATTAGACGAAGTTTGAAAAAAGTAGAATTTACGATATCAAATCTTTGTAGAAGACGAAACTATTGCAATGGCTTTTTTTTAAATGAAAATTCTCCAAAATTGTCTTCTTCGAAATCCGTTTTGATGCATTCTGAAACGGTTCCTGGAGTCTCAAATTGTCACATGTGGTAGGTACAAGAGTTAGGGGTATCTTTCATATATATTATATATATCATATATTCTATTATATACAAAATAAAATTTTAGTAAGGTTGACGGTTCTTGCACCAAAAAATCAAGCCTTCCATACGAAAGGAAGATTTTACTTTTGGAACACATAAAATTGGTCAAATTCGTAAACATGTGCTCAAAAAATTCACTAAAAATGGCTAAAAGCGGCTGAAAATTGTTAAATTTACCTATACATAGCGTGGAACGTATTTTGCCGAGATTTTAGCAGAATTTCAGTAAAAAAAGAAAAGTTTATTAACAATGAACTAAAACATTAGAAAAATTATACACGAAATGGTGCTGAAAATGTACATACATTTCATTAATATTTGCTGAAAAATCGATAAAAACTGTCAAAAAACTAAAACTTCCAAATCTTTTTGAAATCGCATGATTTTATTTAGAACGATGTTTTTCCTCTTTTCGCCATAAAAGTTATGGTTAACAATTTGTTCGCACTCGAAGTGCTTAAATTTCAAAATTATGAGTCACATACAGGGCCGTACAGGGTGGGCCCCATAAGGGGGGGGGGGGGGGGGGCCCTTATACAGGGTGTGCCGCATAAGGTGGTCAGTAACTTCAGGAGTCGATTTTAGAGCTTACTTCTGATCGAAAGTTCCTCGTAGAGATTTTTTTTAAGCGCTTAGTTTTCGATTAATATAATTATAACTAGAGGCCTGTTAGGGCTTGGAAAGCCCTAATCTAGTCCGTATAACAGTAGTACCTAACAGGGACCCAGCACATTATAGTCACGATATAAGTCCTACCTATATGCGCCTGGTGCAAAGCTAAGGCGATGTTAATAAATGATTAAAAAAGAAGAAATAACGATCAAAATGTAGGTAAGTAATGTAATAAAATAAATACCACCAGTTGAGGTGGTCCTCGCCACTCAGCTGATCAGAAAAGACCCCATCACCACTCGTCTCTTAATGTCCCAGAGAGTCTCCCTATCAAATTTCAACTTCCTACAGTGAACAGGAAAGAATTTAGCTCACTCAGCTGATCAGAAGAGACCCCATTACTACGTTTCTTACTTACCGACACTTTTGCAACAAACTTGGAGCCGTGCTGATTCGGAATTATATATAAAGACCGTTCGGAATTATATATTTATAAAGTCTCAGAAATAACTCTCCTAGATGTTAGTAACCACACTACGTTTCTTACTTACCGTGAATTGATGGCAACTGTTGTTACCGCCACAGCCTAATAAACAACTCTCGTTGATAAGGACCGCCTAGAACACGATCAAGGCGGGTACATAGAGACGAACGGCGACACTTTTGCAACAAACTTGGGGCCGTGCTTATTCGAATGAGCATTCTAACTCTGAAATCGGACCGCGAAGTTCTTCTTAATTTCAAAGACCGTTCGGAATTATATATAAAGATGAGATGTTTTCGTGTTTTCGACCTTTTGTCACTAAATCGATTATAACTCCCTTAATTTGCTGTGTAAATTCAAATTTAAGGATATTGTTGGAAAAAGCATTAAATTTTCTATCGGATAGATGCCTGATCCTTTTTAAGAATTAAGGTTTGAGACATGAAAAAGCCCTCTGAAAAGCTAATTTTACCTAAATTGGGAAACTTCGAATTTTTGTAATCCGGAATTGAACTATGTGGTATTACTGCCAGAACAGAATCAGCGCTTGCAATTTGTTGATTTCAGCAAAAGATTTGCTTGTGACGACTCCAACTCGGAGAAACCGGCGGAATCCTCATTTAAATTAAAGGGGCCTCTTCTTGAGGGAGAGTAAGCCGATTATGGTGCCTGAAACTCTTTTTCAATGGAAACCCCGAGGAGTGAGTGAGTGAGCTCGCTCCTCAGAGATGATAACTGCTCCCCGCCTTTTACAGTGCACTAAGGGTTGAAACTCGGTTTCAAGGAGATCTCCGTGCAAAGATCACCAATGATTGCAATAATCTGTCGACACTTGCCAATGACTTGCAGATGTCAGTCAAAACTTACTACAAGAGGTAGGAAATGGGAGAAATAAATTGGTACGTACACCTACATGATTCGTGTAAGTATCAAATACCTTAACCTGCAAGACGATGTTAGAGGCCCTACTTTACCAACTAAATATTATTTTTATTCGTATTAGTACTTTTAGCGAATTTTCTTAGAAAATAAATAGGTAAAAATTTTAAAATGAAAATTTTCAAAAATTTTCTTCATCGTACACCGCTACATGATTCGTGTAGATAAAAACTTCGTTCTTTCGCCAAAAAATCAAGCATTTCAGCAAATACCTTAACCTGTACAAGAAAAACGATGTTTCAGAGGCCCAAATAAAGTTTATTAACTATAAAATAGAACATTCAAAAATGTATGTACAACTAAATATGATTTTTATTCGTATTAGTACTTTTTATTATGGTATTCTTCATTATTACCTTAATTGATTCTGCGATAGGAACCAACAAGATACTTCAACTATTTTGACGATACCTGAATTAATGCTGTGATTCATAATCCTGGTCCCTGATTGTGACGACTCACTTGATCGTTATAGTGTAAATATACACCAATGCCTACCTCGTTCCATGTTTCCATTTTGATTTCGTTTTCGGCATTTGAGGAGTACTTGAACCATATTTTTACAGGAAACAATAACGGTAAAAACTGCGCCAAAATCTCACGTCATTTTTACTTTTACTTCGCTATTTAAAGTAAAAACTATGTTTTAATGTTGAAAAGCACAGTTTTTTCAATGAAATCGAGGGTTTTTTTGAAGAATGCCTTATGAAAATACGAGTTTGGGGTCGGTTTCTACGCAGGTGAAACTAGTTAAGCAGTACATTAAGAGTTTCGTATACTCAGCAGTAAAAATTAATAGGGAAACTAGTAAGCTAAAGTGGGAAACTAGGTTTTAACGGAATTGGGGAGAAATGCAACTGTTACCATTCGATTCGGCGTAAAAAAAATTCGTAGAAACCGACCCCAAACTCCTATCTTTATAGAAGGCCATTTTCAAAAGATCCCACGATTTCATTGAAAAACCAATGTTTTTCAAACTTAAAACATGGTTTTCTCCCCTAATTAGCAAAGTGAAAGTAAGATTTACCACAACATTGAAAACGTGAGATTTTGGCGCAGTTTTTACCGTTTTTGTGTCATTAAAAAATATTGCTACTCAGTTCAATTCCCGATTGGAAAAACTGAAGGTTTCCCAATTTAGGTACAATTTGCTTTTCAGAGAGCTTTTTCATGTCTAAAACCTAAATTCTTAAAACATCAGATCAGGCATCAATCCGACACGAAATTTGATGCTCTTTCCAACGGTATCCTCAAATTTGAATTTACCAACACAGAAAATTAAGGAAATTGATCGTTTTAATGACAAAAGGTCGAAAACACAAAAAAACACTAAAAATTAAATTACTAGAAAACTAATCGTTGAAAAAATCTCTTAAGAGGAAATTTCGATTAGAAATGAGCTTTCAAAAAAGTTCAAGTCATGCAGCATGACCGTATGAGCGAATTTTCATAAATAATCTATCGTATTAAAATATGTTGAATTGTATTGAAATTTGAGCAATTTCAGTAGAAAGAAATTGTTAAAAACCAATTTTATGGCAAAAAAGCTAATACTAAATAAAATTCGGGAATTCAGAAGAGATTTTGGAATTTTAGGTTTTTTGCAGATTTTATAGATTTTTTAGCAAATATTAATGAAATTTAAGTACGTTTTTCAGCATAATTTTGAGCAAAAATTTTTAAATGTCCTAGTTAATCGCTGAAAATTTAGTTTTGACTAAAATTTTGCTAAAAAATATAAATTTAACGATTTTTGGCTATTTTTAGCAATTTTTAGTGATTTTTTTAGTACATTTTTCGAAATTCAACCAATTTAATGTGCTCAAAATTTGTTGGCCAACAAACTCATCCTTTCGTTTGGAATGCTTTAGGAATCGTTTCAGAATGCCTGAGAACGGATTTCAATGAAGACTTTTTTCAAAAATTTTGATTTTAAAATGTTCCAAGCCATTGAAATAGATTCATTTTCCACGAAAGTTCGCTAAAATCGAACCCTGAAGTACTGACCACCTTATGCGGGACACCCTGTATAATGCGATAATTTGTTAATATGCGCTCATACTATCAAGCATAACTTATATCGTTGCTTTGTATGTTTATTCATGGTACCATGGTACATTAGGGTGGTTAAAAAAAAAAAAAAAAAAAAAAAAAAAAAAAAAAAAAAAAAAAAAGTTCTGGGATTTCTGGTCCCCATTGTGTTTTTGCTTCCTCGGTATGTCAGGATGACCCTCCTAATTTTTTCGCAAAAAATATTAATCCTAACCACTTTACCTGGGTCGATTTTTGCCAGTTATCGACCGCTATCGTAAACCAACCTCTAAATTGGTGCCGACGTGATGATTTGAAGGACGAATGGCAATTTTTTTGGGTCAATTTATGGGTTTTCGCATGGGCTTAACACGATGAACTTATTTATTTTAAGCTCCGTCCACTAGTTATCCGGTAAACTGGCAGAGGGCACTGCTTGAAGATAAGTAAAAACCGAAAATTTCACCGAAAATGCTGTCGCCTGGTTAGGTCAGAATTGTACTAGAAACATGCTATTATGGTCGGATAATATGCTTTGGCATGTTCTGAACCTGATCCCGTTTTTTACTATACTTTTCCGCCGGTGATTGCTTCGTTTATCGGCCATAAACATCAAATTAACTGTAGGGTAATAGACAAATTCACCCTAATTTCACCGGAAATTATGTCGCGTTGGTAATTTAAGGTCCCGAAATACCTTGTGCCGATAAAATTGGGTATTTTCCAGGATACTCGGTACAAAGCCGTTGGTAATTTGGCAAGGACTCGAACCGGCATTGTACTTATTCGCCAAATATAGCGGCAAAATGGAGAAAATAGCTAAAATTTTCCCATTGTTCTGTAAAATTCCTTAGTTTCCATCGGTTTTCCGGGGTAAAATTCGTAGTTCTGAATTGTCTGAACTGTGATTGGATGGTAGTCAGCCTGAATATCAAGCCTTATTGATATCTGTACAACACCAGAAGGAAAAATTTCCTAAAACTTGCCGTAAACGGGATATAGTTGAAACTTTGAAGACTGTTTGAAATACTTTTTTTTTTTTTTTTTTTTCAATATTTTATCGAGGTTAATTATTATTTTTGTATATTTTTATTATATGTTATTCTCGTTAAAATGTTATGTTTTATGTTCCACGATCATGGATTCTTTCAGCTTAGACCAAATTACAGATTGACCCTCGAGCAAGTGAAACTGAAATTATATTACATTATTTTCAATTATATTACATCATTTTTTATTTAACGATCCAATCACAGTTCAGACAATTCAGAACTATGAATTCGACCCCGAAAACCGATGAAACTAAGGAATTTTACAGAAAAATGGGAAAATGTTAGCTATTTTCTCCATTTTGCCGCTATATTTGGCGAATAAGTACAATGCCGGTTCAAGTCCTTGCCAAATTACCAACGGCTTTGTACCGAGTATCCTGGAAAATACCCAATTTTATCGGCACAAGGTATTTCGGGACCTTAAATTATCAATGCGACATAATTTCCAGTGAAATTAGGGTGAATTTGTCTATTACCCTACAGTTAATTTGAGGTTTATGGCCGATAAACGAAGCAATCACCGGCGGAAAAGTATAGTAAAAAACGGGATCATGTTCAGAACATGCCAAAGCATATTATCCGACCATAATAGCATGTTTCTAGTACAATTCTTAACCGGGCGACAGCATTTTCGGTGAAATTTTCTATTTTTACTTATCTTCAAGCAGTGCCCTCTGCCAGTTTACCGAATAACTCGTGGACGGAGCGTAAAATAAGTTCATCGTGTTCAGCGCATGCGAAAACCCATAAATTGACCCAAAAAAATTGAAATCCGTCCTTCAAATCATCACGTCGGCACCAATTTAGAGGTTGGTTTACGATAGCGGTCGATAAGTGGCAAAAATCGACCCAGGTAAAGTGGTTAGGATTTATATTTTTTGCTAAAACTTTACGAGGGTCATCCTGACATTCCGAGGAAGCAAAAAACAATGGGGGAAATCCCAGAACTTTTTTTTTTTTTTTGAACCACCCTAACGGTACATAGTACCATAGCATTGCATGTAGCAGCATAGCATGGTTCCATGTTTTCTCTCTAAAGGTTCTTACCTCACTAGAAGGTGCCTAGGTAGAGCGCAATGAAGCGACTCGGAGTTTGGGGTAAGTGGGTTTTAGGTAGGTACCTACCCGAAAACTGAAGTAGATCTTCTATCAACCTTGGAGGAAAAAGTTGGAACGTAAAAGAGTAGAAACACCAAAAGTCAATCGTATTGCCGCGTGACTCATTTCCTTGATGGCTCAAAGCACTTTATCACACGCCGTGGAAGGCGGTGGTGTGATGGCGGGAGGGGGAGGGTATTTCCTTCAATGAATTCCAGGATAACCCCTTTATAACCTTCCGACTCGGCCCTATTAGAATGGAAATTTATTAGCATTTGAATCGACTTTCAGATAACTTCAAGCGGGGAAGTGGAGTTCTGGCAACTAGTGAAAATATCGCAGTCAATTTTCTACTGAATTGCACAAGTTGAGAAACTAAAGGCTGTCATACCATTTGTCAAAGGTCGGCTTGAATCATTAAATTAAATATATATATATATATATATATATATATATATATATATATATATATATATATATATATATATATATATATATATATATATATATATATATATATATAGGTATATATATATATATAATAAACAAGTCAAACAAGTATAGGTCAAAAATTGACTTTTTTTTGTAATACTTTTTTGGGTCCCAAAACTATCTTTCTTTCCCCAATAATCATAAAAACTTGAATTTTCTAATTTTTCATTGTATTTATAGTCGCGAAAAGCTGCAGTTTTGCAAGTCTGCTGAAAATCTGCTGAAAGCTGCTGAAAATTTGCAATTTTTGGGCTCGCTTTTTTCTAACTTTGGGCCTTTTCTGTTAAATCTCTACTATTCATTCATTCTGACCTGTATGTCCAACTAATCTGTATTTTTACTAAGGGATTGACTACTTGATGTTATGTATTTTTGAGATGCGAGCTTTTGAGCATCCAGACCACCAAACTATACACATCATTCTGACCTACATATCCAACTAATCGGAATTTTTACTAAGGGATTGATTGCTTGATGTAATGTATTTTTTAGATGCGAGAATCCAGACCACCAAACTATACGCAGCATTCTGATCTATTTTACCACAGTGGACGTAAAAATGACTGGGGATCATCGATCCGATCAATCCCCATTCTATAGAAAGTAGTTTTTAAATGCGGGGATATAACAGAAAAGACCCCAAACTTTGAAAAATTATAAATTTTGATTGGAAAAAGATAGAAAAAAAAAAGATTTTGTTCAGCATAATGTGGAGAAAAATATTAAAATGTATAAACTCAGATTTGACCTCTGGCAAGTTAAGCTCCATTTTCCCTTGCACGGTCACATATAGATTTCTAAGGAGAAACATTTAAAAAATTTTGGTCAATATTGTGTTCAAAGGCAAATAAAATGTGAGTGAATAAGGGTGTACCCATAGACCCACTGTGATTTCAAAGGTTCGTTAAAATTCGAGGGGCATCCCCATACCTTGACGATGTGCTTCAACATAAACCTTCATTATGCATGCCAAATCAGAATTCCCTATCTCGAGTTCAGACACCGTTTTCAAGATAACGTTGAGTTATGTACTTTTTTCGACTTTATTCTCTAAATAGAGTGACTCACTGTCAAACTGGAAGGACGCGAAGTAGGTAAAGTACCCCTCCGTCCATCCCCACTCTGTAGGCGAGTTTCCCGTCGAAGGATATAAAACGAAACGCGTACTCGCCTTCAGGGTTTCATTACTTGTCACCTTTCAGATAGGAAACACACATTTTCCCAGTATTTTTACGTAGGTAGCAAATTTGTAACAATAATAGCAACAATAAATATGCCGGGAGTAAAAAATCAAAAGTGGATTTATAACTCGACGTTCTCAGGTGCTCCGAAACCTTCAGACTTCAAATTAGTTGAAGATGAACTGCCTGAAGTTGGAGAAAATGGTAAGTTACCTATACCTACCACTAGTTCCATATTATTCCTTATTTGAAAGTAGGTAAGATTTAAGTTGGTACTTGAAACTGAAATAAGTACTAACCGTTGCTTACGATTCTGCAGAAAACTAATTTCTCTGATCAGGCATTTGATTTTAGTTTAGTAAAATTGGAATTTGTTGAATTCTAATCACATTTCCGTTTTTAGGTAGGTGCAATTATGAAATTAGAAGAACATTGTAGCGGTTATGATTTTCACAAGTATTTCATGTTTACGATGGCTTAGAATTAAGTATTGATTTGGCAACAATGAAGCTGATAGGGCACAATCTACGATCTAACCCGCGCGTTCTCTGACAATTTCATCGAAATCGGATGAAAACAGTGGAAATTAAGGTCATTAGAAGTATTTCACATTGGCGCAAGCGCAGTAGCTATTAATGATACAATCGTGTTGAAATTGATGAGGTAATCAAGTCATCTTCTTCCAACTATCATCCAAATTTAAGCAAAATTTGACGACTAGAGTGTGAAAATATGGAGATTAATGGAATTAACGTTTACGCATGCGCAGCATGAAGTATTGATTTGGCAACAATGAAACTGATAGTGCACAATCTACAATCTAACCCGCGCATTCCCTAAAATTGTCATCTAGATCGGATGAAAACTGCGTAAAATAAGCTTGCTACAAGGAATTCATATTGGCGCATACGCAGTAGCTATTAATGATACAACCATGTTGAAATTGATATAAGATGATACAATTTTATCCCCCAACTATCATCCAAATTTGAGCGAGATCGGACGACTAGAGCGTAAAAAAACGCTGCAAATTATTTCACAAAGGTTTATTATTTTTTCAATTGAGTTTGATCGTAAGTAGTTTTAGTTGGCTTGCGTACGTCATAAGGCCCGTCCAGACTCCTCGGCGTGTCCTTTTTCGAGTTACCACAACCTATACTTCTATAATTATATACGCATGTTTATATTTCTCGATTTGAGCTCCCATCTATTCAAATAGTTATTGCCTTAATAATATCATTATCTAAGTACGTACGAAAAGTCGAGAGGATATGTTATTAAATATACGTAGGAAAAGCATTGGTATTAACACACAAATATGACCTAGAAAAAAACATATATTCATGCCTCGAAGGAACGTTGTACCCACATCATGGTGCCGCGGCGCCTCCTCTCACTCCACCCCCCGCTCACCCCCCTCACCACCCACCGTGACCCCCTGCCAAGCGTACCAGGCGTACGTCTAACACTCAAAGCCACTTTTTCGCCCGTTTTTGGCCCATAGCATCTATGCGAGTAAAGCGATCGGGATGGTTAAACGTTAGGACCAACTAGACCCCAAATGGAGTCTATGTGCGAAAGAACGGGTTTTTCAAGTAAATTCTTAGGCCTTTTATGGCCCGGACGGCGGACGGACATTTCAAATTTGGATTCTACGCACCTTGAAACGTAAAGTGACAAAGTTTGAGGGGGTGTTATAAAAATTGTTTGCTATACGATTACATAGGCTTATTATTGGAAATAATAAACCAAAATGATGCTTGGTAAAATTTACGTTTGCGCATGCGCAGAGTGAGGTATTGAGTCAAGAACGATGAAGCTGATAGGGGACCGTCTACCCTCTAGTCCGCACATCCCCTGAAAAGTTCATCCAAATCGGATGAAAGCTGTGGAAAATAAGCTTGTTACAAGGACACACGACAGACAGACAAACACACACACAGACAGACACGGAACCAGTTGTTCAGAGTGGTCTAAAACTTAAAATACGAGTGCGAATTTTGATTTTGGATTCCAAATTTTTTTTCCTCCCAAAAGTGAAAAAAATGCTTCCGCTACCTTTAGGTAGAGACTCTCAATGATCCAACATGTACCCTCTAGGGCTGGACATGCACGATTCCAGAGAGTTCAATCAAAATCGGACTAATCTAATTGAACCCAGGCCCGGAAATAAGGGTGGGGGTGAAGGGGGTACGAGCCCTGGGTGGCGAATTTCAGGAGGCGGCAAAACGTTTGTTATCATGAAACGTATAACTTCAGATGTAGTACAGATATTTAAATGCGTAACACAGACTTCCATTGCTTCGCTTAAAGCGCGTTCCCCGTTTATATGCGTCCTGTGGGATTAAGATAGAAAACGTCTGCCTAGTTGGGTGTGGCACATAGCTTCCTCATATCTTTAACATGAATGTATAATCAATGAAATGTTTTAAATGATCTTAAAAATGTCTATAACAGATAAGAGAAAATAAAGATTTAGTGTGAAACTTCAAAATCGGTCAATTAGGAAACGAGAAAAATATGTTTGAAGTAATTTACGTTACCTTTGCCAAAACTAGACTATTTACAAACTAACTCGCTCATCGCTGAAAATTTCATCAAAATCGGATGTAAACTGTGGAAATTAAGTTCGTTCACGGATTACAAATTCGAGCATGCGCACCAGCTACTAATGATTCGATCGTGATGGATTGATATGAACTGATAAAATCGTCATCTCTCAAATAGACGTCAAATTCACACACCATTATTGTTAAGCAGTTAACAATTGATACTCTCTGCAGCAACACAGACTTTGTCTGCAACAGAACTCATTGACATGGCAATAGCAGATTATAATTCTTTAGTTCTTATTGTTACATTTAGGTCTATATCAAGAGATTAATAAATGTTTATTCATTTCTATTATTATTTTTATTATTGTATCTTATAACACGACAGACTGGCAGACAGGCAGGATAGTTATTCAGAACGGTATAAAATGTAAAATGCGAGTTGAAATTTAGATTTTCAACAAATTGAGTCGCGTGTCCGCAAATCCTTACCACAATTTCCATAGTTTTCATCCGATTTTGATGAATTTTCAGGGAATGTGCGGATTAGAGAGTTGATAATCCCTATCAGTTTCATTGATTCCAAATAAATACTTCACTCTGCACATGCGCATAAGTATAAATTCCATCAAGCATCATTCGGCCCTGGTCGTCCGATCACGCTCAAATTTGAAGAATAGTTGGGAGAGAACGATTTGAACATTCCTTGTAAATTTCAACCCGATCGTATTAATGTGAAGCGCAAATGTGAAATCCTTGTAACATGCTCAATGTTCACAGTTTTTGTCTGATTTTGATGAAATCAGGGAATGTGCGGATTTGAGTGTAGATGGAACCCTATCAGTTTCATTGATTCCAAATAAATATTTCTCTCAGCGCATGCGCAAACTTTCATTCCATCTAGCATAATTTTCTCACGTCCTAGTCGTCTGAAAACATACTCCATCTTAATTTACCATTTCCCTCAACCATAGGAACCAGCTATGGAATCGTAAGATAATTTAACAAATTTCACTGATCTATAATATCATGTTATTGATACGAGGAAGCTTAATGTAGACTGGAAAAGGAATAATTTCGTAATATGGTTTCAGAATAGAATGCAGTTAGTTCCCATATAAAGTAAGAGTCAAAAAACGTATTTTTCACAAAAAATGTTCAAATTCCAGACCGAAGAATGTATAAAAAACGTCTTCCAAGTTTGGATTAGCACATTTCTTCCTCGTATACTTAAAAACATTAATGTAATGATCATTGAAATGTTTTAAATCATCTTGAGATTCCATAGCTGGTTCCTATGATTGGGGGACGGTAAATTAAGATGTTGTAGTACCTATTAAAATTTAATGAAAGTGTAGTAGGTAATTAATTTGATGTTATGCAAGAAAATAAGTGAAAACTTAACATAATCATGTTGTAATTTGTAAAAATGAAAATACAAAAAGCAATATGAGCAGCAGCGACTAATGATATAATCATCCTGATATGGAATGATTAAATCGTTGTCGCCTAACCAAACACCGAATTTGAGCGAGATCGGACGACTAGGGCATAAGAAGGCTTGATGAAACTTATGTTTGCGCGTGCGCAGAGTTAATTACCTATTGAGTTGGAATCAATGAAACTGATAGGGAACCTAACTCGAACATCCCTGAAAATTTCATCGAAATTGGATGAAAACTGCGATAATTAGGTTTTTTACGGGGATTTCACATTCGCGCTTGTGTAGAAACTACTAACGATAGGTACAATCATGTTGAAATTTATATCGGAAGATCGAATTGACTTTTCCCAACTATCCACCAAATTCGAGTGAGACCGGACAACTGGGTTGTGAAAAAATGGAGCACAACGGGATTGAAGTTTGTGCATGCGCAGAGTGAAGGATTGATTTGGCAACACTGAAATAGATAGAGAAACATCTACTTCTTAACCTGCACTTTCCCTGAAAATTTCATCAAAATCAGATAAAAACTGTAAAAATTAGCTTGTTACAAGGATTTCAGTTCGCGCATGCGCAGAAGCTGCTAATGTTAAGATAATCTTGAAATTGATATGGAATGCTCAAATTTTCTTCTCCTAAGTTTCCCCCAATTGAACGATTAGGGCGTAAGAAGTTGATATTGAATGCTCAAATTTTCTTCTAAATTTCCCCCAATGAGTGCATGGGTGCGAAAAAGGTATTTTAAATATTTTTAAATGGAAGAAGATTCCATCCTAAGGAGTTTGGCATCAATCGCACTCTCCTAGGATGGGTAGTTTTCTTTCTATGATTTTTCAAAGTTTCGCACACTGGTGACGTCAAAGCCCCTCTCCCGCCTGGGCGGGACCCTCCCTGCCACCCAGTGTGACGTCAACAGTGCAAATTTTGAAAAATCGTAGAAAGAAAACTACTCAATGTAGGAGTGTGCGGATGGTATCAAATTTCTTAGAATGCAATCTATTTTCATTTAAACATAGAAAATAATGCTTGATGGAATTTACATTTGGGCATGCGCAGAGCGAAGTATTGATTTGGTAACAATGAAACTGGCAGGTGACCATTTAATTTCTAACCCGCACTTTCCCTGAAAATGTCATCAGAATCGGATAACAACTGTGAAAATTAAGCTTCTAACAAGTATTATGAGCAGGAGCTAGTAATGTTACGATCATCTTGAAATTGATCTGGAATGCTCAAATTATATTCTTCTTAGTATCCTCCAAATTTGAGCGAGATTGAACTACTAGGGCATGAGAAAATAAGGCTTGATTAAATTTACTTTTGCGGATGCGCAGAGCGAAGTATTGATTTGGCAACAATGAAACTGATAAATGACCATATACACTCCAGTCCGCATAATCCCTGAAATCTTATCAAAATATAATGAACAACTGTGGAAATTAAGCTCATTACAAGGATTTGCGGACAAACGGCAGACACACACAGACAGACAATCACGGAACCAAAGTTGTTCAGAATGGTCTAAAACGTTAAAGTGCAAGTAGAAAATTTGATTTTGGAGACAAAAAATTGTTCTTCCCCCAAAAGTGAAAAGAATGCTTCCGCTACCTCTAAGTAGACTTGGAAGCAAAAGTAGTTAATGTATTTTTATGGAGGGGAGGGCAAACTGATCTTTGCCTCCTTTGATGAATCCCCTAGTTCTGGCTGTACCCATCAGGTATTACCGAAGACAGGGACTCAGACAAACGGAAACATAATAATTATGTAATTCATAGCGTACCTACCATTGAATTTTTCTTTGGTTTTACAGAAGTGCACTTCAAAGCTGTCGTCATCAGTGTGGATCCCTACATGAGGTACGAGCATATAAAATTATACTTATTTATATTGAAGATTGACAGTTCTTACTATATAAACTTCGGTCCTCCCCAAATATGTTACCTACCGGGAGCTCGATATCTACCCGTCGAGGCGGAAGCCTACCAGTGGCCTGTCGTTGACTTTAATAAGTCTTCAGTAAATGCTGATGTGGAAAAATTGCTCTATAAAATGGTTTTATATTACCGTAGTTTTTGTGTGCACTCATAAACTTTACTCATTTTGAGCACAATAAATGATTTGGAATTGGATTTAAAAATTGAAATATTGAATTTAAATATAGTACCTAGTACTTATTAAGTGTCTACCTAATTACTTTTAATTAATAGGTTTAGGTTTGTAAATACCTACCATCATTTCTGTCAGAAATTACACATTTATACCTGTGTAACACAACAAATCTCGGTATAGCCTAGGGAGGAGCACAATAATATTAAGAATTTAGCTAAGTCAGCTGAGCTGGTTGCAACCCCTCATTTTATTCATCTCTTGATGTCCCAGAGGGTCACCCTATCAAATTTCAATTCCCTTGGGTGAACAGGAGAAAATATTTAGCTCTCCTTTTTATTAGAAATTGGTATTTTTTTCAAGCAATAGGTACTGCTAAAAGCGTCCCGGTTTCTTCAACCTCAACATAACCCTAGCTACGTTAAAACTCCCACGACCAACATTGCTACAGTTAATAAGGCGATTTTGCTATCAATTTTTGATGATCTATCTTTACAAATAGAAACTGCTCGGCTGAACCCACCAAAATCGTTTTGGTATCATTGAATTAGGTAGGTATTGAAAGTTCATTACGCCTGGACCCACCCCATCAACATCTGACGTGAAAAGGTCGACGCAAGTCCGGGTTTTCCTTAATTACAAAGATGTTTACCCGGGCGACGTCAGCAGCGAAGTCAAAGTTTACGACGAAGGAGTAAACCTAGAGGATTGCGATATAGCCTAAAGCCATCCCTGAAACTTTCTCATCAATTTGTGCCCACCCTAATGGAAATTGGTGAAGAACATTTTGAGTTTTTGATCCATATACAAACCAACATAACATTTTTAAAGATATAGACTAGCTGTACCCAGCCACGCTTCACTGCGGCACGTTGTGGTTGTGTGGATGAGAAATGAGAATCAAAACACAGATAGTAAGGTACTTATATCTTTGATAAGTTTGCTTTAAAATTGCTTTAATATTAGTTTTTATATATGTTTGAATACATTTGAAGTTATTTATGATTTTATCAATCTTGAACCATTTGTCCTCCATTTGGACGTTTTGCCCTCCCTCAAGTCCTCCAATCGTGTTTTTCCATATCTGGTAACTCTATGCTAAACCCAACTGAGTCCTATTCCAAAGTTCAGTAGCTCAAGTTGAGTAAGAAAAACGCTGCAAATTATTACACAATGGTTTATCATTTCTGTGTAAGATACCCCTTCTACGCAGATCATTGGTCTATAATTATTAAACCCCGTATGTAATATTTATGATCAGAACATGGCGCATCGTGCCTCTGAGAAGGGTTCACACTTTTACTGTTCCAAGACCCTGCAATTTTACGCTTCACAAGAAAGATGATTAAAAAAACGGGAAAATGATGCTTGAAGTAGTTTACGTTAGCGCATGCGCAGAATGGAGTAATGATTTGAGAAAAATGAAACCGGTAGGGTACAATCTACAAAATTGGTGAAGAACTTTTTGAGATAATGATCCATACACAAAGCAACATAAAAGTTTATAGATATAGATAGATAGATAAAAGATACATAAATAAATATACCTAAATATATATATAAAGAAATCTGAAAATTAAAATCCACCACCTCTTTTCAACAGCCCTTTTCAGGGCTACCAAAAAGAGGTAGGCACACCACAAAAATATTTACAAGACGTCGAAGTACAACTCCGTCAAACAAAATATTTCACCGGAGAGAAAATACTAAATTCTCTCCCAAAAGTGAAATATTAAAGATTAACACGCAAGGCGACCTCCCCAAACATTTACTGGGCGAGAGAGATGCGACAAACATCTCGAGACAGGTCGCCTTGAACGAGAACACACAAGGCGACCTCCCCAAACATTTACTGGGCGAGAGAGATGCGACAAACATCTCGAGACAGGTTGCCTTGAACGAGAACACGCAAGGCGACCTCCCCAAACATTTACTGGGCGAGATAGATGCGACGAAAAGTTCGAAACAAGTCGCCTTAGGAAAACTCAAGGTCGTTCAGCCACCCCCGGGGACCCCGTCAAAGCAACGGACGCAGGGAAACCACCTCGAAAAACCAACTCAGCTATCGTATGCCCAGATACTGGGAAAACACTGTGCGAACCAATGAGATTGCACAGTCGAATTTACGAAATTGAGCGAGCCAATCCTAAGCTAGTTTGATCGTACCAAATTAGTTGACGAAACTAATTTACATACTAACCATAAAGTGGACACCACTTTTTGTTATAAATACCTCGTTCAGAGCCTGGCAATTCATTCCACTCTCCGCTCTCGACGACGACACCTCCGAAGTACGAAGAATTCTACACGCTCTACGCTGACGAACCTTCTGCATTGCGAGTTCATCTCAAGAACGGCTTCCTACTGCTTTCTACAAGCCAGACCTTCTCTCCTCACAGATTTCGCATTGGCATCTACGAGTCCAGTGATTATTCATCCTGCTCATTGCCCAACGTAGATCTCCTGGTAGGACGCCACCCGGTACTTCTATCGATATTCTCTTTAGACAGTACGCCCGAGGGACGTTCCGAGCCGTGTCACCCGGACTACATAGCCTTCAGCTCGTAGTCGACCGCTGGGGCGCGCCGGTAAATTACTCAGCTCCTACGCTCTAATTTACCGTCTACGGAAGTCTTTTTCAAGACTGCGAGGTAGGACCCTGCCGTCTGAGCATTGGAAAGACGCTCCGGCAAGCGAGTCCACTTCCAAAACCCTCTATTTTTCACACGTAGAGGCATCGAAACGAGCCAAAAACTCGATCATTTCGATGGAACGTCAGCCTTCTTACTTCCCCTTGCGGGGGAAGGAGGAAGGCGGCAAGACCGGGCCGAGTGACCAACGTAGTGCGCCCTACCGGCCACACGGTGAGTCCGCTGAACCAACCATCAGCGCAAGGCGCGACCCGCACGTCCGGATCGCCTTCTCGCCCGACGTATTCGTTCGAGAAACTGTCGAACAAGACTCACCTACACAAAAGATCGAGCAAACCTTTCAGACTCGCTCTGAAGCCGATCTTTTCGATTCGACCAAGCTGTCCGATTACCCACGATATCCGACGCAGGCTTACACGGTCGATCCGAGTGTCAAATACACTCCAAATGCACAAAAAGCAGAGGATACTTTTCAGTACCTCAACCAAGCTCAGTATATTCCCCTTTCAGATGTAAATCTAAGGCCGGAATATTACAAAACGGCTCAGTACGAAACTGATCGAACCCAGCACTTGGTACACGAGCCTAGCGCTCCGCGCGGCTGCGACACGGACTATCCACCCTTCCGGCCCGCGAAATCAGTTGACCTTGGCGGCTCCGCCCGCATTCCTCGCGGGGGTGGCCTAGAAACCAACCCGCATAACCGGGATATAAATGTCCGACTTGGTCTACCAACGTCAAGTCAAACCTATATAAATCCACTACAAATGGTGACCCCGCCTTTGAACAGGCTCAACACGGAGCATTTCGTTCCCTCTTATGAAGCTAGTGGATTTCAGGGAACCACTGCGGGCGTGCGACCCCCGCCGGGCCTCTACGCCCCACATCTCACGCAACATCCCTCTACAAACAGTGGCTTTCAAGCACTTTTAGAGGAGATGGGAGATTATCAAAAACCAGTCTTCCAAAAGAAGAATATTGATCGTGCACTCGCCGAGTTCGATCAATACTGCGTGAGAAAACACATGAGAACACAAAACGAATGCTTCTCAGCTATATACAAGTGGGTACCAGAGGAAATGAGGGAAGCTATCGACTCAGCTTACCTCACGGCACCTCACGCACCCTACGAAGAGGCCAAACAGCGCCTCCTACGAGAATATGGGTTGTCTTTACAGGACAGGCTCCTCGCACTCGAGGACCCCGCATCTCTCGCCAAAAAACCCAGCACCAAGTACCACGAGATGTACTCGAAAGCTGTTGGGTACTTTTCGGAAGCTCTAATCACTCAAAAGTGGATTGAGACTCTTCCCATCGAAGCACGAGGTATGGTCGCAGCTCAGCCTACCACGACCTCCCGGCTCGACCTAGCTGATACGCTACACGCGTACAGAGCAGAAAATACTTCTCTGAACATACGAGGAGTTGAATCTACTCCGAAACCCATAAATACTGGTTTCAAAAAGGCCCTCTCGAAACAAGCTGAGTTCAAACCCCAACCAGTGGAGAGTAAACCTCACAAACCGATGGCCTACGTCTGTCGAAACCACGTACGTTTCGGTAACGAAACTCGCAAATGTGCAGACCCAGAACACTGCACTTGGAAGACAAACACTGCTTCCAAAACTAGCAAAAAGGCTGCGACTATAAGCCAGCCTAAAACCCGGGTTTCTACCGAAAATACTCAGCAGTCGGTACAAGAAAGTACCATTCCAACCTCCGACACAGAGAGTTCGGAAAACGAATAACTGCCAGCGTATCTGAGCCTATACGCCGGCAGTCTACTGAGTATAAAAGGCTTTTTTTCAAGTGCAAACTAAATGGCACTGAATTTCTCATTGACACGGGAGCAGAAGTGAACATTCTGCCCCACAATGTCACAAAAAAATTGGGCTTGAAAATTCTCAAGTCCAACGTTAAGCTCACAGCAGCTAACGGAGCCCCTATCGATACACTAGGGCGAGCTGACACAACAATTAACATCGGCCTCGGGGACATGACCACCGAGTTTATGATCACGAAAGTTGATCTAGCGATCCTAGGTATCCCATTCCTCGAATCTTGGGATATCGGAATACGGGTCAAACACAAGTACATTTATAAAGATAAAATGAAGTGCTATGCCGATCAAAAAATAGCTGCAGTCATGAACAAAAAGTTCACTGACGAACAAATTGCAGCTACTATCCCTCACCGTGACAATACACCTCAACCAGAGGACGTGCAAATCACGGAGGACGAAAACATTCGCTCTATCATTAACAAATACAATGATAAAATGAGCAAAATTCATGGTAAATGGAAGAACAACGGGGTTTACCACCGTATAACCACGGAAGGAACTCCAGTACACTTCCGAGCGAGACCCATGGCAGGTGAAAAACGGGCTCAAGTCAAAAAGACTTTTGACGAAATGCTTTCAGAAGGCATAATTGCACCATCGGATTCCGAATGGGCATCTCCGTTACACTGTGTGCCAAAAAAAGACGGGTCATGGAGAATCACCGGCGATTACCGTTTCCTCAACGCGAAAACGAAGAAAGACGCCTACCCTCCTCCTCACATTCGCTCGTTCCAAGCGAATTTACATGATACGCAAATCTATTCAACAATAGATTTAAAATCAGCGTATTATCATATCCCGATGCACCCAGATGACGCTCATAAAACTGCGATTATTACACCTTTCGGTCTTTATGAGTTTAAGAAAATGAGCATGGGTTTGGCCGGAGCGGCTCAAACATGGCAAAGATACATGGACAGCATCATGCGAAAATTTGATTTCGCATTTGTCTATCTAGATGACATCCTGGTGGCTTCGAAGAATTATAACGAACACATGAACCACCTACAACAAATTTTTGACAAACTAGGGGAACACGGACTTCGAGTAGGTTTTGATAAATGCGTTTTTTCGAAACCTACCGTCGATTTCCTAGGTTTCACTATCTCGAAGGAAGGAATAATTCCTAAACGAGACAAAATAGAAGCCATAGAACAATTTCCTAGGCCAGTGGACGTACGAAGTCTACGCAGATTCCTAGGTATGTGTGGTTTCTACCGAGCATGCTCAAGCAAATTCGCTCACACGGCACAACCTCTGTATGACTCCATTCAGTCAAACAAAAAGAATGACAGAACACCTATCGAATGGACATCAGAGAGAGAAAAAGCTTTCAACAGCTTAAAGCAAGCAATGATCAAAGCAACATTGCATAACATTGCTCACCCACACCCTACGGCGGAGTGGAGATTGGTCTGTGACGCGTCCGACACACACATCGGAGCGGCACTAGAACAAGAAATTACAGACAAACATGGCTCGAAATCGTACCAACCATTGGGATTTTTCAGCAAAGAGATTCCAGAACAATGGAAGAACAAAGCATCTTTCGACAAGGAAATGTTCGCCGTTTACCAAGCGTGCATTCACTGGCACAACGACTTGGACGGCAGATCCTTCCATATTTGTTCGGATCACAAGCCTCTGCTAGGCACGATGCTTAAAAAGAATGCTCATTTTTCTAAAATGAGATTAAGATGGCTAACATACATCTCTCAAATGACGAGTGACATTCGTCATATTTCAGGAGAGAGCAACGTCGTCGCCGACGCACTCTCCAGACCCTTCGATCCGGTCGAAATTCAAACGAAATCGATTTCAACACAGACGGACGAGGGTCCACCCATAGCTGAAATTTCGAAAATTACGGCTGCAATAGAATGCAATCTTCTACTGCACATTTCAAATTCACAAATTCGCTCTCCCCCTACCGCGGAGGACAAATTGAAACTCACACGAGTTGAATTCTCTCAAGGAGAAATTTGGTGTAACCTAGACCTAGGACACCCTAGACCTTATATTCCAAACGAAATAAGGGAAGAAATAATAAGCCAAATTCACAATTTGGGACACCCAGGTATACACTCTACAGTGTATAAAGTTAAACAACGATATTTTTGGCACGGACTACGTGCAGATGTCTCAAACTGGGTCCGAGCATGCGAAACTTGCCAACGAGCAAAAATCACGCGCTCCGTGAAGCTCCCTTACTCCGAATTTGAAACGGCAAACAAATTTTCACACGTACACGTGGATATTACCGGACCTTTACCTTTAGCAAAAGGAGGGAAACGTTACATTTTGATGATGGTTGATAGAGCAACGGGTTGGCTAGAGGCAGTCCCTCTCAACAACATCGAAACAACCACAATCACAAATGCATTTATCAATATTTGGGTAGCTTCAAAGGGCGTACCTAAATACATCACAAGTGATCAGGGCACCCAATTTGAATCAGATCTGTTCAATTCCATTATGGAACGTCTCGGAGTAAAACATACTCACACGTTACCATACAAACCATCAACAAACGGTATGGTAGAACGCAGAAACAGATCTTTGAAAGAAGCTCTCAAAGCTCAGAACGAAAATTGGCTCGATGCACTTCCCAAAGTTCTACTCGCCATGCGTACGGCAGTAGACCCGGCGACTGAAACTACGCCTTTCCAAAAAGTTTACGGGATTGACGTACCACTCCCAGGAGACATTTTCGTAACTTCTACGAACCTTTCGGAACCTCTTTTCTTCCGACCTACGCATATTAAACATAATAACACAAAATATGCCGTAAACATGCCCAAAAACTTGGATACATGTACTCATGTCTATATCAGAGTGCCCACACAGCTCACCTCTCTCCAATGTCCTTACACGGGACCGTTCAAAGTAGTTAAAAGAGATAAGTTTTCGGTTACAGTGCAAATTGGCGAACATACTAAAAAAGTTCCCAAACAGCAAATCAAGCCAGCTTATACTCTACACTCGGAAGAAGCTGTATCGCAGGGACAATCTCTGTTACAAAATCAGACAGGAAGTAAGGAGAAAACTCCCCGAAAATCCGCCAGAGGGCGCGTTCCATCTACCAAATTTGACGGAAAGTGGGTAACTGCGCTCGAAACAAGCCACGCCCATTTTTCTCGGGTAGGAGCAGTGGGAAGTATAAATATGGAAAGCCCCACAGCCAGAGACCATAACGATCTCAACCATGGCAGCTTCTACTCCAAACACGATGATCACCGACGAAGTCGAGGAGTTCCTCCTTGCCGAGGAAGCTCTCCCAGCTCCGATCGGCCCACTACCACCTTCGCCGAAACGAGAGACGGGGACTGCTACACAAGCTCCCACGGAGGTGGTCTGGACGAGGCCCCAGCCCTACCAGCCACCAGCTCCACCCACCCAGCCACTGCCTACGCCTCCGCCCGCTCACCAGCTACCAGCACCCCCCAGGCAGTGGATCTCCTCGGGCGACGTTCCGGTTCCTCGCTGGGAAGAGATGAGCACCGCGGGGTGGTCAGAGCCCAGCACCTCCCGGGCTCCTCCGCAACAGCCCAGCCGCGGCCGCGGGCCAAACCCTCGCGGGTTTGGTTCCCGTCGGCAGAGCTCGGGCCGGCCAAGGCCGCCCCGCGACGCTCGTCGAAACCGGCGAGGCCGGGGCGCACCACAGGGACGGGACGCGAGGCCTGCACCTCCGCCTCCGCCCCAACTGGCGAGGTTCTCCTACGGAGAATTCCGGGTAGACCTCCCAGTTCTCCCCCATCGGCGTCGTCGTTGATAACACGACGTCTTGGGGGGGCCCCTGTGGTGAAATCCACCACCTCTTTTCAACAGCCCTTTTCAGGGCTACCAAAAAGAGGTAGGCACACCACAAAAATATTTACAAGACGTCGAAGTACAACTCCGTCAAACAAAATATTTCACCGGAGAGAAAATACTAAATTCTCTCCCAAAAGTGAAATATTAAAGATTAACACGCAAGGCGACCTCCCCAAACATTTACTGGGCGAGAGAGATGCGACAAACATCTCGAGACAGGTCGCCTTGAACGAGAACACACAAGGCGACCTCCCCAAACATTTACTGGGCGAGAGAGATGCGACAAACATCTCGAGACAGGTCGCCTTGAACGAGAACACACAAGGCGACCTCCCCAAACATTTACTGGGCGAGAGAGATGCGACAAACATCTCGAGACAGGTTGCCTTGAACGAGAACACGCAAGGCGACCTCCCCAAACATTTACTGGGCGAGATAGATGCGACGAAAAGTTCGAAACAAGTCGCCTTAGGAAAACTCAAGGTCGTTCAGCCACCCCCGGGGACCCCGTCAAAGCAACGGACGCAGGGAAACCACCTCGAAAAACCAACTCAGCTATCGTATGCCCAGATACTGGGAAAACACTGTGCGAACCAATGAGATTGCACAGTCGAATTTACGAAATTGAGCGAGCCAATCCTAAGCTAGTTTGATCGTATCAAATTAGTTGACGAAACTAATTTACATACTAACCATAAAGTGGACACCACTTTTTGTTATAAATACCTCGTTCAGAGCCTGGCAATTCATTCCACTCTCCGCTCTCGACGACGACACCTCCGAAGTACGAAGAATTCTACACGCTCTACGCTGACGAACCTTCTGCATTGCGAGTTCATCTCAAGAACGGCTTCCTACTGCTTTCTACAAGCCAGACCTTCTCTCCTCACAGATTTCGCATTGGCATCTACGAGTCCAGTGATTATTCATCCTGCTCATTGCCCAACGTAGATCTCCTGGTAGGACGCCACCCGGTACTTCTATCGACATTCTCTTTAGACAGTACGCCCGAGGGACGTTCCGAGCCGTGTCACCCGGACTACATAGCCTTCAGCTCGTAGTCGACCGCTGGGGCGCGCCGGTAAATTACTCAGCTCCTACGCTCTAATTTACCGTCTACGGAAGTCTTTTTCAAGACTGCGAGGTAGGACCCTGCCGTCTGAGCATTGGAAAGACGCTCCGGCAAGCGAGTCCACTTCCAAAACCCTCTATTTTTCACACGTAGAGGCATCGAAACGAGCCAAAAACTCGATCATTTCGATGGAACGTCAGCCTTCTTACTTCCCCTTGCGGGGGAAGGAGGAAGGCGGCAAGACCGGGCCGAGTGACCAACGTAGTGCGCCCTACCGGCCACACGGTGAGTCCGCTGCACCAACCCTCAGCGCAAGGCGCGACCCGCACGTCCGGATCGCCTTCTCGCCCGACGTATTCGTTCGAGAAACTGTCGAACAAGACTCACCTACACAAAAGATCGAGCAAACCTTTCAGACTCGCTCTGAAGCCGATCTTTTCGATTCGACCAAGCTGTCCGATTACCCACGATATCCGACGCAGGCTTACACGGTCGATCCGAGTGTCAAATACACTCCAAATGCACAAAAAGCAGAGGATACTTTTCAGTACCTCAACCAAGCTCAGTATATTCCCCTTTCAGATGTAAATCTAAGGCCGGAATATTACAAAACGGCTCAGTACGAAACTGATCGAACCCAGCACTTGGTGCACGAGCCTAGCGCTCCGCGCGGCTGCGACACGGACTATCCACCCTTCCAGCCCGCGAAATCAGTTGACCTTGGCGGCTCCGCCCGCATTCCTCGCGGGGGCGGCTTAGAAACCAACCCGCATAACCGGGATATAAATGTCCGACTTGGTCTACCAACGTCAAGTCAAACCTATATAAATCCACTACAATGACTCTTTTAAACGTGATCTACACTCTCCGAAACGCAAAGAAAATACACCCCACCTCCAAGTGCCGCTGTGCCGACTGGTGTAATACCTAATACCCCCTTTTCTAGGAAAAGTTAGGTGAAATGAAGGAAATCGGCAAGATAGAACGGCCGTACTTACTGCCATAAGATTTCGTAAATTTTTAAAATAGAATATAAGAAAATTGTAAAATCGTACTTATGGAATATTCTAATTAATTGTGACTTGGGTTACAGGGCTTTAGGGAGCGTTGTACCTCCCGGAGATGTGATGTTCGGAGCTCAGGTAGCTAAGTAAGTCAACTTCTAAGGTAGGTATGTAGATACTACGTAATAGAGAGTTCCTAGAGTAGGGCGATAGAGATGAGGCGCCTTATCGTGAACGGAAAACACTACTGCGCATGTGCGGGCAGATGATGCGTCTCATCTCCAATAAGACAAATTTATTTCGCCTAAACTTAAGACGCGTTATCCCGAACCAACATATCTCATCTCTTCCTCCCTATCGCAAAGTAACCGTACACATCGATAACAATGATATTAATTTCTTGTTGGTATTCATGATTAATGAAAATTATATTCATTTTCTTGTTCTTAAATTTTCAAAACCTGCCATTGCAAAACCTTTTTGTGAATAATAAAAGAACTAGGAAACTTAGAAATACTGGAAACTAAACACACGGGAAAGGCGGGAAAATCCCCTTGGTGATTCACCGTTACTTGAAGATGAGTAGCGTCACTCTAGATGAAATGCTTATTCGATCCTCTTGACTTTATCAGGATACCATACGCTGTGGCTCGCCCCAGATGATAAAATCCCCAAGCAACTTATGCCAATTGGCTTATAGTTTGGGAACTCTCTAATATTAGCTTCTGCTATCTGAAGCTTATAATTCGCAATCAGAAACTTTTCTCCGACCAATTTCTTTTGACCGACACTTTTCTGGACCATAGTTTACGGAATTCGCCTAAAAATTCATGCATAGAGCGATATGGGAACCATCGCTTTCGATCAACCCTAACCGGTAAAATTTAAAAGAGGTAAAAATTAAAAAGATCAATTGAACTTACCTGAAGTTCGATATGAATTATAGGGTAAAAGCACCAATTGTTGACACTATTAGGGAACATCTCTCTTAGATTCTGTGTTTTACCCACGGGTTCAAGAAAATGGAACTTCCAAGTAGGTATTATAAATTGTGAGTTCGTTGTGAATAGTTTGCATGTATTCAATTTCTCCAAATAACTTTGTTGATTATCACAAAGCACTTTTTTGAAATTCAGCTTTTTTAACCAAATGTTGACAGACATGCCTTCAGAAATTCCAAATGTTGACATTTTCAGTTCCTAATGTTGACACTTATGTTAAATTTTAATGCTTCTTTTACCTGAAGTTGTCATTGTGGTAAAATAAACCTTTTCCACTTAGGTTTAGACCTTTTCCATTTAGATTTAAACCTTTTCCATTTGGATTTAGACCTTTTACATTTAGATTTAAACCTTTTCCATTTAGATTTAAACCTTTTCCATTTAGATATAAACCTTTTCCATTTGGATTTAAACTCCATCAAAACGTCAGTAGTTAGCCCCATCATAGTAAGTAAGTGCCTCCCTACTAAAATTTCATTAGGCTAGAAGTAAAAAAAAAAAAAGGAAACGGATAGTTATAACTTAATTTATAACTTCCGTTCATTAGAAATTCTTGTGTTCAAAAAACGTTTGTTCATTATTATATATATTACATTTCTGTGCATAAAAAAACACTTGCATGATTTAATTTTAAAGTTGTGGCATAATAACGTCGGGTTAGAGGTAAAAGTACCGAAGAGGTAAATTCATATTGTGCAAAAATCAAATTAAAATTTCAAAAGTATCTTGGTAAATATGATTATTTTCTTAGGTTGGATACATAGTTTGATGATATTGATCACCAATAACAACAACAGTTAAATAATCATAATATGCTGCATTTGATTTTCCCACGTGTTGAATTTGTGACTTGGGTACTTTTACCTCTAACTCCACGATAATTTTCTGTTGAAATTTTAGGGTTTTCATGGTTACGCCTTCTTCCTCATATTATTAGTGGATCAGCTGAATTTAAATCGTAATTTTTACTCATATACTTGACACGAAATATCCAAATTCGTTGACTCACCTCATTAAGCTGCAGAGCTGTGACAATGTCACTGGAGTGAGAGGTTACGGTTGTCATCACCCAGACGATTTATTACTTTATTCATCACTAGCGGAATCGGTCAACCTTAACAATTATTTTCTTATCTTCCAAATGACGTCGATTTTGATAATCTACAGCATCTCATAATCTTATTTCTTGAATTTGAAATTGAAGTGTCAACATTTGGAAAAGTGTCAACAATTGGTGCTTTTACCCTACTAGGCGTCAGTCCGAAGGTTCTAAATATGAATAAAACGCAGCAGTCCCTCGCTGCACGCATACACGGGGGAAAATACTCTACCAATCTCAATATAATTCATCCATTGGGTAGGTTGCCCTTCATTATCCATGATTAGGGGGTGTGAGGGGATGAGTAGATAGTGAGGTAGGTACGTTTTCTCATCAGTTTATTTTCGAGCGCTTTTGCCAATATAGGCCTTTTGAGGGAGTGTTAATGTCTGGGTGGACAGTATGGCATTTATACATGTTTTGTTGAAGATTATTTGGTAGCACCAGTTAACAGCACCCACTGTTTGGGGATATTTATGAGATTGACTGCTCAAGTTGTGTGATATAATAAGATACATTAGTATTAAGTGATTCATAACTTGTACAGAGGAAAATAAAGTAAAACTCGGCCCTTCGGGCCTCGCAAGGGGCTCCGCCCCTTGACCCCGCCAGGGGGGCGATACTTTAAGCCTGACTGCTAAAATGTAAAAAACATGGAATCATGTTTTAGCTCCTCGCTCTCACTTTATTATAGAAATGATCACGACGATTGAGCTCTTGTGAGATGATGATCTCCTAATAGAAACTCGCGAGTAAACATTCACTTTATTATAGAAATGATCACGACGATTGAGCTCTTGTGAGATGATGATCTCCTAATAGAAACTCGCGAGTAAACATTCACTTTATTATAGAAAGAGGCTAAAGAGGCTACATACGAAATTACAGCTTCCTATAGTGTGAAGTATAGAAATTATCTATTAAAATGATTTAACCACCGCTTCACAAATCAAACCGTTCTCGCAATATTCGGATCACCTGCTATGAATCACATAATCGAAACACCAGCTCAATGAAATCATCAGAAATTAACAAGCGGTTGCAATCATGTTCACAATATCAATAATTGAGAATGATCACCTGTGTGTAAACAATTATTCATATAACCATGCTCATAACTCAGCTTGTTGGCCACGCACTTCGCAGTAGTTAATATAGTATGGTTGGATAAATCGAGAGCTTTCGAACGAATGGTCAACGAATTTTGTGGGATGAAAAACGACGAAGTCATATCCCTAGCAACGACTCGGTTGTAAGCGGAAATCATCACAATTATTGGCGCTACTTTCAGCTCACTTTATAGTCTCACTTTTCGGCGGGGGATCCATCGCTAAAACATGATTCCATGTTAAAATTGGAGAGAGCAAGGTCCTCATGAGAATATTTCACTCCGTGAAATAAAAAATCAGTTAAATATTCTCATGAGGCCCTTGCTCTCCAATTTTTTACTTTATTTTCCTCTGTACAAGTTATGAATCACTTATACTAATGTATCTTATTATATCACACAACTTAAGCAGTCAATCTCATGAATAAACCCCAAACAGTGGGTGCTGTTAACCGATGATACCAAATAATCTTCAACAAAACATGTATAAATGTCATACTGTCCAACTACACATTACTACTCCCTGATGCGGCCTGTATCGGCGAAAACGCTCGGAAGGAAAATAAACTGATGAGAAAACATGCCTAACTATCTACTCATCCCCCCCAATCAATATAATTTATAGGGTGGTATTCTAGAACATATAACCAATTACCTGCAAGAGTTTGACGAAATCGGAGCAACAGATGATGAAAAATCGACATTAGGAGAAATTTACGTTTGCGCATGCGCACTGGCTACTGTTGATTCGACGGCATTGAAAATTATAGGGGACCGTTCAAGAGATAACTCGCACAATCCCTCAAAATTTCATCAGAATCGGGCTGAAACTTGGTAAGTATAGTTTTGGGCGTGACAAGGATTTACCACAGACACACAGACAGGCAGACAAGGAACCGAAATTAATCAGCAAACTCTGAAAGGCAAAAAGCAAGTAGGAATTTTGATTTTGGAGGACAAAAATTTTTTCGACTTCAACCACGAACCCAGAGCTTCCCTATCATCGGTAGTGAGGGAGCAATAGACTGCGTTTTATTCATTTATGGAAGCTTCGGACTGACGCCGTGGTATAATTAAAAGATCAACTGAACTTACCTGAAGTTTGATGTTAATTATACTATACATTTCGGAAAATTGTACGAGTTACAACAGAAGGGTTTAAGTGTTAGGAAAAGAAAATCCGACTATACCTAATCCGAATCCCAACAATACCCAAATACAAATATTACAGAATAGAAACAACATTGCAGTCATGCAGCATGATCGTATGAGCGAATTTTCGTAATTTATCGGACTATTTTATGTTGAATTGTTTTGAAAATTCAGGGCTTTAAGTAAAAAGAAATTGTTAACTACAAATTTTATGGCAAAAAAATTGTTCTAAATAATGTTGTGCAATTCGAACAAAATTTTGAATTTTTAGTTTTTTGATGTTGCAATTTTTATCTATTTTTTGGAAAATATTACCTAATGTAATTTATGTTCATTTTTCAGTTTTTTTTTACATTTTTTAAAGTATTATTCTACTAAAAAAATATACATTTAACGAATTTTGGCTGTTTTTGCAATTGTTAGTGATTAGTATAGCAAATTTTTTTTTACATTATTTAACCAATCATGTCTGCTCAAAGAGTGTTAGTCAAAAATCTCATCCATTTTTCTGTAATGCTTAATTTTGTTGGAGCAAGATCGGATTTTTTAATCTTAATTTTGAAAGGAGATATTGAAGATTGAGATATATGAAGATATGTTGAAATATATGATGATTGAGATTTATGAAAAAGTATTTAACTCCTAGAATTGTTTCAGAATGACTCAAAACGGATTTCAATTAAAAAAAAAAAATCTTTCGAAAATTTAATGTTTTTGAATTTTTGAAGCCATTGCAATAGGATTTTTGTAGAAAATTCCCGAAAAGTAATGACATTGTTGTCACAATTGGAACGATGTCGACAAAATTGAAATCCGAAGGGCAGTAACAAAGTTCCTACCTACTTAGGTAGGAACCTAACACAACGTATAACTAAGTAGGAACCTAAGTGTATAACTTAGGTGGGAACCTAAGCTATTTGGAAGAGATTGATGTCACGCCCTTGAACGGTGCCTATAATGCCATTTGCAGCAGGATTCTGAGAGAGTTGTCGTTCACAAAAAGGATTTGACAATATTTATGAGCCGGACATCTTTGCAATCCTCGGCAAAGGGAAACCTTCTTACTCGCGGATAAAGGAATGAATGCTGATTCACCTATTCAAGATAGGTGGGTAGGTGATTCACTACGCGTTTGGTTATGAAAGAAGCTCTATTCGAAAATCCTGGAGACTGGTAGGACTATTTGCATAGATTCATTCACTATACACAACCTGGTTGTGGCGGAATTAAGGGGGTCACAGGGGTCAATACCCCCCCCCCCCCCCCTCCCCATTTATCCGAATTTAAAAGAGGTCTGCCAAGTTGGGTGTAGCACGTAGCTTCTTCGTTTACCTATCATTGACAATTTTCAAATGATCTTGAAAAATTCCATAGCGGAAAAGAGTAAATCAAGAAGTAGCGTGAAATGTCATAATTGGTCAATTAAGAAACGAAAAAATTATACAGTAAATTTACGTTTGTGCAAGCGCAGAATGAACTGATGAGTTGAAAACAATAAAATAGGTACCTACGGGAATATCTACAACCTAAACCGCGCATTCGGTGAATATGTCGTCAAAATCGGACAAAAACTGCGGAAATTAAGGTTATCACAAGCATTTGACATTGGCGCATGCGCAGTAGCTATTAATGATACAATCGTGTTGAAATTGACATGAGGTAATCTAGTCATCTTCTTCCAACTATCATCCAAATTTATATCGAAAGACTGGAGTATGAAAAAAGCGCTGCAAATTATTTCACAAAGGTTTATTATTTTTTCAATTGAGTTTGATCGTAGTTTTAGTTGGCTTGCGTACGTCATAAGGCCCGTCCAGACTCCTCGGCGTGTCCTATTTCTAGTTGCCACAACCTATACTTCTATAATTATATACGCATGTTTATATTTCTCGATTTGAGCTCCTATCTATTCAAATAGTTATTGCCTTAATAATATCATTATCTAAGTACGTACGAAAAGTCGAGTGGATATGTTATTGAATATGCGTCGGAAAAGCTTTGGTATTAACACACAAATATGACCTAGAAAAAAACATATATTCATGCCTCGAAGGAACGCTGAACCCACCACAAGGTGCCGCGGCGCCTCCTCTCACTCCACCCCCCGCTCACCCTCTCACCAATCACCGTGACCCCCTGCCAAGCGTGCCAGGCGTGCGTGCGTCCGTAACACTCAAAGACTCTTTTTCGCCCATTGTTGGCCCATAGCATCTATGCGAGTAAAGCGATCGGGATGGTTAAACGTTAGGACCAACTAGACCCCAAATGGAGTCTATGTGCGAAAGAACAGGTTTTTTAAGCCAATTCTTTGGCCTTTTATGGCCCGGACGGCGGACGGCGGACACCGGACGGCGGACGGCAAACGGCGGACGGACATTTCAAATTTGGATTCTACGCACCTTGAAACGTAAAGTGACAAAGTTTGAGGGGGGGTTATAAAAATTTATTGCTACACGATCACATAGGCTTATTATTGGAAATAATAAACCAAAATAGGTACCTACGGGAATATCTACAACCTAAACCGCGCATTCGGTGAATATGTCGTCAAAATCGGACAAAAACTGCGGAAATTAAGGTTATCACAAGCATTTGACATTGGCGCATGCGCAGTAGCTATTAATGATACAATCGTGTTACAATGAGGTAATCTAGTCATCTTCTTACTTCTTCCAACTATCATCCAAATTTAAGCGATATCGAAAGACTAGAGTATGAAAAAAAATAGTTATTGCCTTAATAATATCATTATCTAAGTACGTACGAAAAGTCGAGAGGATATGTTATTAAATATGCGTAGGCAAAGCATTGGTATTAAACACAAATATGACCTTGAAAAAAACATATATTCATGCCACAAGGTGCCGCGGCGCCGGCGCCTCCTCTCACTCCACCCCCCCCCCCCCCCCCCCCCCCACCCCCCCTCACCGCCCACCGTGACCCCCTGCCATGCCAGGCGTGCGCGCGTAGAAATAGACACTTTTTTGCCCGTTTTTGGCCCATAGCATCTATGCGAGTAAAGCGATCGGGATGGTTAAACGTTAGGACCAACTAGACCCCAAATGGAGTCTATGTGCGAAAGAACGGGTTTTTTAAGTCAATTCTTAGGCCTTTTATGGCCCGGACGGCGGACGGCGGACGGCGGACGGCGGACGGCGGACGGCGAACGGCGAACGGCGAACGGCGAACGGCGGACGGCGGACGGACATTTCAAATTTGGATTCTACGTACCTTGAAACGTAAAGTGACAAAGTTTGAGGGGGGGTTATAAAAATTTTTTGCTACACGATCACATAGGCTTATTATTGGAAATAATAAACCAAAAAGGAGCGTAATGGAATTATGGAATGCATATGGAATGGTTTGCGCATGCTCAGAATAAAGTATTGATTTGGCAACAATGAAACTGATAGGGGACCATCTAACATCTAACCCACGCATTCCCTCACAATTTCATCGAAATCGGATGAAAACAGTGAAAGTTAAGGTCGTAACAAGTCACATAGGAGAATGCGCAGTAGCTATTAATGATACAACCATGCTGAAATTGATATAAGATGAGTGAATTGTCATTCCCCAACTATCATCCAAATTTGAGCGAGATCGGACGACTAGGGCGTGAGAAAATGATGCTTGGTAGAATTTACGTTTGCGGAATTGAGTCAAGAACTATGAAAAACTGATAGGGGACTGCCTACCCCCTAGCCCGCACAATTCCTGAAAATGTCATCCAAACCGGATGAAAACTGTGGAAAATAAGCTTGTTACAAGGATTTTCGAACACACGATAGACACACACAGACATACAGACAGACACGGAACCAAAGTTGTTTAGAATGGTCTAAATCGTGAAATGCGAGTAAAAATTTTGATTTTGGAGGCCAAAAATTTTTGTTCTCCCGAAAGTGAAAACAATGCTTCCGCTACCTTTAGGAAGACTCGGAAGCAAAAATTAATCAAATTAGTAAAACTTAAAAAATCGACCAAGAAACTTCAGGACCAAACTTTGTGAAACTTGGCTCAAAAATCATACATCGGCCAGAGATGTGCCAGTAACATCGGTTATTAATTTTGATTAATCGTAAAGGGTAGTAATTAAGGGCTGAAATATTGAAAAATAGAGATCTCAAATACTTTCAAGGTACCAGTAATATTGTATTGGATTTTGGATCTCATTTATACACGTCATCCCAAAGAATCGGATGAAACCACCCGGGTCGCTGTACGTTCACCCGTTTGTTCTCCATAAGGGCTGCAACTTTGGCAGGAATAAAATCGACAATTGACATGAGAGCGAATCTTTTTTTTTTTTTTTTTTTCCTTTATTAAAGCGCAAGCAACCTTTAAGTGGTTATGGGTGCTGAATACATTTGATGCAATTAACGAAATAATGTTACAATTTGTAGAACACTGATAATATTTTCAACTTTTGAAATAAATTGTTCAAATGAGAGGAATTGTTCCCTATCAGTTCTTCAAGATTTCTTGGTGTGTCTGGTTGTAGATCACAGAAAATTGGACATTCTGTCAGTAGATGACGAACTGGCATCTGCATGTTGAGCATTCCGGTGGTGGTATTCGCTGTGTGGACATAAGGTGCTGATGAGTAAGCCGTGTGTGGCCTATGCGAAGACGAGTTAAGATTACTTCTTCACGACGACGGTTGAGGACTGTTCCGTCAAGGGAGCTTTATGGTTCGAGAAGATGAGGCCCATGAGGATACGTGTTTCTTAACCTCCCAAAGTTTTTGGTGTTCCATTAATTGCCACTCCAACCTCCAATTATTCCAGATGGCTTTATTTACAACGGATTTGTAATCAGATCTTATGTGCATGCTTATGGCTGTTCTGTGGCTGCCCTTGCACTGATATCTGCAACTTCGTTTCCGTGTATTCCATTATGTCCAGGAATATATGGAGCGAATCATAACTGGTGGAACATAGCGAGAATCGCGTTGTAACTACGACGCTCGCATCAGCTGATATAATTCCAATGGAATTTCCACTTCACGTAACTGGGTTTATAATAACTTTTGTCGCTTGTAGGTGGACTTTTGAATCTTAACTATGTGATATAGTATATCAAATAATTATTAGTTTTAAGTTGGTGGGTCAACTCGTGTTAAAAACTTGCTAGGGAAGAAGTGTGTTACCAAATTCAATTAAGTTCCCTTCAGTAGGCGTCTAGACCTATGCAGATATATTTAGATAAATAATGTATAACAGTGAACCTTTGTGTAATAATTTGCAGCATTTTTTGAATTTATGTTTTATTTCAGAACGTAAGCCATCAAATATTACTATGTTAGTGAAACGTAATGAGCTACTAATTATAATTAATAATGTTTAATTATAATAATATTTAATACCTGTATAATTAAACAATAATTTTTACAATTATGAAAATTGACACAGAGTAGTCAAGTCGAGAAACCCGAAGTGGAAGGTTGGCGATGCGGCTGTCGGTTACTTCGGCTGGCAGACGAACTGGGTTGGTCGTCCTGAAGAGCTGCAGTCGCCTTTCGGAGGCGTTGAGGAGCCGTATCAAGTCCCTAAGATCATCTCCAACCTCACACATGCTTTGGGAGCTGCGGGATTAACTGGGTAAGAAATAGCATTAGTAAGCCTCTTACTCTTAACTAACTTACTTGCTTCTTTACAAAAGATTATAGTTTTGATGATCAGTGTTGATTATAGTGTGTATTAGGTAGAGATTATAGTGTTGACCCCTTGGGAGAAAGTGCTGGCAGGACAGCGTGATTGATTAAAGAAATAATGGATGGAGAGGAGACTCCTTATGATTTGCCAATACCTTCACATGCTGCCAAAGATACTTCCTGGTATTCCTCCACAGAATAGGCAAGTTTATGGGCCAGAGTGGTGAGCACAACGTGATTGATGAAAGAAATAATGGCTGGAGAGGAGACTTCGTGTGCTAATACCTTCTCTTGCTGGTCCCAGGCCATAGATACTTCCAGGCGTTCCTTCACAGCATAGGCAAGTTCGTGAGCCTCGGTAGTGACCACTGCCAAAACAATCTTGATGATGCAAAGCATCATAATACCTCTCTCGCCAGTTCCAGATGAGAGGAGTAAAGTGTACAGTTGCACCAATTAACGGGGGACCTCACATATGAAACCCTTATCACGAAAATTATGGGAAAATAGGTATATAAGGTCAATTTTCCTCGACTTATTTTGGTAGGCAGATGTAGGTATTTAGATACCTAATGTTAATGTATAGTAATTGACTTCTTTTAATAATAATTATAGACGGATCTTCTGCTTAGAAGGACTATCCAATACAGATATAGTAAACCTTTGTGTAATAATTTGCAGTTTTTTTTTTTTTTTTTTTTTTGTGATTTCGAAATTAGGAAAACCCGCGCGGTTGAGGAACTATACCGACAGTTTAAAGAAACCACCAAGCTAGCGATACGGATAAAAACATAAAATTTGGATATAAGTATACCACAGATCAACTGTACGTTGCTAAGCCTCGAGCTAGTTCAGTTTGGTTTCAAAGAATTGTTCTAAGTCGTTTTTATACACTAATGATCGCCCAAGTACCAGGTGTCCCTTTTGAATCTGTTGCACTACAATTAGGTACCTATGTATGCATTTTGTGAGAGGGAATGAGTAGAAGATTTGATTAGTGTGAATGTACTATGAGATCTAATTTTCATTTCTTTATTAGCAGTAGGTACCACCTACCTATTGTGCTGACTTTGTTTCCTCATTCCTATTAGAAACACTGCATACTTCGGCATGATGGAACTGTGCAATCCAAAACCTGGAGAAACAGTGGTAATCAGCGGAGCAGCTGGAGCTGTGGGTTCTCTGGCAGGACAAATAGCTAAAATCCAAGGTAAGCAGGTACTTATTGACGAACGATATGAGTCTTGGACTCGTCCAACAAACTATATAACATGTTATACAGTTCGTTGGAATCAGCTAGCGTTTGTCAGCAGGGGATCGTGTTCGACGCTACATGCCGTAATGGTGGAGCTAAGAATTTTAAATTTAGTAGGTAGACAGTTGAGACATCCAGAATTAGCTGTATGGTTTTGGCGACGACGATGATCGTCAAATCAACCGAAAATCAATTTTGGTACCTACCTACCTTAGTTATCGTTTATCGTTTTTAATAGTTTTTGCCAAGCACTGAAATCATACTATAAAAGCGAAGTCAAAATCGAAGAATGAGAAAACAAATCGATTTATTTGTTCTGTTTTTATAAAATTTTGCAGCTTTTTCCAAACAGTTAGGTACAAAAACTCATTCCTATCGATGACTCTCCTTAGGATTGAGATAAAAATTTTGTTCTTGCGCCAAAAAATCAAGCTTTCCAAAGGAAAGGACAAGTTCGTTTTTCAGCTCTTCTGATTAATTAAAATTGATAAAGAACTGCTTACTTACTATGGTATTATTGACTAGTCATGTTGATTTGAAATTCAGGGGCCAGAGTGATCGGTTTTGCCGGCTCCGATGCTAAAGTCGACTGGCTGGTCAGTGAATGTGGTTATGACAAAGCTTTCAACTACAAGAAAATCAGCATTCTAGAGGCCTTGAAGATGGCTGCCCCGAAGGGAGTTGATTGTTACTTCGACAATGTAAGTACTTAATAATAGCAATGTAAGTATAATACACATTTCTGAGCTTTTTAACGGACTAGTCTTGTCCAACGAAAACTATAACTACCGTAGGTACTTAGTTATATTTCTTTGGTCTTGCCAACTCGCCAAGTGTAGACAAATGAACGAGTAAAGTGGAGAGCGAGACCATATAGACAAATAGATTGGAAGGCAAGTGGTTTTGACAGCCACGCGACCACTTCAGCAAATTTTCGTAAAAAATGAAGGTTCACAAACTTTTGAATGAAAGGACTCTATATAAAACCCAAGAATTGTTTCAGAATGCCTCATAACGGATTTCCATGATGGTGGGGGGGAGGGGAGGAGTCTGCCAAGTTGGGTGTGGCACATAGCTTCCTCGTGTACCTATAATGTTCTTCCAACTATCATCCAAATTTAAGCGAACTCGATCGACTAGAGTTTGAAAAACAAATGGCTGACTGATTTGGCATTTTTGACTGACATCACAATGCACTTAAACACCATTAACTTGGAGCTTCAAGGTAAAGGAAAAACTATTATTGAGATGATTAGCGCAACTGACGGCAATGTTTGGGTCAACTTACTTGTGCGAGTCTGCATTTTCTGAAATGAAGATTATTAAGTCAAAATATCGCAATCGACTAACTGACGATCATATGTCATCATGCTTGCGATTGGCACTCAGTGGTTACGCACCATCTTATGAAAGGTATGCTGAGGACATGCAGTGCCACGCTTCAACATCCAAAGTCACTCCTTAGTTGAGTTTAACACCATATGTAACTCTTTTGTTTTGTAACAACGAATAAACTCGCAATTTTGAATAACTAGGAGTTTTTTCATGATATTGTAGAAAAGAACTTAAGTAAACCTAACCCGAACCTTGACTAAAATAATGTAAATTGTGCGGAAAGCTAATATCTATATATGCTACGGTACACCCTACCTAGGTAGGTAGGGTGTATCGTGTATGTACGACAACCCTGCATCACACATACTATACTTGCAGCCTTTCAGAGTCGATCGTAAGTAGTCTAAAAATATTGAGGTAGATCGCCAGCAGTTCAAGTTTGAGCACCCCTGATCTTCAACCTAACCCGCGCATTCTCTGACAAGTTCATCGAAATCGGATGAAAACTGCGGAAAATAAGCTTGTTACAAGGATTTCATATTGGTACATGCGCAGTAGCTATTAATAATACAACCTTGTTGAAATTGATATAAGGTGATAAAATTGTTATCCCCCAACTATCATCCAAATTTGAGCGAGATCGAACGATTAGGGCGTGAAAAAATGATGCTTGGTAGAATTTACGTTTGCGCATGCGCAGAGTTAGGTATTGAGTCAAGATTGATGCAACTGATAGATAGATAATAGATAAATATAGATAAATGATTTATTGACATCACAGAAATAAAATGAAAATAATACACTTCATAATATATAGGAAATTAAACACACCATTATTTATATTAGTGTTGTCAACTTATTGTCGGCGATGGTCAAGCCCGTGCTGCCGACAAGAGTCGGAACTCAGCTCAAAAGCAGTACAACAAAGGGCGATTCCTCGAAATATAGGAAAAAGAAAAATAAAAAAAAAGAAGTAAATATTTCTATAAAAACTAAAGTAGTTACATTATTGGAATGTAACGTGGAACCAGGTTATTTTCTAAGGGGATGTAACCAACTGAAATCAACCTAGAGTATACAAGCTTTTTGTACCCATCTCGGTTACTGTTGAAAGGTGATTACTGAACTCTAGGTAAAGATTTGTGCACTACATATATTAAATAGCGAGGGTTTTTTGTAAACAGAGTTGTTTTTGTACGAGGGTTTGTAACATTACCATCCAAGCGAAATCTTGTTGGGTATGCGTGTCCTGTTCCAGCAGAAATTATTTCAGGATGTTTATAATAGTATAATAACAGGTTTTTGACGAACAACTGCCTAATTGAGAAGTTTTTGCTTAAATTGAATACTTCCACCGAACTGAATGTTTTGGGCTTTTTTAAGCATACCTTCAATATACATTTCTGTAATGTAGTCAGAGGTTTCAATGATGTTTGATATGTGCCACCCCATACGATAATTCCGTGTTGAATTATGGATTGCACTACCATATACCATTCTTATGTTTGTGGGGGATAACATCGAACGTAGATTGTAAAATACGGGGATCGTCTACCCCCTAGCCCGCACATTCCCTGAAAATTTCATCCAAATCGGATGAAAACTGGAGAATAAGCTTGTTACAAGGATTTGCAGACACACACACACACAGACACGGAACCAAAGTTGTTCAAATGGTCTAAAATCTAGAACGTAAAATGCTAGTGAAATTTTTGATTTTGGAGACCAAAAATTTTTTTTCTCCCAAAAGTGAGAACAATGCTTCCGCTACCTTAGGTAGATTCGGAAGCAAAATTCTTTACTAATTTTACTAACGAATTTTTGGAGTTCGATTTTTTTTTCCACGAAAATTTGCTGAAATGGTTGACTTGTATGTCAACTCGGTCTGTTGGTCGACCCCTCCACTCTTGTTGTTCTTTTGTCTGAAGGTACTCGAAAACCCGACTAATGTAAACTAGGCTAAGCCATGAATTTTACCTACTCACCTGCCTGTTGTGATGTACATCGACAATTTGCTTATCAATATTCCAATGCCATTACTCTAGGTTGGCGGTCAAATGACGGCAGACGTGATTTCATGCATGAACAACTACGGAAGAGTAGCTGTGTGCGGTAGCATCTCAAACTACAATGCCGATCGCAGCAAACCAGTTTTAGGTGAGTTTAGCGACTTCGGTTGTAATCTGATAAATAGTTTCAGTATAAAAAAACGTCTGCCTAGTTGGTGCGGCACTTAGTTTCCTCGTATCCGTTACACGAATCGTTGAAATGTTTTTAAAGATTTTTAGAAGGTAAACCGGTCAATCCCTGAAAATTGTATCGAAATCAGATGAAAACGGTTGAATTCATACATATATACGATATGAGGTTCGCGCATGCGCACCAGCCACGTCATTCCCAATTAAGTACCCCCCGAAATGAGCGGGATCGCACGATTAGGCCGTGAGAAAGTGATGGTTGATGAACTTTAAGTTTGAGCGTGCGCAGTATACAGTATTGAAGAAAAACTATTCTTATTTCGAGTTATCTAGATTATAGTTTTTTAATAGTTCAGGTTTTCAGTGTTACTCTTTAGGGCTGATCGACAGTGTTACCGAGGATCCAGTCCGAACAAGGAGCGCACAGCAATATGTCTAGTCTAAATACGTAGGCACCCAATTTTTCAGGAGGCGTAAATGAAGTTTTCTTTCTTTAATAATACGTTAATTAGATTATCGGCTAGATTCAGCAATTTCGCTGTCAAAACAGTTGAAAAACTGTTAAACTTAATTTTAGCGAATTTTTGTGGAAAATGAAGCTATGCAATGGCTCATAAAATTTTAAAATAAAAATTTTGGAAAATTTCTACATATACATATACATATATATATATATATATATATATATATATATATATATATATATATATATATATATATCCTTCCAAACGATAACTCTCCTTAGGATTGAGATAAAAATTCCGTTCTTGCACCAACAAATCAAGCTTTCCAAATGAAAGTACGAGTTTGTTGGCCAGTTTTTTTTTTTTGAGCACATTAAATAGGTGAAATTTCAAAAAAGTGCTGAAAAAATCACAAAAAATGGCTAAAAATAGTTAAATTTATATTTTTTAGCAGAATATAGCTCTAATAAAGTTTATTAACTGTAAAATAGAACATCAAAAAATGTATGTACAAAATTATGCTGGAAAATGTACTTTAATTTCATTAAAATGTGCTTAAAAATAAATAAAAACAGCAAAAAAGTTCAAAATCCAAAATTTATTTTTGAATCGCAGAGTATTATTTTAAACTAGTTTTTGCCTTACATTGGTAGTTAACAATATCTTTTCCCTCTAAGTCCTTAATTTTCAAAGCAATGTAATATAATATAGAACGATAATTTACGAAAATTCGCTCATACGATCATGCTGCATGACTGGAACTTTTTTTTTCACCCGATTTAACCAAGATTTGATGGAGGGTGGATGGCTATATTGCGCTGGAAACAGTTTTTGACTTGTGTGACGAAACGGCTCTCTTTGTTGGAATTTTGGCGCTCTAATACAACGCTTGCCCACCTTTGCTGAGAAAGCACTTACATTTATATGTTTACCTTAGTTTTACGTTACATTTACCTACTTTGATTTTTTCAGTTCCGGACTCCCAACTGAATGTCATCATTAAGCAAATCAGAATGGAAGGATTCCTTGCACAGCGGTGGCTGGGGCCTAAATGGTTTGAAGGTATTCAACAGCTTGCTGAGTGGATAAATCAAGTAAGACATCTTACCAGATTTTAATCTTAATCGTTATAACAATGCTTGTATTTCCCTCTGCTATTCCTTATATTCATTGATGATATGGGCGAAGGGTTGGTTGGATGTGTTGTAGACATGTGTTTGCAGATGATCTGAAGATTTATACCACTGTGAGGCCCCCATGACTGCCTGACTCTACAGGATTTTCCTCTATCTCGATGATTGGTGTCGTAGAAATCAATTTGGTTTATCTCAACATAACGTTAACGTTCTATAGATGTCATGTATCCAACACGTTTACAGTTTGAGGGCGGAGTACTGCAGCGTAGAACTTTGACATGACCTGGGAGTCATTTATGATAGTCGACTGAGTTTTACGGAGCACATTGAAGAAGTTTTATCTAGAGCGATGAGGCCATTAGGCTTCTGGCATAATACCAGGAAATCTTCTGACCCCTCAGAGGTCATGCTGCCTGTTGTTCAGTTCCCTGGTTCGTCCATGCATGGAGTTTTGTTTTGCACAACGGTATGGCCGCCTATCTCTTGAAATGGGAAGGATTCTCCCTAGCATGTTCAGAGGAAACAGTGTCGTCGTTATTGGCCTATAAAATGTCAGCATTGAGATGATTTTAGTAGGGCTGGCTTCGCTGGAGTGAGGATTGCCATCCTTGGAGTGCCAATGACGAGGGATTGACGTTCTGTTCCTCTTGGGTATAATGTCTGGTGGAATCGGCTTCTGGAAGCCATTCTATGTTCGCACGGCTGTCACCAACTACTTGATAAATAATCCTGCTGTTCGAACACAAAAAAACTTCAACATGTTCTCCGGCTTCCATAGCGATTTGGACTTGCTTACCCCTTTGTCTGGATTAGATCGATGATACAAAAAGAAGAACCATCTTGAGGTTTACCCCCTTAATTAGTTTCCTTCCTCTGCCTTGTAAAAATTTGTTATTCGTGTGTACATTTGCCATTACTCTCGAATGGACTTTCAACTTTAATTATTTAATTTTGTATTTATATTATTGTATTTTTTATCGTGGAAGAAATGTTACTAGCTGCTCTCATTTTCTTTCTGCATGATTTGAAGTGTACTTTGTTATGGGCATTGCCCATTCACTTATAAATGAATGAATTGTTACATTAATCATAAAATTATATTTAAGTTTGATATTCGTTTCATACAACATGTTAAATTGTATTGAAATTAGAGCATTTTGAGTGTGAAGAAATGGTTAAAAACCAATTTCATGACAAAAAAAAAAAAACTATTATTAAATGAAGTTCTGCGGTTAAAAAAAGATTTTGGATTTGTAGATGTTTTGTTTCGCAGTTTTTCTAGATTTTCAGCAAATTGAGTACGGATTTCAGCAGACTAGAGCAAAAATTTGTTAATGTCCTAGATAATCTTCGATAATTTTGTTTTAACTAAAATAGTTCTGCTTTCAATTATAAATTTGACGATTTTCGACCGTTTTTTTCTTTCAATTTTTAGTTATTTTAAGTGATTTTTTCAAGAACTTTTGTTATATTTGGCCAGTTTAATGTGCTCGTAAAGTGCTGGCCAAACAACTCATCCTTTTATTTGAAAAGCTCAATTTTTTGGCGCAAGAACGGGATTTTTATCTCAATTCTGGAATGGATATATGAGGAGCTTATTTTCAAAAGGGGTCATATCCACTTCCGAAAAAATTTCAGGAAGTGAAAAAAACGCCCAAGGAGTTATTGATTGGAATTCAAATTTAGTTTTTAATCTAGTGTAGCTTAGTGAGGCACTAGAAATTATATCCCAAAACATGAGCAGCCAATCTCGAAAACCAAAGGAGTTACAGCTAATTATCATTTGGATATGACCCCTTTTGATCAAAATTTCGGATATGTTCCATTTTGATAAAAACACATCCAGTTCTCAATAAAAAATCACAAAAATCAAGTGCAGGTAATTCATATTTTTTTAGGTATGCAAAAAACACACATGAACTTTGTTTCCAAATTATATAATGTAGGTAATAATAAGGTAAGGTATTATCAACAAATTTTCAGTTTGGAACGAACAAAAAAGCCAATATAGAAAAAAATCACAAAAAATCTTTAAAATCTGTCAAAATTTCAAACATGAAAATCAGTTTCCTCTTCGTCAAGGCAATCACATTCTCCTACTTCACCATCGTCTTGTGAAGGTGCTACTTCATGGGTACCCAAAAGAACGCCAACAATACCCTCCATTCTTGGCAACACTAACGACACCTTAGCAATGCAAAAACGACGATAAGTCTAAAAATCTCAAGAGACACGAACTAAAAACAGAAAGAAGCACTAGAGAAATCAGCGAAACAGGAGTGAAACATGTTATCACAGCACGTCTTATATCAAAATCATTGAATATTGGGAAGTACAGGAGCACAGTTGATAACAGGGGTGCCGAAGAGTATTGCTCCTGCACTCTGTTGGTTATTCATACCAAACCCTTCAAATCTTATCACCAAACAGCACAGGCATTCTAAAAGGTATGTTCCAAACTAGAGTTGGAAAAAAATCCGGTAGATGGCATTTTGGATATGTTCCTTTTTGAAAAACATCAACGAGCAACAACTTGAAGGAAGGTGAGGATATATTCCCTTTTGATTGAAACGAAAATTATCCATCATATAGGAATGGATGTGATCCCTTTTGATCCAAACATCAAACTTTGGCCCTCAAATACACAAAGATATGTTCCTTTTTGACGCTAACTGCTCATACAAATCGATTTGGTTGTCCTACAGATTAAAAATCCGTTTTTTACAGATTTTTTTCGAAAAATGGATATGACCCCTTTTGAAAGTAAGCTCCTCATATATATATATATATATATATATATATATATACATATATATATATATATATATATATATATATATATATACACTTGAAAAAGCTCAAGGGAATCGTTTCAGAATGCCTCAATACGGATTTCGATAAAGCGATTTTTCAACAATTTTGATTTTGAATTTTTTGGAGCCATAGCAATAGCTTCATTTTCTACAAAAATTCGCTAAAACCGTCCAGGTGACATTGTGCGACCTTCACCTACCTATTACAAAACTTTACAAAAAGGCCTTTCTCTCCTTAAATTGGTTTTTTATTGTTCTCCGAAGCTTCAGGGAGACTGTAAAATTAAGTTCAAAATATCAAATTTAAAATTGTCAAATCTCTAACGTTTTCTTAATGGTATGAAAAACATCCTAATACGGTAGTAGCCACTGCGCGTGAGTAATCGTAAAACCCTGATAGATGCTGGTACCTACTTTCCAGATAAATACTAATGAATATAAATTTATTAAACTAATAAATGTTATGATATTTTTTCTTATGTTGCCTACAGGGTAAACTCGTTCCGAGAGAGACTATCACGAAAGGATTCCACAACGTCCCTTCAGCTTTCATCGGTTTACTCAAGGGGGACAGCATCGGGAAAGCTGTGGTCACAATCTAACTACTGATGAATTGTTTCTAACTGTAGAAGTGTGATGAAAATGTATAAAATACAATTAATGTTGAATTCGTACCTACACCTATGTAGTAACTCTATTACCAGTATCATCCAACCCCATGAATGAAACACATGTTTGCTGATAATTATTGATATGATTCATGATTTTGTAATGTTCAACTTATTATTGAATTCGATAAATAATATAGCGTTCACGTTTATACTTTTCTATTGAATGATTTTAATACCAGTGTATTCGAAGATACAACAACCTACATGTACCTACCTGTAACTTTCAACAACCCCAAGAGAATTATTGTTTTAATTGTTAAAACTACTTAGATACCTTAGGTAGGTACTTACTCATTTTTGTATCTCTCTTCGAATAATAAAGCTTATGGGCATGAAGAATTTATTTTCACATCTATTTACCAACCTGTTCCATAACAATCACCCGAAGAAGGAAAAGAAAGCTAAATGTTTGCATATTTGCTTTCGAGTGTCCGAGTTTTCACAATCGGAAAATTAAATATGTTTGTCTCCAGAATGAAAATTTCCACTCGCATTTTAAGTTGTTGTCCACTTTGAACAACTTTCGTTCCGTATGTCCGCGAATCCATGTGACAAGCTTAATTTCCACAATCTTCCTCCGATTTTGATGCACATTTTAGGACATTTATTTGCGATTTAGGCTGTAGATCATTGTTCCCAAACAAATACTTGTCTCTGCGCATGTGCAAACGTAAATTCCACCAAGCATTATTTTTGCACGCCCTAGTTGTCCAATCTCACTCAAAATTAGAGGATAGTTGGGAGAAGGCGATTTGATCATTTCATTTCAATTTCAACATGACGACGGAAGTTGAGAAGCTTGGGAGGGGAAGATGGAGCTGTATCCTATGCAATGAATAAAAAAACCAACACACCGCCAAACCAAGGGAAATAAATGAAATCTGATAATCATCTGCAGAAAATGAAGCAAGATGAGTTAATAAATATATTTTCGAAAGAAAAAGTAAATGAATAATTCATCATAATCGTATCGTATTAGCTGCTGTGCATGCGCAAACAGTTTTCATAAATACAGTTTTCATCCTATTTTGATGTTGTCTTCCGGAAATGTGCGGGTTAGGCTGTCCCCACTACAAGTTTCATGGTTTCCAAATCAATACATACTTCACTCTGCGCACGCGCAAACGTAAATTCCATCAACCATCATTTTCTCACTCCCAGGCTATCCGATCTCAATCAAAATTAGAAGATGGTTGGGAGAAGAAGATTTGATCATCCCATATCAATTTCAATACGATAGTATCATTAGTAGCTGCTGCGCATGCGCGAATGTGAAATCCTTGTAACGAGCTTGATTTCCGCAGTTTTAATCTGAACTTGAGGAAATTTTCAGGAAATGTGCGAGTTAAGCTGTTCCCATCTCATTTTCATAGTTCTATATCAATACTTCACTCTGCGCACGCGCAAACGTAAATTACGTCAAGCATAATTTTCTCGTTTCTTAATTGACCGATTTTGACATTGTCTCACCAATTTTGACAGAGACATTGTTTTAAATATCGAACCTTATTGATCACTAGCCGCTTGGCAGACGTTTTTTTCAGTTGGGAATTCTTACAAACAAATTAAATCTTATAAAACTACGTGGAACCACGAAAAGTTTATTAGGGGATGTTGCTCGCTTCGCTCGCAAGGTATACATGTATATCCTTGAGGAAGTTATACTGCCCACCCAACTTGGCAGACGTTTTTTTCAGTTGGGAATTCTTACAAACAAATTAAATCTTATAAAACTACGTGGAACCACGAAAAGTTTATTCGGGGATGTTGCTCGCTTCGCTCGCAAGGTATTGCTGTATATTTGTAGGAAAAAATCCGAATTTATTCTGTTGAAATGGCTCCTATGTGTACCTATGTGTACCTGCTCGCAACACCGAAACCTGTACCTGAGTTATCGAACCCCAAACACGTCTGTCTTCCTAGAGCCTTCTCGCGTCCACAGCATATATAATTTCTCATTTTAATAGCTTAGTCTCGCTTCCCCTCGCAATTTGACCGACCGCCCGTCACTTTTTTCGATATCCGATTTCGGATTCAGATTCGGCGGACCCAAAGCTGTATTTCGCCCGCGAAAACCGTTCCGAAAAACGTACCTTTATGGGGTATATTTTAATCGGAAAAAACGTAGTTTTTGTCGGACTTTTCGAGAAAACACGGTCCGTACTTTCGCATTTTTTTGACGCATTTCCCGATACTTTTTTCGCGATCCGATCGCGCCGTCGTCTTCCTCGTAGGAAAACCTACGAAACCGGTATTTTTCCGGAATTTTCGACGGCCGTTTAGAGGGGTTGGGGAAGCGGGGAAGTCCAAAAAGCGCACATTAATTATTACTTCGACCCCCCTCCCGCCCTACGGCCCATGGTTCGGGTGGGATTAGAAAATTTTAAATTCGCTTATACACCCTATCGGAAAATCCCAAGAAGATCCCCCCACTCGTAGATCCGGCCCACTCAGCCGTTTGGCCGTGCATAGACACGACAAACAGACAGACGGAGTTTCATTCTTATAAATAGTATAGATTATCAAGCCATTAATTCCTTCGTACTTGCGTTCAGCACATGTCAAAGCTCATACAAAAATAAATTCCAGCTGCAGAGGTTTTCAGAAGGTAACGTGACACCCTTGTTAACATCATATGTATAACCGAGAGTGTTATGATCATGATAAAACAGGTTCATGGCCAATCGTAAATATATAAAATCATGATTTTGAATCGTTATATAAAATAGTTTCAAAGGTTTACGAATTAAACTGAAAAGTCAGCCCTTACGGGACAATCGTCAATAGACCATGAGAAATGGAGATTTTTTCATATTAACGCAAGTTTCCACTTTCTATTACAAATATCGTGTCCGTCGTGCTTAATAATATTGTAGGTCCTGATATAGCATTTGCCGATTTTATTAAATCTTTTGCCAAATGAATTAAAGCTTTTTCCAAAATAATTCACCATTTCCCCAAAATAATTAGGTACCTAAACCTTTCCCCAATACAATTAAACTTTTTTCCCAAAAGAATTGAACCTTTCCCTGAAACCTCTTACGAGAAAGTATATTATGAAGTATGTATAGGTACAAATTTCGAAAAAGTTAGAAACTACAGAGAAACTTGAAAAAAGCGTAACATTGCACCAAATTTTTACCCCCCCTCCCCCATTTCAAGGTAGGTAAGTAGATTCCAAAAATCGAATCAAAGCGAAAATTAAAGTGGAAGTGATATATATTAATTGCTATGCAATTCTTAGGCCGACCCCCAATAATTTTTTATGTAACGTCCCCATTTAAAATGTCCGGGGACACGAAGCGCGAGGTCGTGGGTTCGAATCCCAGCCAGGCTTGAAAATTTTTTAATTTTTTTTTATCATGAGACGAAGGTTGTGGGTTCGAATCCCAGCCAGGCTTGAATTTTTTTTTTACAAAATACAATAAGAATTGCATAGCAAATTATCCTCGTTTTCTACACAGTAGAAAAGAGAAAAGATCCGGTGAGGCGCGAAGCGCCGAGTATAGATTAGGGGATCCAGGGGCCCAGCCCCCCTGGCGGGGTCAAGGGGCGGAGCCCCTTGCGAGGCCCGAAGGGCCGAGTATATAAATATATATACATATATAAAGAAATCTGAAATGAATGACTATTGTAAACGTGTTCTACACCCTCTGAAACGCAAAGAAAATGCATCCCCCACCCCCAAGTGCCGCTGCCGCCGTGCCACGGGTGTAGTACCCCATTTTCTATGAAAAGTTGGGTTAAAAACTCATTCTAAATAATATCCAACAATTCAAAAATAATTGTGGGTTTCTAGCTTCTTTTCGTTTTCATAGATTTTTCGGAAAATATTAATGAAATTCTAGTTTATTTTTCAGCATAATTTTGTTTATACAATTCGTAATCTAGTTGATGATTAATTTCTTTTGACTGAGATTCGGCTAAAAAGCATAGGTACATATTTAGCTAATAATTTTTAGCCATTTATAGTGATTTGTTGAACACTCACATTTTTTTAAAGTATGGCAATTTAATGTGCTCCTTTTTATTTGGAAATCCTGACTTTTTGGTGCAAGAACGGAATTATTATCTCAATCCTAAGGAGAGTTCGGTAGGTTATCTATCATCGAAATGAAATAAACACACACATAATCATGAAGTTTCAGAAGGAGGAGAAGGCAAAGAGGGATTAATGGAAGTGCCCCTGCAAAGGGACCGCCATTTGAGGTAAGAGCCACAAAGGACGAGGATGGTGATACCCCAAAGCACTCCTGCCAAGATGCTAAACTCACAGAATAACACTGTAGCACTTTTCCCGCATCACACCCCACACCATGGTCAGATATCGCTTGCTGCAGGTCATTTCTATCATACTGGCTTATCTTAGCTCACCTGATCTGCTTCATTTCCACGGTACCATTGACAACCTGGACATCCAAAATTATGGCTGACCCATCAGACTTGACAGCAACAATATCCGGCTTCTTACCTCAGCCCCTCGGCATGTGATATAGTCTCCCTCTTTCAATATCCCAACCGCTGGATGACAAAGCACGTGATATCTGCTTGGCAACCACATCATGACGTAGAATGTGGCCACCGTGAGTCTAGGGTTACTACTGCACCACATTATACCGGTTCCCATTTTTTCCCTGACAGGCATGGCAGAGGGTCTCTACTGTCCTGCAACTACCCCTTGAACTCCTCACAAAGGTGGCTAATGTATCAACACAGACGGCGTGAAAATAGTGGTAATTGTGGGCCCAATACTCTGAAGCCCATTCAACCAACTGGGAAGAAATGGGGGATTCAGAGTGCTGTCAGAGGATTTTACTATCTACTGACCCATGCAGTGCAGATCTTTGCTTGGTAGTAATCTGTGCTTGGTCACACCACAAAAACTGCTGCCTGACAGAGTCAAACTCAGCAGCAGTACAGGCGACCACCCAGCTTTGAGCCCGTAAGGGTGAGTACGTGCTGGTGGCGTACAGATGGGATGCTGGCTGAATGAGAAGTAATACCGAGTCCACCAGCCTTGACTGGTGCTTGGATGAGCCACTTGGGGCACCAGGTGGGAAGTCTCACCCCGAACCAGCAGCAGCCCGAACTTCACAGCCTAACTGAAGTAGCCTCCCTGCAGTAATCCTGCCAAAGACTAACCCATAGACTGACCCACACTTTTCTGGGCTGACCACCAAACCAAACCTGGCTAGCTGCTCAAGCAAGGCATTGAGATGTTTGAGGAGAATTGAGGCATTTCTAGGTCTTCACAGTACAGTTAAGGATTACGCATTTGAGGCCATAGGAATGTTTCAGTTTATCTACCAACCTACACATTTAGTTAGGTATATGCTATTCTTTACCGCAGTTAAATGTTGGTAGGTATTTCTTTCTTATAAAAGGCTCACACGTACATATTTAGCAGCTGCTAAATACTGTGAGTCTGTCTTTCAAAAGGTATGTAGTCTCTGCCTTTCTGTCATCCTGTACTACTCCCGGCATAACCTGCAAGTTGTTAATAATCATTCATAATCAGATATAATTTTTAATTAAAATAGGTAGGTAATCATAAACAGAGTGGTCTTTCGATTTTGTATCTAGTTGCGTACGAGACAGTTTATGAATGGTTCATTTTCCCGTCGCTAGTTTCGCATCCTGAAACAGCAAAAGAGGAGACGCGGTGAAAATTTCAAATAAAGGCGGAAAGATTAGGGCTTCCAGCTGTTCTGTAGTAACCTGATACCATGGAAGAAGATCGAGCGTTCTTCCATTCTCTCTTCTTCCATGCTGATACCTTGAACAAGGACCTCACGAAATTAATCAATTTCGGATATAATATTTACGTTTAAAATAAAATTCCCTCAATTCAAAAATCAATTGATGGTTTTGACACCTGAATTGAATTGAAACCCTAAGAACTTGTGGAAGAAACAACCTCCCCATTAGTTGCAAAATGTTCACTTTAATTTAAACCGGCATCTTTAATTTATGTTGGACAGAACCTTCAGCATTCAAAGTGCTGAATTCAGTTAAATTTTGTAATATTTTTGAATTTGATCCAATGTTTTTTGTGCAAAGTTGGCCGTTCTGTTGGCAATTCTGCATACCTGAGGAGCTCATCTCGAAAATCCGGCCATATTGGAAATCGAGGATCTAAGTTTTATTGTTGAAGTGTTTTACGGATTTTTTTCTCTTTCTGAAGCCGATTTTTTGGAAACGAGAGTGTTTTTAATTCGCTTAACGAAGTTTTTCAGAGATTTACTAGTAAAGTGTGTGATACAGTTAACGTCGCGAAGGTCCGAAAGTGGTAAAGCCGGGTTTTGAACGTTTTCGCGATTTGATTAGGAAGGGAAGGAAGGACTGAACTAGAGAAGATTTTTGTGGTTATCGGGGGAACACTGCAAGGGAATTTTTTTCCACGGTGTTGTTTATTCACCTCGTTCGGATTTTGCACGGTTGGCGGATACGGCCGAAATATAGTTTCCACGAGTGAGGTGAGCCCAATTCATGAAAATCTGCCTGTTATAGCTAAGTGTTTCCATTGACTCGAAACATCTTGGAACTTCGCGTCGTAAAAGGTTTCGCCTTTTTTTTAAACCTTGCATCCGGATATGGGAGTGTACGAAAAACTTTTTTCACACGTTATACCCTCCTTGCACATGTCTCATATTCCTCTAAAATCTTCAATCAACCTTAATTTCGTACATTACGTATTTCTTGCTCCCTCGGATCTCTCCGTAAATCGGGTTTTTACAATGACCTAAATCCTTTTCGTAAACATGGGAGACCCTCTCCATCGTCCCTTGTACCGTTAATCGCTACGAAAGTGAATCTCCCCCTGCTTCTATTACGTCCTAATTGGACCATAAAATGAAAATAGACTAATTTTGTTCGCTTTGATTTGTTTTGCAGATAGTTATAATATGACTGATTCGATGAAGTTTGGGCCAGAGTGGTGAGTTTACTTTTCAGTATGTTTACTAATCTCTGGAATTCGTTCATTATTTCTATTGATATTATTGATACACATTTTGTGAAGTTGGTTCAAGCCAGATGGTATCTGGTCTACTTACCTCGAGTTAATATATTTATGTAGAAACATATATAAGTTTAGGTACATACCTAACATATTTTTCTAAATGGATTTGCAGAATACTTTAAGCATAGTTTGGATTGAATCTGATAGTGGAGGTACTTACCGTTGTTAGGCCAAAAGTACGTAGAATTAATTTTTATCTGTATCTCCCAGCGATACTACCACACGGCAGTTTTTGTGCATTGTCGTGTATTTTTGGATTGGAATGATAGAGGAACAAGTACAATTCCAGGACATTCTGACGGAATTTGGTTTATTTAAATAGTGGAAGTGACGGTAAAAGCGGAACTCCATACGCTGTCAAACACGATTCGAAGTCAGTCAGTCTGCTGGCCGAGGGGGCTCCGCCCCAGACCACGTCAGGGAAAACCTGGAATTGTCGGGGGATTCTTTGCGTCGGGAAATGTCAGGGAATTTCGCAAAACCCACCAAATGTCATGGAATTTTAAAATGAAAACTTGGTGTAGTAATTTAAAGCGTTTTTAGGTATGTTATAACTCCTAAACAATCAAACCTCAATGATAGCGTACTTTATCATACTAGGTACATATTATTTCATAGGTGAGTTATACAAATGACAAAAATAATTATCAAGAGTTATGGTTAAACTGTTCAAAAGTAACAACGCCACACGCACATAAAAAGTGAGTGGATATGCCATAAGGGCCCATCACACGTACACTCAAGAATCGACGACTGAACGGGACACTCTTGAGTCGAAGTTTGAGTGCGGTTAAAACTCCACACTCCAAATTTTTGTCTTCCCGCTCTTGCGTGCGCTCAGAACTGTCGGTCAGGCGTCTGCTGTTCAAGAGTGGGCCACGCAAGAGTGTGTTGTTTTTGGACACCACACTCTTAACCGCACGAAAGCGCGGCACCTAGGTTCGTACACTCAAAAGTGTACGTGTAAAGGATTAACTTCCAGTTTTAACCTCTCTCCTAAGTGGCGTGTGGAAGGAGGAAAAATTGGAAATTTTTCACCACACGCCCAAGCGTCATCAGTGCTATCCTGATATGGCTGTAGTAAGAAGTTCTATCCTAGAGAGCTGGGGCTGGTGGCATTCGACTCAGCGTGAAAAAATACATCAACTTCATGCCCCATATTAGAAATGACATCTAAATTGGGCATTTTTTTACATAAAAATCGCTTTTTCTCGCTTAATATTGATCCTAGAGAGCTGGGGTTGGTGGCATTCGACTCAGCGTGAAAAAATACATCAACTTCATGCCCCATATTAGAAATTTGATCAAAATTGGGCATTTTTAACATAAAAATCAATTTTTCTCGCTCAATATTGATCCTAGAGAGCTGGGGCTGGTGGCATTCGACTCAGCGTGAAAAAATACATCACCTTCATGCCCCATATTAGAAATTTGATCAAAATTGGGGATGTTTAGGGATGGTGGCGTGAACGCGGCGATCTACGTTTCTAACCCCACTTCTACCCTCACGCATAACTGTGATTCACACTGACACTCTTGACGTTTGGTTGGAGTGCGCTCAAAACCGTCGAAGCCCCCCGCACGCCAGCTCCGTTCCAAGGTCCACGCAGAATTGCCGTTTACACTAATACTTTTGATTCGAGACTTGAGTGTCCCATTCAGTCGTCGACTCTTGAGTGTAGGTGTGAAGGGCCCTATAGGCTTCCCTGGTAACTACATCACCTAGAGTAAACCATTTGTGAGAAAAATCAACTGAGCATTAACTAGGGAGAAAAAACCCAGCAGAGTAGTGGATTGATCCAGTAAGAGTCCCAAAACTGGTTTGTATACATTAGCTAGGACTTCTCAGGAGGGTTAAGGAGAGGGAAATTGGCCCATTGGAATGTGGAGTCATGTGTTATAAATTCACAGAGCAACTTTCCAACGAGCGATTTTTGTGGGATGGGGAATCAGGAAGTTATACTCTCTCTGGCAACGATTGGTAGTAGGTGAATAAAAGCGTGACATTTTTGCTGTCGGACGAAAATTTTGAATTATTCCCAGAGCTAAGAAATCCATGTAGGGAAAAATGTACTTCAACAAATAGCTTCAGATCACAAATTGAGAGACCATAAACTATTAAATAAAAAGTGCAGCATGGTCGTATGGGTGAATTTTCGTAAATTGTCGTATTACATTTAGGTTAAATTGTTATGATATATGAGCACTTTGAGGGCAATGAAATTGTCAAATATAAGTAGACTATATATAAGTAGTCTGTTTTTTTTTTTCTCTTTAAATTATACGATTTTCGTTTTAGAAGCATTAAAGGTACAATAAAATGGCGAGGAAAAAAAAATTGAATTTGTTATTTTTTGTCAGGAAATCAGACGTTCGGTCAGATAAATTAAAAATTTACATTTGGGGGCCACCCTGCAAATCATTCCGACTAAAGCTGGATTCACATGGTGCAGAACGAGCGCGTAAAGCGGAAGAATGGAACACAATCTGATTGGCTGTTGGGACAACAGTTGAGAAGGGTTGCCATGTTGTCGGAAGGGGTGGACAGCGGTCAGCAGTAGAAATTTTCATATCGTTTCTGTTTCCGTCGAGCTCCGCGCAAGCGCAGTGGACAAGAATGTTGATAACCGCAAGTAGAGGCTTCAGATCAGAGAGGCTTTCAGTAGGAAGGTTATGATTCTTCCGTTCACCACAGAGACCGCTTCATGTGTACACTCTTCCCTGCTCCGCCACCCCCTGCACTGGTTTTTCCGTCCTTCCACTCTCCGTGCTCGTTCCGCTCCATGTGAATCCAGCTCAAAACTTTCACACTTTCGAACCTTCCTACGTACAAGTAAGTATTCTATGCCGCACACGGTCTGGCCAGAAGATGTGTTTGGCCCCCAAATAGTGCTGGTATTATTGAAGCAACTTCAGGGTGAGCTGTTCAGAGCCGGAGTTGAGATTTGTTCATGAGCTGTCATAATGGCTGGCCTCTTCGCGATTTGTCATTTAGATATTGAAGCAAACAGTTCAGAACTGTTACCGTCTCAAGGGTTTCGTTTTACTATTTCGCTACAGGAAATATTTTGGGTGACCATAAGTTTTTAACTGTAATCAATTAGGTACCTTTTACTGTCTACGCTTTGTCAGCAGCAACAGCCATCAATCTAGGGTCTTTAAGAGGTGGACCTACCTGGGACCAAGCTCTAGTAACAATCTGGAATTAGTTGAAATCTCAGTGGCCTTTATATGCACCACCAGGATGCGCACCGTGATTTGCGAGAATGAGAATACCTTGAGAAAATGTGTTCATTTTCTATATCCTACTAGAAAATTGAGTTAGGTAGTTGAAAATAATGAAAAAGTGCTATTTTTGGCTCTAAATTTTATGTGGGATTCTTTATTCCTCTTTTAAGGCTGTTTATCTTCGCGGTAGTGGCAGTTATTTGAACAGTGACTGCTTACGCTAGCGATCAAGGCTATTCTCCAAATACATTTGCGTTGAAATGGGAATCACTGTAATCCATTTATGTAAGCAGCAGTTACTGTTCGGACTGTGTGTCATGAAACATCTGAAAAGCATAAAGTGCGCATGGAAACCTCTAGTACACATGTATGACCGTGGCAACGAGACCATGTTTACAAGTACTGCCAACATTTGCTGTAGCTGTTGGCCACATTGTCTGCTTGTGTAGCGCAAAACTCACTATTATCTGCTTTAGTTTATTGGATGAGCATCATTCGAGGTTGGTGGGTAATTTTGTGAATGGCATATAGGACGACTGGTTCCTTATTGTAGTGAACACTTGAGCTTGCAATCCTGTTCCCCCTCCACAATATATGTCGCTGCAAAGCACAGTGGCAGCTGACTCTGTAACCGTAGAAATCTATCTAACTGCGGACTCTTTATTTTCGTAGAATTATACAACTTTGTTCTTTATCTTCCTTTTTTCAACAAATGACAAATACACTAAATATGGCAAGGGATTGGAGAATTTATCAAGCCCATGGACCTAGAAAGAAGTCCAGAGTTTGGATCTGTAGGAGGAATGGAGAATAAACCTTCTGCAGGCTTTTCATACATTGGCGAATGGTGTCCAAGGGATAGGTGATATGGGGATGATGAGACTAGAAGGGCCTACATCGGCTTTGTGCTCCTACCACTGATGTTTTCTCCTGAGTTGAGATGACAGGAGTGGGAACTCGTCGTCGAATAAACTCTACACCCTTTCATAAACAATGCCAAAGTTTTGTCGACCTCAGTTTGGAAGAGCAATATTTTGCCTGGACTGAAGTCAAACCTCGGTTAAGCGCCTGACATACCGTTATCTTCTCTAATACGCGCGTGACATCTCTTTCCCGTTCGAGAATTTGAAACACTAACTTAGAATGTCTCTCTGTCTCCTTTCATGTCTCCCGCACAACGATGGCATGGCTGAGCTTCGACATTTTCTAATAAAAATAAACTCCCGATGTAAAAACCGATGTCGTCAATTCTGTTTCTTTCTTTTGGCTTTTTGAAAAAATTTACTGATGAGGGTTTTCAAGCGCGCGGAATCCAATACTTACACAAAAAATTAGAAATTATAAAACATGAAAGTGATTCCTATTGTCGTTATTCATAGAAATTAAAATTCGTATAGTCAAATTCTTTCAATATATAATTCAAGGCCTTTTCGTTTGCTGCAATATGATCTGAGAGATCCTTTTGGTTTATTGTTTTCAATAATTAACCTTTGTAATCAACCGAACCAAGAAAATAACATTGCTTAACCACCCTCAAAATTTTTGTTGGTTTACGTTATTTTAAAAAGATGCGTAGAATCCAAAAATGGCAAAAAAATCCATCCGTACGCCTTCCGAAGCTTTTCTCTGTAATTGCCGGGCCAAACTTTATGAAATATATATACAAGGGTAATGTATATATATTTCATATCCTGTACACTTAAGTCCTATACACTTCAAAGGAAGTTAATAGAGAGTTATAGCAAACCACAAACGGGGCCCGTTAGACCCTCGCATGGATACTATAGCAACGGGCCCCCGTGACCTTGACGCGGTTTAGGAAACGGGAGACGTCAAACATGAAGCAACTTTACCGGGGGGCCGGTAGAGATCACTTCGTATGCCCGGCAAACGGTAAGCCTTCCCAAAGGGTAACCAGACTGCTCTGCTTGCGGCGTCGACTTTCGGTTTCTTCGGTTCATTCTTCATAACCACTGCACTGAGCTAGAAAGTAAATTTATTCGAGCCTGTCCAGCTAATGTTAAATCGTTCTTTTAAAGTTTAAAGTTGCAAATGTTCTCGATGGAACCTCAGTTGTAGCACAACATCCTCGTTCGATAGTTGTGCGAGGTCAAAATTATGTGCCAGGGCTCGTTGCATTGGCATGCTTCGCTCCCCAAGTGCAAGGAAATAAGCCTCAATTGTTCCTTCCACTTCTTCCCATTCCACTACACCAGCACTGTGAAGTGCTATCATATTTTCTATTATTTCCATTTGTATTTTTAGTAGAATATTTTATGCAAGAAACTGAACCACAGCTCGCTCAAAATTAATCAAAAACACTATTCGCGTCACTTTAACGGTAGTATGCAAAGTTTGGTGTGACTTTTAAACCTCAACGCAACGGGGGTTTCTCCACCATATGTTCCAATTCGCTACAAGAACTGTAGCATCTCGTTTTGCTCGCTCCAAGTACCGGTCACGGGCCTCGTTGAGTTGTCGTCACCCGTTGGTTGCTATAACTCTCTAATATTTCAAAAAAATACAAGACCTCTTTAGCTTACTTTGGACTATCGCGTGGGCAGCCAGGATTCGAATCCTCGAGGCATCCAAACATTTTTTACTTCTGCACAGTAACATTTAAGGTTTCATAATTTTTATTGGTATTATTTACTTTGTTTTTATTTAATTTAAATTCTTTGTTATATTTTGATAGTGCATCACAGACTCAGTTTGATAGGTAATTTTATATTGATCAGTGATATCTGTAGAATGGCTATCTAATAAAGAAATGATAAACCTTTGTGTAATAATTTGCAGTGTTTTTGATCTAGTTGACTCTAGACCATTCTTTACCCAGCTGACAGACCTCTATTTTTGACTCATTTGAACTTAATTTTAGATTCACCTACTTACTTGCTCGCCTCTTGCAATGATGTTTCCTACCAGATGAAGACTTTTTTACTGGCCATCATTTTAGCGAATTTTTGAAGAAAATTAAGCTATTGCTCTCGCCTCAAAATTTGTAGAATGTGAATTTTTGAAAAAATGTTATGCAGAAATCCGTTTCAGGCTATTCTGAATCACATTCTGAAGTTTAACGCATTTTTAGCGAATTTTCTTAGAAAATAAAGCTATTGCAATGGCTCCAAAGATTTTAAAATGCAATTTTTCCTAAACTTTCTTCATGGAAATCCGTTTTGTGCCATTCTGAAACGATCCCAGGATTTTAACGCTTTTATATATATATATATATATATATATATTATATATATAATATATATATATGTATGTGTCCTTCCAGACGATAACTCTCGATAGAATTGAGATAAAAACTTCGTTCTTTCGCCAAAAAATCAAGCATTTCAAAAGAAAGGATGAGTTCGTTGGACAACAATTTTTGAGCACATTTCGAAAATACACACAATTTCGAAAAAATGTACCCAAAAAATCACTAAAAATGGCTAAAAACGGCCAAAAATCGTTAAATTTCTATTTTTTGCAGAATTTTAGTCAAAACTAAATTTTCAACGATTAACTAGGACATTGAAAATTTTTGCTCAAAATTATGATGAAAAACGTACTTAAATGTCATTAAAAATTTGCTAAAATATCTATAAAAACTGCAACAAAAATTTAAAAATCAAAAATCCTTTTGAATCAGTGGAATTTTATTTTAGAATAAGTTTTTTTGCCATAAAATTGGTTTTAAACCATTTCTGTCAACTACAATTGCTCCAATTTCAATGCAATTTAACATACTATAGTACAATAGATAGTTTATGAAAATTCGCTCATACGATCATGCTGCATGACTGGAACTTTTTATGTATGTATGTATATATGTATGTTATCTAATTAGGTGGCAAATCCTGCGAACTTGTCCCTGCAGGGGTGAGGGGGGGGAAGATGAAAAAAACTTCAGTCCTTTCTTCCCCTGTGAGGGAGCGTCAGTTTAATTGTACCGGTTTCGGTCAGTAGTCATAGACCTTCTTCAGCTACAACCCAGAAAGCTCTGAGCACCCTAGGATATGAAATATAACAGGCATAAGCATCAACAAACGAAAACAGCGAATCAAGGCTAACTAAAAATAGAAGAAAATGTCAATACTATACCTTGAACATCATCAACAATAGAGAATCTACAGAAATCAAAAAAATCCTCCGTCAAAACTATAGTGAGGAAAGAGGCAACAGTGCTACCACCTCACAGCGTCTGGAAACCAAAAGAAAAGGACAACCTCACTATAGTTTTGACGGAGGATTTTTTTGATTTCTGTAGATTCTCTATTGTTGATGATGTTCAAGGTATAGTATTGACATTTTCTTCTATTTTTAGTTAGCCTTGATTCGCTGTTTTCGTTTGTTGATGCTTATGCCTGTTATATTTCATATCCTAGGGTGCTCAGAGCTTTCTGGGTTGTAGCTGAAGAAGGTCTATGACTACTGACCGAAACCGGTACAATTAAACTGACGCTCCCTCACAGGGGAAGAAAGGACTGAAGTTTTTTTCATCTTCCCTCCCCTCACCCCTGCAGGGACAAGTTCGCAGGATTTGCCACCTAATTAGATAATTAATCCCTTGACCTGCGTTATTAGGTATATATTATATTAAGTAATATGGAATTTCAAACTAGCCTGTTTTTTGCGATTTGTTGTGCGAAATAATTTTTTCAGCAGACTAACATGTGGTATGTTAGGAATCAGCGTAAAATTTCCTATAAGAATATGTATCAAGTTTTCAAAAATTTCAAAGTTGAAAAATCAGTCAAAAATCGAAATGATGCCGTTCGCTAGTTGTAAAAATCGGTAATATTTGCAAACATTGTCCAATATTTGCAAACAATGAAACATTGTCCAAATTCAGATTGAACTACTCTTATTGAACTACTCTATGGATTGAACTACCCTGTATAACCAATTCTAGAACCATGCTGTTTAAAACGTAGGTAGTAGGTACTTGTTGAAAAAAGAAAAAAAAAAAAAAAGTAATCACAACTGATGAATTTACTCTGTGAAATATTCCGTCCTCCGATTCTCTCGGTCGCTCTCTTTAATGTTTTACGCTCAACTGTTTTAGGACTTGATGTAGCTTTAATACTGACTGTGGCTTAGAAAATATCAGCCATGAAATTATGAAGAAGTTCTATTTATGTACGTACTAGCACGCAGACCGAAAATCATAAACAAAAATTTCTCTACACGATCAATAGCGACTGAAATGTCGAAGATTTCTTCAAAAATTCGCTCATGGGGTCATGCTGCATGACTGGACTTTTTATAACACTGAGGGCCAATTTCACCGTTAGAGTTACCTAATCAAGAATTATGGTTAACACAGCATTATTTATCAGAGCGTTTTTTCTTTCACCAACACCCGTCAAAACTTAACGATCTGGGCCCTATTTCATGAAGCAACAAGTGACAAGTTACAAGCTGATTTTATGTACAAGTTGTAAAAAATGAGTCTGCAAGCGTTTCATAAAGGTACAAGTGTAGACTTTTAATGCACCGTGAAAATTAACAATTGTGCAGGCGAATTTGGACAAGTTACAAGTTTTTCCCCCTCATTTTGAACAAGTCACTGTTTTACAGTAGTAAAAAATGGCCGATTTTTAACCTACGTCCGTTCACCTGTAAACTTGTTATTTCTCAGCATTGTGAGTTGACAATTTTTCGGTGTTTAATATCGTGGGAATCATCTTTTGCTGAAGAATGCAGACAAGAAAGAAGCATTCACAGTACAAGACGCTAACAATTTTTTCGGCCACGAATAAACGCTCATTTCATCGGTATTTTTGAGTTTAACGAGAGAATTAGGATGTCTGTCAAGACCCTTGAAAGATTCAAATGCTGCGTCACCGTGAGCAATTTTTCCTGATCGGGTATTGAGGATCTCCCCATCATTGAAGAACGAAGTGGTGTGGAGATCATCTCAAAGTTACAGATGACATTCCTAACCCAGCAGCATTAAGACTTGATGAACTGATTAATCATTTCCGCTGAATGAAGGAGAAAAATCCGATTATGCCAGCCATCAAAATAAGTTGAAATCAAATACACACTTTCTCCACTCGCTTACAAAACTCAATTTCGGCATCCCGCTTTACGTTGTTCATTTCATTTGTCCCCACGCCATTTTTCTTTTCTGCTACACTTGTAAACTTAGGTTCTACAAGTGTAACTTTTCTACACTTGTACTCTTTGTTTTGGTGAAACACTTGTTCTAGTTTACCGTGCATTACAAGTACCTGTACTTGTTTACTTGTACAAAACGGAAGTTAGTGAAAAACGTCTATTTCCACGAAAAATAAAGAGTTACAATGTTAAGAGTAACATTGTAACTCTTTATTTTTCGTGGAAATAGACAACGTTTTTCACTAACTTCCGTTTTGAAATGGGTTTCCACAACTTCGCCGCGAGTGATTTAGTTCGTATTTACTTGTAACTTGCCATTTTATGAAATAGGCGCCTGATTTCCAAAGCTGATCAACTAATAACCCGGCTCTCGAGAATTGAGAGGTTAACGGACGATTATCATCGATGGGTGAGGGGCCCCTATCCATACCTGATTCTCATCAATGTAATTAGGATCTAGCCTGATTTTATTTATTTATTTACTTCATTTATATAATTTTTTTCAAATATAGTGGACTGTAAAGGGCCGATTACACGAGCAACAAAAGTTGCGCAACTCCAAAAAAATTGCACTAGAAAAGTTGTACGCAACACAAAGCAATAAAATTGCCTCGTGTTGCGTCAAGATGTTGCAAGGAATTAATTGCACTGTGTTGCACCAATAAAGTTGAGCAATAGAAATCGCTCAATTGTTTCGTTTACACGGGCGACAACTGTTTGCGCCATGGACGGTGGTCGTCGCTGCTGCTGCCAACCAAAGGAACAGAGGGGGAATTTGGCCGCGCCAGTTTCTGAGCCAGAGAGAATGTGGGTGGCTCTCACCTCTGAAATCTTTCACGTCAATTTTTGCTCATAAGCCATGCTGCACAAATAAACTCCTATCTTTGCTACGTTAAAATTCTCTCATGGGGCAATGCTGCACCCCACCAGTGCAGTTTCACGTCAATATTTGCTCATAAGGCCATGCTGCACATATAAACTCCTATCTTTCCTACATTAAAATTCTCTCATGAGGCAATGCTGAACCCCACCAGTGCAGTTTCACGTCAATATTTGCTCATAAGGCCATGCTGCACACATACACCTATCTTTCCTTATGTTAAAATTCTCTCATGAGGCGCCTGCTGCACCCAATCAGTGCAGTTTCACGTCAGTATTCGCTCATAAGGCCATGCTGCACCCCATCAGTGCAGTTTCACGTCAATATTTGCTCATAAGGCCATGCTGCACAAATAAACTCCTATCTTTCCTACGTTAAAATTCTCTCATGAGGCAATGCTGCACCCCATCAGTGCAGTTTTACGTCAATATTTGCTCATAAGGCCATGCTGCACAAATAAACTCTCAATGTGATTGGCTGTTTCGTTCGCTCTCCCGACCCAAGGCCGAAAAATTGCCGCAATAGTGCAATAATTTTCCAAACCCCTTGGACTTCATTTCAACACGATGCAACAGTTGCCGAGAGGGCTCGTGGGCCTAAAATGTTGTACAACTCCCGTCAATTAATTGCCTGCAATCTTCATCAACTTTTTCGAGGACAGAATAGTTGTCCAACTTTTTTGAACTAGTTGTGCAATACCTTTTTCTACAATTATTGCCGGAAAAAATCGCTCGTGTAAAAGGGCCTTCATGAGCGGTCCCCTGAACAGTCTGGGGGGGGGGGGGGGGTGTAGGTCGTGCAGCCTTCCTGGGCTTGTTAGCTGGTGTGGATGGGGAATGACCCCTATCCCGTTAGACCCTAATAAGTGAACTGTTTATTTTAGCTCGATTAGAGTAGTAAGTCCAAGTTTTGTAATGCCGTAAGGGGACGGGGACCCGGAAAGTCAAAAATTGACAAAAAAAATTTTTGTTGTTTTTTTGGGGCAAGTTGTCCTCTAACATCTAACGAATGGATATATACAAAAATTGAATCAAAATTCAAAGTGGAAGGGTAAGAAATAAAAGTTTTACCTAGTGCAGACCCGCACCTTACACTGGATCATCACCCTCTTCCTCCTGGTCCTACATACCACAAAAGGAGACAATTTTTGCCA